>OY970826.1:13286284-13863628 GCA_963853835.1 Calendula officinalis | reverse complement strand
TAAAAGTCGAATAACAAGTTTCCTAAGAAAAGAAAAACCGTATTGAAAAATTTGCCAAAGTTATCGACATAAATGATAATTTATCAAGTAACAATACACCAGGGTAATAACGTAAACACAAAATAAGTCAAGTGTACAGGAATCAAACCGTGGAACTGAATTAATTAACCTAGAACATGTTTTTGGCCGGAATAAGTGAATCTAGGTCTCTCGATGCATCTTGTCTCTATGATGTACCAAAATTGAAGTTACAGCTTCTCGAAAAACATCCTCTTCAGTGTCAAATTCCCAATTTATTATATCATCATCTTCACCATCATCATACACAATGTGACCATTTTCATCATCATCTTCATTCTCACTGTCAGTTTCGGTTTGAAAACCCTCATCTCCAGGTTGATAAAGCCGCCTACCAACTCTCACAACCACCAGAGACACCGATTTCATCACGTATCCGGATGACGGCAGACGTAAAACCGGAACATAAGCAGATTTCACATTTATCGTCAACCCGATCCCATTCCCATTTCCGGCAATCGTCGCCACATCCTCCGGTGACAAAGAATTTCTGAAGTCAACAATTTGTTGACTGCTCATGCAAATTTTGCCCCCTTTTCTTGACCCTGCCATTGTGATTTCACCAAGCATCGGATGTTGGACCAATACACACGACATAACATTCCCCCATTCGATTGAATCAACGACGCCGTGGAAGGAGGAGTAAAGCCGGAGTTCAAGCTCCTCCGCCGTGACGTCATCAGCAACCGTAATCGCCTCCTCTGTTTTTCCGAGCACTGATTGAGCGAATAGAAAGACAAAGCTCTGCAACTTGAAGTCGAATTTGGATTTCCAATTGATTAATGACGGAAGAAGCCCATATCGAAAGCCCATATCTTTATTCTGATCGTCGTCGTCGTCCGTGATGAAGACGACATCGAGAGATCGAATATTGTTGAATTTCTTGAGGAAAATTAGGGCGTTTTGAATCTGGGGGCGGAGGGAGGTCAGGTAGTCCATCTTCCGGTCAATGAACCGATCGGCGACATCTTGTAATGAGGATTTGGAGTAATCCGAAGTGGGTTTTGGAGAATCGGGTGGCGAGATTGAGATGGAAACGGAAGGCATGAGAGGGATTGAAGATGCGAAAAGTTTGGAGATTAAAGAGCATCGGAAGAGGAATTTGAAGTCTTGTTGACGAATTTTTGTTAGAATTAAGATGAAGAGATCACCTGGGAGTTTGGCGAACTGATCTTGGTCTTGAGATGTTGACTTCATATCCCAATTGTTCATCGCTAATTCTCTCTCTCTCACACAGCTCGAGATAGTTGAAGATGGAAGACGGAGACTGGTTGAGCGCCTCTACTTTGGTAAAGTCATGGCCTGGGGTTTACAATGGTTGTTTTCTAATTTCTACACTACTTCTATTCGTACACGTTTGAAAACTTCAAATTTATTTTTGTTGCTATATTAGCAAAAGACTAGTTTCATATCTTGTTCGGATGGGTATATTAGACAGTCCGTAACGCACGATGCCACATATGCTTCCCCGACGCGTCCCCCTCCGTTACGCCCGTTGCACCCGACACGTCGACCAAGGCCCAACGGTCGACTAGTCGACCGTTCGGAATCGAACGTTGCATGCTTCCAACGGCTACTTTTTACCCAATTAAATTTAATTTTTACTCCTTTTTTTACCCTATAAATACCCAATTCTTTTACCAAATAATTCACAACTCTCATTTCTTTCTACACTTCTCAAACACACACTCAAATCTCTCTCAATCACCCTCTCCAAAAATGTCTTCCTCCAAGAACAAAAGCAAAGGCAAGGCAAGGCGCCAAGCAAACACTCCCACACCCTCTCAATCACCTTCAATCAACTTTTAACAACCAACTTTCGTACACCAAACAACTCAACCAATCCCACAAGGTTATCAAAATAATCCATTTACTCCCCCCTACTACCCACAATCATACCGACCATACCCTCCACAACAACAACAACCACCACAATATCAACAACCACCACAACAGGGTTATCAAAATTATTTTGGTGGGGAGCAATACGACCACCAAAGTTTTGATCCTTTCGCCGGGCTCGACCAATACGACTACCAACCACGAACACAAAGTGGTTCCCCCGCCACTCCCGCCGCGCCCCTCGACGTCGAGTCTTCCGACGAGCCCGAGCCCGTTGTAGCGCCAACAAAAAAGAAGCTACCAAAAAGGCGTCAACCACCGAAAAAGGGGGTGACTGGCGGAAGCGCGACATGGACGAAGCCCGAAGAGATAGCCTTATGCAAGGCTTGGATCAACACTTCCGAAAATGTCGTTAAGGCGAACTACAGAGTTAAATGTGGATTTTGGCAGGATGTGTTAGTTCACTTTACGAACGAAATGGGTGGGACGAACCGAACATATGACTCACTAAACTGCAAGTGGAAGAATAGGCTTCGTCCTAAAATTGCCAACTTTTGTTATATTTATGACAACCTCGCACGAAGAAACCCAAGTGGGGCGAACGACCAAATTTTGTACGAGCGAGCTTGTGGTGAATTTAGTGCTCAACATGCAGGGGAGTTCACAGAGGTGGAGTGCTGGAGAATTTTGAAGGACCATCCAAAGTGGAAGAAGATTGAATACCCAAAACAGTTGGCGATGTTCGCGAAGGTTAGTGGAAAAAAATCAAGGACGTCGTCATCATCAGCTGCTCAAGGTTCAGGGGTTGGTCCAGAAGAGGAGGATCAGTATGATGAAGAAGTGGAAGTTGCACCCCCTCGACCAATGGGGCGGGACAAGGCGAAGAAGAAAGCAGCGGCATCGTCATCAGCTGCTCAAAGTTCAGAATACGGTGCCCCCCGCCATCATCGGCTCAGGAATTAGTTGGGCATTGGAAAGACGCCACGGACGAATTTTTTGACTTCCGCAAAGCAAACATATCTGATTTCATGGAGATACAAAAAGATACCCAAGAGCTCAAGCACATGGAATTCTACAATTCGTCGCATGATCACCTCACCGGCAGAACTCTTGAGTGGGTTTTGGCAAAGAAGGCGAAAATCAGGGCCAGATATAATTTGGACTGATAGTTTATTTTTTTTTAGTATTTAATGTAATTTTTTTCTATTTATGTTTTTTTAATTATTAATGTAATGTTTTTTTTTATTATTAATGTAATGTTTTTAATTATTAATGAAATTAAAAAAAAAAATCCGAACGGTCACCCATTACGGGCATTTGGTCGCTGTCTGGTCATGTGTTTGATCAGGAGAGAGAAAGCTGATGTGGCGCAGAGGTGGCAGGGGTGACCAAACTGGGTTTAGTCACCCATTACGCACAGTCTTAGCTTCGAAAATAAAATGCATGAAACCAATTAGTAATATATTAATAAAATGATAAATAAATGTTAAAAGAATAAATAAATGTTAAAAGAATTAAAAACGAATTAAAACTTTTTTATAAACGACGTTTGTCATTTACTTTGTGTAATTTTCATGTAATTTTCATCTTCGTCGTAATAAATAACTTTCAACTTTTTCTTGTTTTTCACTTTTGACACAACGACATACAGTTGCCTATGGAAGAATACCGGTCTTTGTAGAAACTAACTAACATGGGATAATGTTTGCCCTTGACTTTTATTATTAGTCATGACAAAACATACTTGAACAGGAAATCATATTCGATTCAATTTGAAAGGCGTCTTGTTGTCTGAAGAAATAATGCCCATAAGTGGAATAATGCGAATTGTACCAACTTTGTCACCTGATATTATCTTATATTCAATTATATTAATTTGCATTCGCAATTTGCATAAACCTGCTTTCTAATCAATGTTTTGCATACACATTAAAGGAGCACCAATCTTTAACTTCAATATATGATGCGCGACACCTAATATTTTTATAGCATTCAAGGAATCTATGGTGTAAAGATTCAGGCTAAATATAGTATTAGCAACATCCACAACGAAAACAAAGTCTGAATACTCAGTATATCTTCTCGTCTACACCAAATATGCGCACACAGTGTCAATATGTAAACCCAATAAAATAATCTCGCATGTAGTTTAATTAGTATAACCTACAATAACTGATTCATAATACCTATATATCACCTCTCTGAGTTGATTCTAATTAATACTTTACATATTTTCGAAGATGTGACTTTAAAGTGTATTATGATACTCCGTTCCAAAAAGTGTCTTATGATACTAGATGTGCTATTATGATGTTTACATAAAAAAATTCACTTGCATCTTATTTTTTTAATAAAAATAGAGCTCACACATTTGATATTTGTTAAAATTTTACTCTTTATTTGGAAACTTCTTATTGCTGCTTTTTATTTGGTGGGGGGTGGGGTGGGGGTATTCTTCTAAGATTCATTATTTTATACCTTGTGACTTATGTACGTCTATTTACAGTAAGTACATATACTCAATTACCTTTATAACCGCATAAAGATTGGAATGACCTACGAATCACTTTGTAACCTTAGGCATCGTTAGTTGCCCTACCTTATAGATCCTCGATCAAGATATGATTCAGTTTGTTAATGGAAAGTGTACGTTAACGAATCTAGTAAATAATTATGCACATGCACAAGCGATAATAAACCACGAGTGAAAGGGATATATACGCAAGAACCTACCCAACACCGCAGGAGAAACAGTTAACCTCATGACTTTTTAGAAGCTTTGTTTATTAGACTTTGATTAGACTTCACAATTATTAGATGGGTGAACAACAAGATTTTTCACTCCATACATATACAAACTCTTAGCAAACAAAAAGAAAGAAAAAAACTCATCGAAAGCTTTATCCAATGATAATCTTGGACTATAAAATGTACCGCACGGTTAATTATTTCTTCTTCTCCATTGACGTTTCATAAAGAAGGTCCTGCAACAGGCGATCATCCAAGTATTCGAGCACAATAACATGTTTCTCTTTCCCTGCTGACGAACCGCCCCTTTCAAAACCTGACGACTTTGATGACGCCTTGAAAGCGGGCGGTTCGGGCAGCTTTGACAAATACTCGGCTGGAAAGTTGAGTGTGGCAAGATGACCACGCAGGTTGAAGGCGGCCCGATCATAAGCACGAGCCGCATCCTCGGCTGAATCAAATGTCCCGAGCCATGTTCTCGCCCCGTTTTTGTTCGGGTCACGTATCTCAGCTGCGTATTTACCCCACGGCCGCCTTCGGACACCGCGATATCGGGCCTCTAATTGGCCGTCTATTCCTTCAGCTTCATGGGTTTTACCCTTAAAAGAACCACGACCTTCCATATTAATCTACGTAAGTGTATATTTCTTGTGTCGATCTTTTTTGTTGTTTTCTTATTGATTTTGATGTGATTAATTTATAGGGGGTTAAAAAGCATTCAAAATGCAAAGGTGGCGTTTGACTTAATTTCTCCACGGGTGATGTGTTCATAGATTTCAAATGAATTTAGGAAGTTTCGACCAAATCTATGTTCAATAAAAGCGACTTTATTTAGGGTTAATATGATTCCATTTTGTAGATGTTTATAATAATTCTTTACATAATTAAGATTTGCCACTTGCTCTTAGATTTTGATATGTCATGTCAATTTTATATTATCACGTTTGTTATGTAAAAGATAACGGTTTGTTCCTTCCACATGTAACATATATAGAGCATTAGAGCGCGGAGTATTATAATTAGTAAATTACATGGAAATAGTATAATTACTTATTGAAAATTTGTTCAAAGTTATTAAATAAACCATTAAATTCACGTAAATTAATATACTATTTGGGTTGCTCTTAAAACACAACATAAAAATAGAGAGATTGTAATGTTGTTAAATAAAAGTCTAATTAATGAGTACATATCCAGGGGTGTCTTCGAGATTTTGAGGGTCCCGTTCGAAAACACGAAAAAAGCCCCCTAAATATCAGATTTTTATAAAAATTTGGATTTTCTAATTTTTTTCCTATTAAATTATTAAGTTGGCTTAAATTTTTAATATTATATATATATATATATATATATATATATATATATATATATATATATATATATATATATATATATATATATATATATAGGGTCCGATTCAGCGCAGAACCGTTTAAAGGTGCAGAACCGCAGAACCATCCTAACATCCAATGTTTTCTATGTTATACATAAGGTGTACATTTTTATACACGCTATAACACATTTATACATTCAATGTTTTCAATTTTTTATACACATAATATATAAATATATTTATATATTATTTGTATAAAAAATTGGAAACATTGGATGTTAGGATGGTTACAGCGTGTATGAAAATTTAAAGCTTATGTATAACATAGAAAACATTGGATGTTAGGATGTTCTGCGGTTCTGCAGCTTTAAACGGTTCTGCGTTGAATCGGGCACTATATATATATATATATATATATATATATATATATATATATATATATATATATAAATTGTGCCCCTATTAGATATGGGTCATGTACGGTTGCACCTCCTCAAAGACACTCTTGTACATATCCAAATTAAGAGCTAATAGTTAAAGAACTAACATTTAGGCTTGACCCATAATTAATATTAGGGTTTATTAACTATAAATGCTTAGGGCTCAGCATTAGGCATCTCATTAATCTATCACAACCCAAATGTTTGCAAGACTTACGAATTAATATGTAGAACTTAAGTCCATGACCAAACACAACTAAGTATATCATTTGCCTCATATATCTCAAAGGGTGAATATAAGCTCTCCTTTGTAGAATCAGGACGTACGGACGGCAATTGTAGGTAATAAACACTAATAGAAGGGATTGTAAGCGCTGTAAGTAGAGATTGTACTGATGAAAAGTAGAATACTGTAAATTGTTATTATTGTTGTGTATTTTGTTTACAGGGAACCATCTATATTTATACACGCTCCTATACAAACATAAAAGGAAACTATTGAAAGCTTGCTGTAATTGTGTGCTGTGTATTGGAATCTGAGCTGTAATATGAAGGACCATATTATTTCCTTCCTTGTATTATTGACTTTCTAACACTCCCCCTCAAGTTGAACGGTGGGATCACCAAAATTCAACTTGCCTAGGACTTCATGCAGTGATCTTCCGCTCACAGCTTTGGTTAAGATATCTACGAGTTGATCTTCTGACCATACGAACGGAAGGGTGATGATCTTTGCTTCTAGTTTTTCCTTGATAAAATGCCTATCCACTTCAACATGTTTTGTTCGATCATGTTGAACTGGGTTTTCAGATATTTGGATTGCAGCTTCGTTATCACTAAAAACTTCACTTGATTTTTGTGGATGGTACCCTATTTCGGTTAGAAGATGTCTAACTCATAGTACTTCAGTGATTCCTCTTGCTATTCCCCGGAATTCCGCCTCTGCACTGGATAAGGCCACTACCTTCTGTTTCTTGCTTCGCCATGTTACAAGATTCCCTCCGACCAGAGTAAAATATCCAGCTGTAGATCTCTTGTCATTCTTGTCTCCTGCCCAGTCTGCGTCTGTATATAGTTGTGTTTCTAGATGACCAGTGGGTTTAAAAAGAATCCCATAGCCTGCTGTTCCTTTGAGATACCTTATAATTCTTAGGACTGCTTCCATATGGGGTTTTTGAGGTTTATGCATGTGTTGACTTACTACCCCTACGGCGTAGGTTATGTCTGGTCGAGTGTGCGAAAGATATATAAGTTTTCCCACCATTCGTTGGTATCTCATCTTGTCGGCAATGTCATTGTTTTCTTCGTTGCAGAATTTTTGATTCATAATCATCGGTGTTTCTGCTGGTTTACAGTCAATCATACTAGTCTCGGTCAAAAGATCAAGGATATATTTCTTCTGATGCATGAAGATCCCTTGTTTTGATCTTAAGACTTCAATTCCTAGGAAGTATTTGAGATTCCCTAGGTCCTTCATTTCAAATTCTGAGAATAGTCTTTCTTTCAACTTTCCTATCTCTTCTTTATCGTTACCCGTAATAATCATATCATCAACATAAATTATTAGACATGTTATTAATTTCCCCCTCCTTTTTAGAAATAAAGTATGATCAGAGTTGCTTTGTTTGAACCCATAGCTTTTCATAGCTATGGTGAATCTCCCAAACCAAGCTCTAGGGGATTGTTTTAAACCATAAAGAGATTTTTTAAGGCGACAAACTTCCCTGTCTTTGAAGTTCTCGTTGAAGCCGTGTGGAGCTTCCATGTACACCTCTTCTTGAAGCTCCCCGTGTAGAAAAGCGTTTTTAACATCAAATTGGTATAAGGGCCATTCTTGATTCGCAGCTATGGAGCAGAGAACCCTACTGGTGTTGATTTTTGCTACTGGGGAAAAAGTTTCAGAATAGTCAATTCCATATGTTTGTGTATACACTTTCGCCACTAATCTGGCTTTGTGCCTTTCAATCGTGCCATCAGGTTTGTATTTGATTGTAAATACCCAACTTCACCCTACCGTTTTCTTCCCTCGTGGAAGAGCACATTTAATCCAAGTTTTATTCTTTTCTAAGGCTTCCATTTCTTCTTCCATTGCCCTCTTCCATTGTTTATATTTCAGGGCTTGTTCGGTATTTGTCGGTATTTTTTCAGAACATAGAGCGACTGAAAAAGCTTTGGCTTGTTGGGATAGATTTCCTTTGGCTATGTTAGCCATTGGATACCTACTCCTTTTTGGTTCTTTTTCTGGTGAGTATCTGTTTGGAGGGACGCCTCGATTTGTTCTTAGAGGCAAAGTATATTGTTCTGGTTCCTGGACTGTAGTGGTTTCTTCTTCAGCCTGTATATTGTTCTGTTCTTGTTCTTCTTCACGAACTGTAGTAGCTTCCCTTACATTATCATCGTTTGGCTCCTGTTCTTGTACACCTGGATCGTTAGTATCAGTAGATTGATGTATATGATTGCTTACCTCGTTTATCAGGACAGGAGTCAAGTCTTGGGGGGCACTGTCTTCATTATCTTCAGGCATATCTTGGTGATTGACTATATCCAGCCAACTCAGTGTGTCATTTGTATCATTTGTATTCTCCCCCTGACAACTGAGATTGGAGGTATAGTAGTATTCTGTTTCAAGAAAGTCATAATTCATGGTCGTGAACATCCGTCTGGTTTTTGGATTATAGCACCTATACCCTTTCTGGTTTATCCCATACCCAACGAAAACACACTTTTCCGCACATGCGTCAAGTTTAGATCTAGCTGTTTTTGGAATGTGAACAAAAACAGTACAACCAAAGATCCGAGGTTCTAGGGTGAGGATGGGAGGTGGGTTTACATATTCGGTGAGGGCTTGAAGAGGGGTTTTAGATTTAAGTATTTTGGTTGGTAACCTATTTATGAGATAGGCAGCAGTGACAAGTGCCTCTGGCCAGAAGGATTTTGGGACTTGAGATTCTATAAGGAGTGCACGAGTGATTTCTAAGAGAATGCGGTTTTTTCGTTCGGCAACACCATTTTGTTCCGGGGTATGAGGACACGAGGTTTGGTGAACAATACATTTTTCTTGACAAAAAGATTTCATTACAGAGTTAATGAATTCCCCACCATTGTCTGACCTAAGAACTTGTATAGGTTTTTTAAATTGTGTTTGAACCATAATAAAAAAATAGTGAATTTTTCAAAAACTTCGTTTTTATAATTTAGTAAGTACACCCAAGTCATTCGAGTGCAATAATCTACAAACATAACAAAAAAACGGTAGTTTTGTCCTCCATTGATCGGGGCAGGACCCAAACATCAGAATGAATTAATGAAAAAGGAATGTCAACTCTAGTAAAATTTGGTTTAAATGTTTTTAGGTGACTTTTAGCAAAAACACAAGTGTCACAATGTGACTTACAATTTAAAGGAAGAAGTTTTGGAAATAAAACATGTAAATAATTGGTAGATGGATGACCTAGTCTTCTGTGCCATAACCATGCCTCTCTCTCTGTTGTCCCGTGTGATAACATCACTTTTCCATTTTGAGTAACCTCATCAACATAGTACAACCCATTCTTCTCAGTGCCACGCCCAATTATTGCCCCCGTCCTGATATCCTGTAAAATACAGAAGGTCGGTTGCATGAGAACTGAGCAATTTAGTTCTTTTGTGACATGACTAATAGACAAAAGTTTATGTGAGAGTTTTGGAATATAAAGGCATTTAGAGAGTTTAAGGTGTGGAGAAATTTAGATGTTCCCCCCCCCCCCAATTTTACATGAAGTTTCTCCCCATTTGCTGTGTGAATAATAGTTTTGGTTGGTCTATTTGTCGTTGTAAAATCAGACAGATCATGGGTCATGGTGTCGGTGGCACCACAATCGAAAATCCATACTTGTTCCCGTTCACTAGTAGTATTAGCCATATTAACCATACCACTGTTTTTTATTAAATTTTTTGATTTTTCAGAAAATTGACAAGATTTAAAACTATCATTAAGAAAATACAAAAAAGTATTATTTTTTAAATAATTAAATTTGTTTTCGCCCCCATCTGGTTTGGTCACGGTAATAGGTGTTAAGTCAACTTTGGTATCCAAAGTTAAGGGGTTTAAAGTTAAGGGATCAGTTTGTAAAATATTGAAATTGTTTTCCATCCCTTGTTTCTTAGGATCGGTCATAATGGGTTTAACAATAGCTGGGGTATTCATCTGACTAGGTGACAAATTAGAAGGGTCATTGTGCAAAAAATTAGAAAGACAAGAGGGGGGGTTCGAGTTTTTCAAACTCTTACCCCCGTTACCTTCTTCCACCGAAAACCCTAAGTTTTCTCCCAAATCAGTCGCCGCTGCCATTCCTCCAAAACCGGAGCTCGACTTCCGATCGGTGTTATGTCCGGTGGTTGAAGGTCGCGTTTTCTCCAGTTTGCTTCCTTTGATTCCTTTCGTGTGCCCGTCATTCCACCAATCTGGATACCCCACAAGTTGAAAACATTGCTCGGCTGTGTGTTTGTCCATTCCACAGTTGTCACAATGAAGATGGGATTTGTCTTCTTTAACGAAGGGTTTTCTTCCCTCTGGTCTCCGGTATCCCTTTGTCGCTAGACCCGCTCCTTCTTTCTCGGTTGTTACCAGTCCCGATCCAATACCCAGTTCGTCGAGATTGGTGCCTCCCAAAATTAATTGGTGAGCAGCCTCTTTCCGAACTATAGCGTATGCTGCTTCTGCCGAGGGAAGAACTTCGAGACGAAGAATTTCCCTTTTAATCGGCTCGTACTTCCGGTCAAGGGAGTTTAAAAACTGAAACAGTTTTTGTTCGGATCTGATGGTTGAATATGTTTTGATATCTTCTGAACATTTCATAGGATTGGGGTCAATCCTATCGATTTCACCCCAAATCCCCTGTAGATTCATCCACCGTTCTTCTAAAGTGCTGTTTTTTTGTTTGATTTCATTTGCTTTGACATGGAGATTGAAGGTCTGAAGTTTGTCTTTTCCACTGCTGTATATAACCACCAAAGCATCCCACAAATTTTTTGCAGTTGGGTATTCGGTTAGGTTACCAGCAAGTGTTGGCTCAATGTTCTGAATAAGCCAAGAGAAGACAATCAGATCTTCTTGCTCCCACTGATCGAATGATTCTGTTCCTGGGTCTGGAGGATTTGAGGTTAAATGAGCTAATAAAGCCTTGGATTTTCCACCTATGACAACTCGAATCATTCGAGTCCATAGAGCATAGTTTTGATTATTGAGTTTGAGATTAATCTGAAGATTATCAGATAATTTCGGATTCTGTGGTTGAGAAGGAATACCATTCTTCAACAGGTTGGCTATTTGGATGGATAAAGTGATTTCCGGGCTGCCGTCTCCAACAGGAGACATGGTGACCCGTTGAGACCAAAAAAGAGGAAAAAATGCAGGATTATTCGGTAAATGATGAACAAACCCGCTCTGATACCATGATGAAAAGTAGAATACTGTAAATTGTTATTATTGTTGTGTATTTTGTTTACAGGGAACCATCTATATTTATACACGCTCCTATACAAACATAAAAGGAAACTATTGAAAGCTTGCTGTAATTGTGTGCTGTGTATTGGAATGTGAGCTGTAATATGAAGGACCATATTATTTCCTTCCTTGTATTATTGACTTTCTAACATGTACACCAAATGACAAACAACCAATATAAACCATAGTGTTTACTGTAATTTCTATGTAATGTTTATATCTTATGTAATTGTTGGGTCACATTCTAGAGTATTAAAATAGTCTAGGGGTGTAATGTGACAGTTTATTATAATCAATAGTCCAGGGTTATTTTATGTAATTAGTCAATACTAGGCCTAGGTATAAATACCTAGTTGTAACCTAGTATTGTTAAGTTTTTGCCGTCTATTGAAAACGTACGATCATTGTGTGTGTGTGCAAAGCTTCATAGTGTTCTTCCAATTCATCTTTGTTCTTTCTTAATCTGTTGTTTAATCGAAAGATACGGATTCACAATTGGTATCAGAGCACAAATCTTCTTTGATTTGATCCATTTCAGTGAAGATTAAGCAAGATTTTGAAGTTTTTGGTGAAGAACTCAAGAATTAAAATATGAATTTGAGGTATTAAATCATTTATACTCTTTGTTCATTACATTCCTCTTGTAATTCTAAGCATTTTAGAATCAAGTTTCGATTAAATCCATCCAGAATTGATCCCAATTCGTTGATTTTAAAGAAAACCATTAAAACACATTTTTTCCTCTGTTAAATCGAAATTACCATCTGATTTGTTGTGTTTTGATCGAGTTTATTGACTCATTTCGTGCGAAAATCATTTTCGAGCATATTGGGATTTGAATCACTCAATTTGGTTAAGAATTGAGCAAGATACAATCGATTTAGTGAAAAATATAGCTGTGTTCGTTCGTCACTGTCAAGAAAGTTTTCGGCCCGAGAACAGTAACAAGTTCGGCCCGAACTTCTCAACAAACTTCGGCCCGAACAACAGTCTTCGGCCCGAACTCTAATTTCGGCCCGAACTTCAACCTCGACCCGAACATCTCAATCAACTTCGGCCCGAACTTCTCAACTTCGACCCGAACTTCTCAACTTCGGCCTGAACTGAGATCTCGGCCCGAACATTTCCACAGTTCGGCCCGAACAACCCAAGAACGTGTGACAAAAGGGTCTATACTAAAATGATCATAACTTTCACCTCGGGTGTCTGTTTCCAGCCCACGAGTAACCAAATCGAAGCTCGAGACGAAGGCTACGACACGAGAAACCGCCATAGGCGGTTTACCCAACCTCCCGGCCCAAAAAGACCTGTTTCAATCACTTCGTTTAGCTCCAGTTTCTAACCCGATTGTCATTTTTGGCCAATTCGAAAATCGAGGACATATTTAAAGTGTCTTTTATCATCTGAGATCTTTTGAAAAAAATTCAAATTTAATTTTTTCCCCCCTCGGTCGTAACCATACAAACAATGACTTCAAGAGAAGCACTATCGATTGGGTCTGATCTAAAACCTCCAGTCTTATTCAGAGGTGAGTATGCCCAGTGGAAGAAAAGGTTTCTCCACTTCGTCAGAAGCCAAGAATTAGCTACTGAAATTCTTGAGTCCCTTGAGAATGGGAACGCAAAATTCTATGAAGATGTTGTTGCGTTACCTGATGCAGATCCTCCGGTTATTGGCGATCGAGTTCTCATCCCTCCTTCCAGATATAATGCTATTCAAAAGCAACGTGCCAAAGCTGATCGTCAAGCATATTCCTTTATGCTTCAAGGATTACCGAATGAAATCTACAATAGTTTAGATAGTCTTGAGAGTGCTAAAGAACTCTGGGATGAAATAAGAAAACAAATGGAGGGCACGGTTCTTGGGAATAAGGCTAAGATGGTTACTACGTTAAACTCATAGGAAAATTTTAAAGCATCAACCGGGGAAGACCTGCAAAGCACTTACCATCGATACTGTAATCTGTTAAATGATCTCCGCAAAAACAGTCTATCAAAGGGAAACCTATAGATCAACATCAAATTTATCAACAGTCTTCTTCCCGAAAGGGAAATGTTTGGTAACAATGCTATGCAAAATAAAGATCTAAGTCTGATAGATTTCCATGAGCTGTACGAATATTTATACCAAAATGCTCCAATGGTGAATAACATAGCAAAAACAAAACAAGAGACTCAGGATACTCTTGCTCTTCTCACCAGACAACATCATCAAATAAATGAGGCTGCTAAACTTAAAGAAAAAGAAGAAGAACCCACACCTCAAAAACATGATGATCTGGACAAAGAACTCCAAGAAGTGTTACAAGCTATGTCACTCATCTCTAAATATGAGAAAAAATATTACCCAAAGACCACAAACAACAATCTGTGTTTTTCTTCAAACTTTAAATCTGCTCAATCTGCTTCTGCTTCAACTGATAAGCCAGCCATGACACCTCTGGATCCTACAAAGAAATGTTATAATTGTGGTGTTTCTGGTCACTTCTCCCGTGATTGGACGAAACCTAAAGTTCGTGATAACGAATATTTCAAAAAGAAGATGTTGATGGCAAAACAAATTGAATCTGGGAAAGTGCTGTTAGCTGAAGATCTTCAGTGGATGGAAGATTCTGATCAAGAATGTAACGACCCGAAATTTTTAAATAAATAAATTGTATAAAAATATGACAAATAAGGATAAATCGTTTAAAGAACGTAGGAATTGGTTTCGTGTCGTTTGGAGACCGTACGAGGAAGTTATGGGCGAAACCGGGTCGAGGCCTAGACCGAAAAGTGCAACCCTCCAGGGATTGTTGTATCTGGCGATTGGAGATCACGACTAGTTACTGATCGCGAAGTTCGCGTGCAAGGGAAAGTTAAGGACGCGAACTTAGTTCGCGTCGTGAACTATGGTCGAGCAGCTTTAAGTTGGGTTTTGGCTCATTTGATGCCATATCAAAACCCTAGTTTCTTCTTTGGCGATTTTCAAGCTTGAGGACTGATTGAGGTCGAATCCCTCACAAATCTTTGGTAGATTTCACTCCTAGTTGAAGATTAGAAGTATATCTTCACTCTTTGATCTTCGTAGCTTAAGATCTATGTATTTTGATGTATGGGTTTGAAACCCTAGTTCTTGGGGTTATGGGTTATGGTGATATAAGTGATGTATACACTTAATAGATGGTATATTATCAAAGGAAACAAGTGTATAGTTATGATTTGTAAGAATCTTAAGGGTTGGTTAAACCTAGGGTTTGGTAAATCACCATAATTGGGGGAAATGAGTTAATAAGTGCTATCTAGAGATAGATGGACACATTGGTAGTAGTATGTGATGTTGATAATCTTGTGATTATTGTATTAGGAATTTGGTGAGGTCTTGGAAGGTTGACCGAATTGTGAAGCAAGGAAACTGACGTAAAGATTACGGTTGGAGCATTTTATTGATAAGGTGAGTACGTGTGGACTTTACTGAGTACATAGCTATATGAAGTATTTTGATTACTTATGATCGGTCTATTTAATGTTTGTCTAGACTTGTTATGTGTTGAGTTAGTATATATTATTGATAATATCTAACTAACTTGTTTGATGATTGATGTGATAGCCGAAGGCTTTGACTGGCATAACTGATAGAGTTATGATTAGAGATAGATGATGGTGACGCGGGGGTGACCCCGGTCACTGAGACGGGTGTACATATGTTTGTACACTAAGCACACGGGTGCTACTAGTACGCATATGTTTACGTACTAGGCAACGTAGGGACCTATTGCATATATGTTTATACATTAGGTTCGCTTGAGTTCCAATACATATATGTTTATGTATTGGATATGACTGTGTTCTGGTACATATATGTTTATGTACTAGATATGTATGCTAGGAAAGCAGGACCGATAGATTCACCATAGAGTGACTAGGATGTGTTGGTAAAATATAAATATGTATTTATATACGATGTGATACTTGATATTTTTGGGGTCTAAACCCATGTAGCTCACGAGACATTTTTGTGTCTCACGTACTCCTTGCTTGTTTGCTATGTACTCAGGTTCTGGATCGAGGATTTAGGTGCGCATGGATTGGGATATGCGGGGCCTAGTGTAACACCTCAAATTTTAATACAAAACATTTGCCCAAAATAAATCATTTTTCATAAATAGAAGAACTATTCCAAAATATGGATTTACAAAAACCTTTGGTATGAAAATCAGAGTATAAAGTTTGGTGTTACAAAATAGATCAAAACCAAAGCTAAGCATAAATCCAATCTAAAGTTCTTCTACTCTAGGCCCCGCATCTCTATCCATGCGTTCCTAAACCTTCGATCCCGAACCTGAGTACATAGCAAAACAAACAAGGAGTACGTGAGACAAAACGTCTCGTGAGCTACATGGGTTTAGACCCAATAATAATAATAATCGTATGACATATAGACAAACATGTAAGTAAATCATCCATCTAACTAGTCACCCTATTGTGACTCTAATACTTTGCTTTCCTAGCAATCATATCTAGTTATCGGTTTGTCCCCGAACTAACTAGAACCACCTTGACTTATTATCCGAAATCCATCGCCATTAATAAGCCTCAAGATACCGGCAAGAGGGATTCGCCCAATCTACCAATACCTGCCTTACTCACCGGACTACCTCCAGTTAGCAAGACTACTATCGTGGTTGAGTCGATGGGAATCCACCCAACTGCCCCTCACACCACACCTCATGACCGGGGGTCCCCCGCATCATCACATCATCTCAACATTTCATAACTCAATGGTTATGTCAATCTAGCTCTCGGCTATCACGTCTATCATCAAACAAGTTAGTTCAATACTATTATCGGTATAACTAACTACTAACTACTAGTCTACACAATTAAGCAAATAGACCATAACACAAGTAATAAAATGTATTTCATAGGCTATGTACTCAGTAAATTTCCACACGTACTCACCTTAGCAATAAGATGCTCCAACCGAATTCTTGCCACCAAATCTCTTGCTTCACAAATTCACCGACTTTCCAAGATGTCACCGAAAGCCTAATACAATGATCACAAGATGTTCAACATCTCATACTACCAATAATGTATCCATTAACCTCTAATTACCATTAACTAACATTTTCCCCAATTATGGTGATTTACCAAACCCTGGGTTTAACCAACCCTTAAGATTCTTACCAAATCGAAATCATACACTTGTTTCCTTTGTTAATATACCATCTATTAAGCCTAATACAATGATCACAAGATGTTCAACCCAACCATCAAAATACATAGATCTAAAGCTACAAAGATCAATGAGTGAAGATATACCTTTAATCTTCACCTAGGAGTGAAATCTACCAAAGATTTGTGAAGAGATCAACCAAAATCTGCACTTGAGCTCCAAAATCGCCAAAGATGAAAACTAGGGTTTACTATTGCATTAAATGAGCCAAAACCCGACTTTAATGCTGCACGACCAAAGTTCACGGAGCGAACTAAGTTCGCGTCGCTAACTTTCCTTTGCACGCGAACTTCACGATCGTTATCAGCTCGTGAACTACATCACGCTCAAAAGCCAAATCCGCTGGAGGCAGTTCCCGATCGGGAACTATAGTTAGTGGCGCTAACTTTCCAATGCAGCAGGGCTGCATTTTTCGGTTGTTGTCTCGACCCGGTTTCGCCCATAACTTTCTCATACGGTCTCCAAACGACGCGAAACCAATTCCTACGTTCTTTAAACGATTTATCCTTATTTATCATATTTTTATTCAATTTATTTATTAACAAATTTCGGGTCGTTACAACTATCTACCCCTTAAGAAGATTCCGTCCTCGGAATCTCATCATAGTTCACGAAATCCGGGTACCTTTTCCGAATCTCGTCTTTGACTTCCCAAGTCATATTCGGCCCAAGTGAATGCTTCCACTTGACCAATACCAACTCGATCTCTTTATTTCGAAGCTTCTTCGTTTTCGTTTCAAATATTGCCTCGGGCTCCTCAATCAACCGGTTCGGGCCGTCAACCCGCAACTCTTGCAATGGAATAATATTTTCGACTTCCCCGACAAACTTTTTCAAATAACTTACGTGAAAGGTGTCATGCACACCTTGAAGCTCGGGTGGAAGTTCCAACTTAAACGCTTGAAGCCCGACCCGTTTCAATATTTTAAAGGGTCCAACATACCTTGGACTTAACTTTCCTTTCTTACCAAACCGCATCACACCTTTCCAAGGTGACACTTTCAACATGACCATATCACCGACATCCAAGTCGTATGGTCTTTTCTTTAAACCCGAATAACTTCGTTGTCTATCTTGGGCGACTTTCATGTTGGTTTGAATAATACCAATCTTTTCATTCGTCACTCTCACGATCTCGGGACCCGTGAGTTTCGTTTCTCCCGCTTCTAACCAACAAGATGGAGTTCTACATTTTCTTCCATACAACGCCTCATAAGGCGGCATCTTGATAGTCGAGTGATAACTATTATTGTACGAAAACTCGACCAACGGTAAATGTTCATCCCATTTACCCCCGAAATCTAGCACACACGATCTCAACATATCTTCAACCGTTTGAATCGTTCTTTCACTTTGACCGTCGGTTTGCGGATGATAAGCCGTGCTCAACCGCAACTTTGTACCCAACTCTTCTTGTAAAGATCGCCAAAATCTCGAGGTAAACCTCGCGTCTCTATCGGACACAATCGATAACGGAACCCCGTGGAGTCGAACCACCTCATCAACGTACAATTTAGCCAATTTCTCAAGTGGCAACATTTCCCGAATGGCTAAAAATAACGCACTCTTGGTCAACCGGTCAACTATGACCCAAATGGCATCGTGACCCCTACTCGTATTCGGTAAACCTACTATGAAATCCATAGTTATGTCTTCCCACTTCCCGGCCGGTACAACCAATGATTGAGCTACCCCATACGGTACTTGATGTTCGGCTTTCACTTGTGCACACGTGGCACACTTAGAGATATACTTGGCCACTCTCGCCTTCATTCCGGGCCACCAATAAACCCGTTTCATATCTTGGTACGTCTTTGTACTTCCCAGGTGAATTGAATACTTTGACTTGTGCACATCATACAACAACTCTTTTCGGATACCACCGAACTTAGGAACCCAAATACGACCGCCTACGGTCTTCAACCCTTGTGCATTTTCGAGAAATGTTGGTTCTTGCCTAACCGTTCTTGTCTTAACTCGTCTTTTCCCATAACCTCTCGTTGGGCATTCTTGATTCTTTCGATGATGCTCGAGACGACTTCTATACGTGATAAAATTCCTCGGTTCGGCTTTTCATAGACCTTTCGGCTCAAGGCGTCGGCTACTACATTAGCCTTTCCCACGTGAGACACAATCTCACAATCATAATCGGCAATCAACTCGATCCACCTTCTTTGTCGCATATTAAGATCTTTTTGAGTAAACACGTATTGTAGACTTTTATGATCCGTGTACAAAGTACACCGAGTACCATACAAATAATGCCTCCACAACTTTAAGGCAAATATAATCGCCGCCAATTCCAAGTCGTGTGTCGTGTACCTTAATTCCGCATTCTTCAATTGTTGTGAGGCATACGCGATCACTTTACATCTTTGCATCAACACACAACCGAGCCCTTGATTCGAAGCATCACTATAAACCACAAAATCTTCCATACCATCCGGTAACGTAAGAATCGGCGCGTTACATAACTTTTCTTTCAACAACTTAAACGCCTCTTCTTGCTTCTTCTCCCACACAAACTTCTTACTTTTTCTCGTTAACTTCGTTAGTGGAATCGCGATTCTCGAGAAGTCTTGTATAAATCTTCGGTAATAACCGGCTAATCCAAGGAAATTTCTAACCTCGGTTGGAGTTCTCGGAGGCTCCCAATTTGACACCGCTTCAATCTTGGACGGGTCAACCTTAATACCATCACACGTCACCACGTGACCTAAGAATTGCACTTCCCGCAACCAAAATTCACACTTCGAGAATTTTGCATACAACTTCTCCCGTTTCAACACGTCTAGAACAAGCCTCAAATGACCTTCGTGTTCTTCTTCGGTTTTCGAATAAATCAAAATGTCGTCAATGAACACGATCAACAACTTATCAAGGAACGGTTTACAAACCCGATTCATCTAATCCATAAAAATAGCCAGCCCGTTTGTAAGACCAAACGGCATCACTAGGAATTCATAATGACCATAACGTGTACGAAAAGCCGTCTTCTCGGTGTCGCCTTCTTTCACCCGAACTTGATGATAACCTGACCTCAAATCAATCTTCGAGAAATAACTATCACCTTGCAATTGGTCGAATAATTCGTCAATTCTCGGCAACGGGTAACGGTTCTTAAATGTTACCTTATTCAACTCTCGGTAGTCGATACACATTCTCATCGAACCGTCTTTCTTTTTAACAAATAACACCGGTGCACCCCATGGTGACGAACTCGGACGAATAAAACCTTTGTCTAACAAATCTTGCAATTGAGTCATCAATTCCCGCATCTCGGTGGGAGCTAAACGGTAGGGAGCACGAGCAATCGGCGTCGCCCCCGGAACTAAATCAATTTTAAACTCGACTTGTCTCTCCGGTGGCAAACCGGGCAAGTCATCGGGAAAAACCTCGGGGAAATCCCGAATAATTTTGACGTTATCCATTGACTTCTTTTCCTTTCGGCCATCTAACACATATGCAATAAACGATGGACAACCTTTCGATATGCTTTTCCTCGCCTTAATGGCGGTAATCACATTAGGCATGTGATGTCGTTTCTCCCCATACACATACACTTTCTCATTCTCGGGTGTCCTAATCGACACTATTTTCTTTCCACACAAAATCTTGGCTTGATGCATACCCAACCAATCCATACCGATAACCACATCAAACGCCCTAATTCCCATGGGCAACAAATCTACCTTAAACTTTCTACCGTCTATTTCTATTTCACAATTTCTATAAATACATTCAACCATAGACGTTTTCCCGTCGGCTACTTCTATATCATAAACCTCATCTAACATCTCGGACGGCATATTCAATTTACAACCGAACTCATAAGACACAAACGAATAATTGGAACCCGAATCAAACAAAATATGAGTTGGCAAGGAGTTAATGAATATAGAACCTGACACCACATCGTGTGCCTCCTTCGCCTCCTCCCGAGTGAGTTGGAAGGACCGCCCCTTCACCTTTGCCGGTTCCACTTTCTTTTGAGCCGTGGACACCATCGACTCTATTCCCTTCTTCGGGCATACATTGCTATAATGCCCCTTTTCATGGCATGAGTAGCACTCCACATCGGTCGACAACTTGGCCTTACAATCCCGGGCTATATGCCCCATCTTGCCACAACTATAACAAGCCTTTGACTCTCCTCGGCATATGCCGGTATGATTTTTCCCGCATTTCTTGCACAGGCCAACACTTCCTTGTTTAGAGAAGCTCGATGTGAACTTCCCTTTCTTGAACGAACTAGAGCCGCTCTCGGCTTTCCTTTTATCGCCCACATGGGCCCTCTCGGCAACACGTGCCTCATTCACCTCCTCAACACCACGGGCGGCACTAATGGCCTCATCAAGTGTGACCGCCCTCTTAACTTCCAATTGGTAGTCCCACGGTAACCCACTAGCATACCGGACCACCCTCAACCTCTCGTCCGAGTAGGTTTTAGCTACAAACGGGAGCAATCCCGTGAACTCTCTCGAGTATTCCTCGATTGACAAATCACCCTTCTTAAGGGTCACGAACTTCTCGTGCATCTTTTCCAAATCCCTTTCGGGACAAAATTTCTTTTTCAATCTCGTGGTGAATTCATCCCACGTCATTTTCTCAACCACCTCCCTCCCGAGGGTTTCATACACGATATCCCACCAAACCATGGCATCTTCTTTTAACAATTGTGACGCATACGTCACCATATCGGCATCCTTACACTTGCTACTACCGATAACCCTCTCGGTCTCCCGGATCCACCTCATAGTTACCTTCGGGTCCGAACTACCCTTGTACACATTTGGCTTACAAGCCATGAAGGATTTAAACGAACAACCTTCTTTCACAACGGGCTTTGCCCTAGCATCACTTTGGCCACCCGTGGAGGATTTCCCCTCCCCGGTGCCGATACCCCCGGTTCTCTCATCCGACTTAGCCTCGGATTCACGGTCTCCTCCCGACCTCTCACGGTCTCCAATAATACGGTGCACTTCTTCGGCCACCGTCCCTTTGATTTGATCGATAATGGTTTGGAGATCCGCCATGGTTACCTGAGTTCTATTTGCTCCGACCTCCGACTCACCCATTCGATGCATCGACGGTTGACTTTCTTGTTCAACCACAACCTCAACATGAGGTATCTCCTCCTCCCGGCCCTCCGGGGCTCAACCACTTCTACGCGTGGTCACCATTTCTTTCAATCAAGACTATACGAAAGACATTAAACATTTAGTACCTTATGTACAACCCATTAGTCGCATAAGACTCAATATCCATAATCATATCAAATTTCATTGGTCCCCCTAGGTTCAACCCTAAACTTAACATAAAGTCTCAAGGTCAACCTATGATCTTAAGGAATCTTATATTCCTAATGCTACAGTCTAAGACTAGGATGGTCATCCAACCTAATTCACTTAAACAGTAGCTCTGACACCAAGTTGTAACACCTCAAATTTTAATACAAAACATTTGCCCAAAATAAATCATTTTTCATAAATAGAAGAACTATTCCAAAATATGGATTTACAAAAACCTTTGGTATGAAAATCAGAGTATAAAGTTTGGTGTTACAAAATAGATCAAAACCAAAGCTAAGCATAAATCCAAACTAAAGTTCTTCTACTCTAGGCCCCGCATCTCTATCCATGCGTACCTAAACCTTCGATCCCGAACCTGAGTACATAGCAAAACAAACAAGGAGTGCGTGAGACAAAACGTCTCGTGAGCTACATGGGTTTAGACCCAATAATAATAATAATCGTATGACATATAGACAAACATGTAAGTAAATCATCCATCTAACTAGTCACCCTATTGTGACTCTAATACTTTGCTTTCCTAGCAATCATATCTAGTTATCGGGTTGCCCCCGAACTAACTAGAACCACCTTGAGTTATTAACCGAAATCCATCGCCATTAATAAGCCTCAAGATACCGGCAAGAGGGATTCGCCCAATCTACCAATACCTGCCTTACTCACCGGACTACCTCCAGTTAGCAAGACTACTATCGTGGTGGAGTTGATGGGAATCCACCCAACTGCCCCTTTCACCACACCTCATGACCGGGGGTCCCCCGCATCATCACATCATCTCAACATTTCATAACTCAATGGTTATGTCAATCTAGCTCTCGGCTATCACGTCTATCATCAAACAAGTTAGTTCAATACTATTATCGGTATAACTAACTACTAACTACTAGTCTACACAATTAAGCAAATAGACCATAACACAAGTAATAAAATGTATTTCATAGGCTATGTACTCAGTAAATTTCCACGCGTACTCACCTTAGTAATAAGATGCTCCAACCGAATTCTTGCCACCAAATCTCTTGCTTCACAAATTCACCGACTTTCCAAGATGTCACCGAAAGCCTAATACAATGATCACAAGATGTTCAACATCTCATACTACCAATAATGTATCCATAAACCTCTAATTACCATTAACTAACATTTTCCCCAATTATGGTGATTTACCAAACCCTAGGTTTAACCAACCCTTAAGATTCTTACCAAATCGAAATCATACACTTGTTTCATTTGTTAATATACCATATATTAAGTGTTTACATCATTTATTCACCATAAACCATAACCCCCACTAACTAGGGTTTTAACCCAATAATCAAATTACATAGATCTAAAGCTACAAAGATCAAGGAGTGGAGATATACCTTTAATCTTCACCTAGGAGTGAAATCTACCAAAGATTTGTGAAGAGATCAACCAAAATCTGCACTTGAGCTCTAAAATCGCCAAAGATGAAAACTAGGGTTTACTATTGCATTAAATGAGCCAAAACCCGACTTTAATGCTGCACGACCAAAGTTCACGGCGCGAACTAAGTTCGCGTCGCTAACTTTCCTTTGCACGCGAACTTCACGATCGTTATCAGCTCGTGAACTACATCACGCTCAAAAGCCAAATCCGCTGGAGGCAGTTCCCGATCGGGAACTATAGTTAGCGGCGCTAACTTTCCAATGCAGCAGGGTTGCATTTTTCGGTTGTTGTCTCGACCCGGTTTCGCCCATAACTTTCTCATACGGTCTCCAAACGACGCGAAACCAATTCCTACATTCTTTAAACGATTTATCCTTATTTATCATATTTTTATTCAATTTATTTATTTACAAATTTCGGGTCGTTACACCTAGAGTAGAAGATCATTAGAGCGGATTTGTGCTTAACCTTGGTTTTGATATATTTTGTAACACCAAACCTCATACTCTGATTTCCATATCAAAGGTTTTTGTAAATCCGTGTTTTGGAACTGGTCTTCTATTTATGAAAATGATTTATTTTGGGCAAATGTTTTGTATTAAAAATTGAGGTGTTACAAAGAAGATGAGGAACATGCTGCAAACTTGTGTTTCATGGCAAGAGAAAATGCTGAGCTCCACGAACGTTCCAATGAGGAGGCCAACAAGGAAATTGAGGTAACCAGCTCTTCTTTATCTACTTCTGATCATTCCACTGATTCTGATACTTGTCTTGATAAAAATCTGATTTCTGAAATTGATACCATAAATCAAACAATTTTACTCGAAAAGGATATGAATACACAACTTTTAGAGTGTGTAAACATTTTAGAAAATCAATGCAAACAAACTGCTCATCTAGGTGAGCAACTTGTTAATCACGTTAAACAAAATAAAATTTTTACACTGGAAACTCAGGATTTAAAAAGACAAGCATCAGAAATAAAGGTCCAATATGAATCTAATATTCAACATTTATCACATACAATTTCCGAGAATAAAGCTGAAATTACAAATCTTAAAAATACACAAAATCATATTTCAAAGGAACGAAATGACAAATATTACAAATTGTATATCGAAACGTTCCAAGAATGTCAATTCACAAAAAACTGGATGGAACGTAAACAACAAGAATTTGATGATAATGAAACCAATTTAAATCTTTAAATTCTAAAATCAAAGAACTACAAGAAAAATTAACCGATCAAAATATTCAATCATCACAAGATAGAAATAGTCAACAGGTTATCATACGTCGTCTCACCTACGACAAAGATCAGTTAGTATCTCACATTAAACACCTTGAAGAGTTAATCTCCAAACGAGGACATACTGATCAAACCATCCATTTGAACAAGCCTAAAGAGTTCAAATACTTCAACTCCAAACAAGGTCTAGGGGCAGACAATCCAGGATATCTGAGCAAGGCGTGCAGGGTTCTTCCAACACTATATGACTCTCGCTACATGCAAAGAGATATCTGGCAGAGCTTCATGCGGGTGACAGATGAAGAAAAAGAAATCGAAGCATTCAACAGAGCAAAGCAGGAGAATGCACAAATCAGTTTCAACTATGCAGAATTGAACAAAACTTATGAAATTAAAAAGGCTAAATTTGAAAATGATGAATATTTTCCTATAATAACCCCAGAAGAATTTGAAATTAAAGGGGATGCTGTCGTTCAACAAAAGGTGACACGAAAGCTTTATATTCCATCATTAATTCTCAAAAAGAAAATCTGCCAATTAGAAACAGAAATTGATGAAACACATAAGGCATTTGATAAAGAAAAATTAGTTTTACAAACCAAAATTCATGACTTAGAAGATAAACTTGTTAAAACCAATTCTTCTTCTGTTCAAAATGATTTTCAAATAAATTCTTCCGCTGAAACTAAAACTCTTGAAAAGACTTCTACAATTAAAATCCCTGCTATTTTAAAAAGAAGCTCTGACTCAACTGTTTTAAATGTTTCAGATAAAACCTTAAATTCAAAGCTTGAGAAGCCCATGCCAATCGGAGACAGAGGAGCAACTCAGATAAAGAAGTCTAAGTCGTCCGGCTCTAGTATGCTTAAGTCAAAGGAACTTAAGAAGTCTAGTTCATCGTCCTTTTTAGCTTCTTCTTTTTCTTTTTATAATAAATGTAATAACTCCATGGATTTTATTGCTCCTAAATTGGCTTTTGGTAC
Organism: Calendula officinalis; assembly: GCA_963853835.1. Lineage (NCBI taxonomy): Eukaryota > Viridiplantae > Streptophyta > Magnoliopsida > Asterales > Asteraceae > Calendula > Calendula officinalis. Next base: position 13,837,531 of record OY970826.1, on the reverse strand, counting down.
TGTTTATGATTCTGCTGTTTATCGTCCTGTGAATTATACTATTAATGGTGATAATTTGGTTGTTAAATATGATAAAATCGGTAAAAAGATTTATTGTGACAAGCAAACAAATAAACAAATTTCTCAGTATGATGAACGATATTTCATTAGGTTGGATGCTCCATGTGGTCCTAGAAACTATGTTTTACATAAGTCTGGTAAAATAATTAAGTCCTGCAAAACTTGTTTTCCGTACTCATGCAAAACACCTGTCTCTCGTCCTTTGCAATATAAACGAAAATATTCTTCTACACAAGCCTTCAAACCGACTAATGTTCGTCCCACTACCTCACCCATCTCTAATAAATTGATGTCCTCTCAACGTCAAACAACTCGAGGAACCACAACACCTAAATCATCACAATCAAGCACTTCTTACAATTCTTCGACAACCAACTCAAAGATGCATAACAATAAATCCACATTTGTTCATTACACTTGGATCAAGAATGAACAGTCAAACTGGATTTTACATTCTCCAGAGAAAAAGCTTAAATGGTCTATCAAATCAATCCACTCAGAACTGCCTCCTTGCAGTTCCCCAAAATCTCTAAATTAATCCTTCTGTAAAATCTGCATAAAACATCATTCACTAATCGTATAGGACCCATAATTGATTGGGTACCTAAATTGTTTTAATTGTTTTATGTAGAATATATGGTATCTTGATTCTGGATGCTCAAGGCATATGACGGGTAACAAGAACCTCTTAAAAAATTTTAGAGATAAATATTTGGGTACTGTTCGTTTTGGAAATGATCATTTGGCTGCTATCATGGGAATTGGCGATATCATTCGTGACAATTTAATCATTCGAAACGTCAATTATGTTGAAGATCTTGCTCACAACTTGTTCAGCATCGGTCAATTTTGTGATAAAGAGTTAGAAGTTAATTTTTGAACAAAGAAGTGTGCTGTTCGTACTTATAATGGAAAAGAACTTCTTACTGGATCACAGGATACAAATCTGTTTACTATCAATCTAAATGACGTGACCCCATGGAAGAAGTATGCTTACTGTCAACAACGTCATCAGATGAATCATGGTTATGGCACCGTCGCCTCTCTCACCTTAACTTCAATACCATCAACAAATTGGTAAAAGGTGGCCATGTATCTGGTCTCTCAGACGTTAAATTTGCAAAAGATCATCTGTGTTCGTCTTGCGAAATGGGAAAGATGAAGAAAACATCACACAAATCAAAACATGTTCCAAGTACATCCAAACCTCTTGAATTACTTCACATGGATCTATGTGGACCAATGAGTGTACAATCCATTGCTGGTAAACGGTATGTGTTAGTGATTGTTGATGACTACTCACGGTATACCTGGGTTCACTTCTTACGTACCAAAGATGAAGCTGCAGATATTATTATCGCCTTTATCAAGAAAACTCAAACAAATCTGGAATTAAAAGTCAACACCATTCGGACTGATAATGGAACTGAGTTTAAGAATCGAACCTTAGATTCATTTCTTGAATCTGTTGGTATAACCCATCAATTCTCTGCTGCTAGAACTCCACAACAGAATGGAGTCGTAGAACGAAGAAATCGTACCTTAGTTGAAGCAGCCCGCACAATGCTTTCATTCTCAAAACTACCTTTATCTCTGTGGGCTGAAGCCATCAACACAGCATGTTTCACTCAAAATCGTTCTATCATCAACAAAACCTACAACAAAACTCCGTATAAATTGATAAATAAACGAATTCCAAATGTTAAATTTTTCCATGTTTTTGGGAGTCGTTGCTTCATCTTGAATGACAAAGACAAATTGAACAAATTTGAAGCTAAAGCTGACGAAGGGGTATTTGTTGGGTATTCACGTGAATCTGCATCCTTCAGGGTTTATAATCGATCAAATCGGACAATCAGAGAAAGTGTAAATGTGAACTTTGATGAGACATTCCCTCTTGATTCACTTACCTCAGATATTAAACCTCCTGCACCCCCTTCCGTTCCTTCCACCTCTGAAAATGAGTTCGATGTATTGTTTGAACATTTTTATGATGAATATCATAACATCAGACATACTTTACTTCAGGAGGCTGGCGTTCCATTCCCTGCAGCTGCAGATGTTCAGTCTATCAGTGTCCCTGAGACATACAGTCCGAGTTCCTCTCATTCTCCATCTCCAACGTCTGCTGCTCCTGAGAACACTGAGTCAGTAACAAACTCAGATTGTACTTCATCATCAATGGAAACTCAATCATCACCAGATGTTTCTTCATCGCCTTCTCCAGTTGCAGGTGTTTCTGATTTAATCATTGCACCAGTTCAACCTCCAACGTTGGTGATTGATTTCTCCAAATTCAATGTTCAAAAAGTTGATCCTCCACCTTCTACATCCAACACTCAAACTGCTATGATCCCGCATCTTGAATTCACTGATACCTCCAACATAATTCCAGGTCAACTTCCACTTTCTCATACTCTGAAATGGACCAAAGAGCATCCTTTACATCAAGTAATTGGAAATCCTGAATCTTCGGTTCAAACTCATAGAGCAACTGCTGATGAATGTCAATACTCATCTTTCTTAAGCTCCAATGAACCTAAGAAAGTCAGCGAAGCTTTATCAGACCCAGACTGGATTCTTTCCATGCAAGATGAAATCAATCAATTTGAACGACTGAAAGTTTGGCGTCTAGTTCCAAAACCACCTCGAAAGTCTGGTGTTGGTACCAAATGGATCTTTAAGAACAAAAAGGATGAAAATGGGATTGTCATTCGAAATAAAGCACGCCTGGTTGCTAAAGGGTATTCTCAACAAGAGGGCATCGATTATGAAGAAACTTTTACCCCGGTTGCAAGAATAGAAGCCATCTGAATCTTTCTGGCATATGCAGCACACAAGAATTTTACAATCTATCAAATGGATGTAAAAACTGCATTTCTTAATGGTATTCTCAGTGAAGAAGTTTTCGTTCATCAACCAGAAGGATTTGTCGATCCACACTTGCCTAACCATGTCTACATCCTTGATAAAGTGTTATATGGTTTGAAGCAAGCTCCTCGTGCGTGGTATGATGTTCTATCCAAATTCTTAGTCGACTTTGGTTTTTCAAAAGGCAAAGTGGACAAAACTCTATTCATCAAACGACAAGGGGAAGATATCGTCCTCATTCAGATTTATGTAGATGATATTATTTTCGGCTCCACAAATCCAAAATATTGTAAACGGTTTTCAGATCTTATGATCAAAAGATTTGAAATGAGTATGATGGGGGAGATGAATATCTTTCTCGGTCTACAGGTTCGTCAGTTACCTACCGGGATCTTTATCAATCAATCCAAGTATATCACTGATTTGTTGAAGAAGTATCTGATGGATGACTGTAAACCCATTTCTACACCAATGTCACCCGGTTCAAAATTGCATACTGATCCTGACGGAAAGCTAGTTGATATCACCAACTATCGAGGCATGATAGGGTCCTTATTATATCTAACTGCCAGTCGCCCTGATATAATGTTCTCTACGTGCGTTTGTGCTCGGTATCAGGCTGCTCCCAAAGAGTCTCACCTTCAAGTAGTCAAACGCATATTTCGTTACTGAAAGGGTACTCGAGATCTTGGTCTTTGGTATCCCAAAGAAACTTCGTTTGACCTGTCTGCATTCTCTGATGCTGATCATGCTGGCTGTATGTTGGATCGTAAAAGCACTTCTGGAGGTGCTCAATTTCTCGGTGATAAATTGGTGAGCTGGTCATCAAGGAAACAAAATTGTGTATCTCTTTCAACTGCCGAAGCGGAGTATGTTGCTGCTGCAAGCTGCCTGTCGCAGGTAATTTGGATGCAGTCACAATTAAAAGATTACGACTTTTCATACAGCTGTATTCCTTTATATTGTGACTCCCGAAGTGCAATTGCAATTTCATGCAATCCTGTTCAACATTCCAAAACTAAACATATTGATCTTCGATATCATTTTATCAAAGATCACGTTGAACAAGGAACTCTGGAAATGTACTTCGTATCCACCGATTCTTAGTTAGCTGATTTATTCACCAAGGCTTTAGATGAAAAACGATTTAATTTTGTTGTGTCTAAGCTTGGTATGTTAAATCTCAAAGCATAAATCGTTCCTATTTTTTTTAACTAATTTTCAATGTTGTTTCTGCAACATGCTTTTTACTGTTTACATTTTTAGCAATGACTTATACACAATTCAGTGTATAACTCGAGTCTCATCAGAATGGCTTATGCACATATCAGTGTATAACCCGTTCCTAACTGTTTTATGGTTTTCAATTACATCAACTTGAAACCCGCTCTTAATCAGAAAACACAGAACTGTAAAAACTCTTCTCCACCCCCTGCTGCTGTTAAAAGGTACATTTCTGATCTACAAACTTTTATATATCTTTATTTTGTCGAGGGGGAGTAATATTATTTCTAAGGGGAGAATTAGTATTTCTAGGGGGAGAAACTTTCTTATGTTAATACTTTTATACCCGTTTGAAATTTTTTTTATTTTATTCGATCAATTTTTTTTTATCAAACGACAATACCTTCTCATGGTTTGCCAGAACCACCCTTACCTTCCAAGGGAATTCTTTTTCAGCCATTTGGTAAATGTGAGGGTATAAGTCTAGGGTATAGCAATAGGTGAGTGCAAGGTGATGTGAAAAACATGATAACTTTAAGAAAACACACCTTTGAGTGCATCCACACCGTAAATAAACCGGGCAACCATACAAAAGGGTGCTCATTTATGCGTTAAATGTTTCACCAGACTCTACTGGCCCAGTAAAGCACATGCACGCCACCACCAACCACTCAAATTTCTCTCAACAGGAATTTGTTTCAATTCATTAGGGGACGTAGCACCTAATCTACTGACTGCTCATTCAGAGTTTGTCGGTATTGAAACATAATAACCTCCTACCCCGGGTTAAGTCTCTTTGTATGCACCGTGTGTCGAGTTATCACCCCTCAAACATTCCAATAGACACTTGCACTACAAACATGGATCTCCGTGAATCCATCGGAACACCCGTAGTGGCATCACAATCTGATGTTTCACGAGGATCGAGTGGAAATCCTGCTAGACCTAAAATCACGCCAACTCTAACCGCATGTCACACATTTGACTGAAAGGTTGTGCAAACGACTACCGATTCATATCATGTGTTAACGGATACTCTATGTTAGTCCGGTATTACTTTACTTGTTCAAGTTGTTGTGCCTAAATTTGATATCTTAAAGGCAACAACTTATGCCGAAAACACATACATTTTCCGATGAAAAATCCATGTTATTCATAAAACGTAACATCATATATGTTGATCCATTGCACATGAGCGCTTTAGTTCACTCTCAAATTACTCCTATGATCTGCTATAACCGGCATGATCTTCCCCAGGAGCCACCTACAATATAGGACAAAATGTAAGGGTTCATAGGTCTAGGTGAGCAGAATCAAGTATCACGGGATCTTGATTGGGGTGCGCTGAGGTAAAAATTGAGAGGGGGATGAAGTATGGGGTGCAAATCAGCTTATCACATGGTAACACAAAAACGAGGGTGTGGTTGAAAATGAAACAGTGAGTTGAGTGAGGAGTGTGTGAGAAAGGGTTAAATAAAACGAAAAACCCTCCCTAAACCGATCAAAAGACCGGGTAACCACATCTTTATCAGACTGCATAAGATGCCTTCTGATTCAGACATCATGGACCCAGTGATGCAATGCACAACCCCCACTGACCACTCAAATACAAAAAGTACTTGTTTCAAAATCACGGAGATTACCACATCTACTATCGACATCTCATTTGGAGATTGTTGATATTGAAAAAGAGGACCTACCTCCAGTCCTCGCCTTCGTTTGTCCACATATAGAGTCTAGAACCGAATTAAATTTCTCTAGGACACAGGCATTCCACCAAGCATATCCTAGTGATATTGCCGGAACATTCATAGTGATACCAAACTTGTTGGTATTCCACGATGATTGAATGGAAATCCTACCAGTGCTATCATCAAAGCCAACACTGAACGTAGGTCACACAGTTTTTTTTTTAACTGTCGTGTTAACGGATATCTATGAGATCCCGGTTTATCCTATTTGACTATGCTGTAAAATGTGTTATATATTGATTCATTCAAAAAATGAATGTATCATTATTCAACATATTTTCATCACCAAGCTTCGGAGATTCTTCCTGTTACATGATGCTTCAGACAAATCCTGCTCATCATGAGGGGGAGAATATACAAGCCTAACTTACTCCACATCAAAAGGACACATATGCATCAATGAAGGGGGAGTAAACAAGGAACCGAAGACTCCATGAAATAACTGTCTGTTTGAGGGGGAGCATAAACCTTATCAACAAATTTCCCGAACAACAATTATTAAAGATCATTGATCGACATAAAGCCACAAACTTCAAGATAAGACTTCCGCTGTTAATCTCTCTATCATTATGGGTCCCAGTTTTGGTCGATCAATATGTATCTTCAAAGTAAAGTCTTCAAAATACTTTTTGTGGATGAAAAGCTACAAGAAGTATTCGTTTTTCACAGATCAACAAAGCTCAAGCCTGATCCTGATTATTATGCAACGAAATATCTACAAGGCTAGGTTTTTGCTAAAGATGAAGACTTCGAAGATATGTTTCTCAGACTATTGTTACAAAGGGGGAGATTGTTGGGTCACATTCTAGAGTATTAAAATAGTCTAGGGGTGTAATGTGACAGTTTATTGTAATCAATAGTCCAAAGTTATTTTATGTAATTAGTCAATACTAGGCCTAGGTATAAATACCTAGTTGTAACCTAGTATTGTTAAGTTTTTGCCGTCTATTGAAAACGTACGATCATTGTGTGTGTGTGCAAAGCTTCATAGTGTTCTTCCAATTCATCTTTATTCTTGCTTAATCTGTTGTTTAATCGAAAGATATAGATTCACAGTAATCTTCAATTTTAATGTAATAAAATGTTAATTTAGTTTATTTACTTTAAGTTTAATATAATAAAATATTAATTTAGTTTATTTACTTTGTTGAGTGGTCCAAATATAAGTTTACTGATAATAGCAACATAGCTAAAGATTAAATAGCAAGTCTTGTAAATTAATGGTATTAGTGTAAGATATTGTCTATGATTTATATGTCCCGTTGTGCCATATATACATGATATTATCCATGATTTAAAACATAGCTAAAGGTTTAAGTCCCGTTGTGCCATATATACATGATGTGGCACAAAACGACTATATGGCTGGTGACGTGGGTTTCACATCTGAAGCAAAATATACAAAATTTTAACAGTTTATCAACTACCTTGTCAACATGTCTCCTTTAAAATCAATTGGTAAAGTTCATTTTATCATTATAATTTTGAAAGGTTATTACATACGGTTAATGGAATTTCGTGTAAAATTCATTTAATTATCTACTTCCTCTGATTTAAAATAAGTGATACATTTTTCATATTTGAGTATATCAAAATAAGTTATACACTTTAAAAACTTACCTTATTTGGTAAAAGTAGTAGGCCCACACCCACTAACTATCTAATCCCTCCATCCCTAAATAAAGTTCTCATTTCTATTGGACACAACTTTTTAGGAGATACTTAGTGGTGAGGTATTTGGTATTACTTTTGATTAAAATATAAGATTTGATTGGATAGAGAGTGTTTTAGGAGATAGCTAGTGGTGAAAGTATTGGCAATAATGTTATATTAAGTGGGCCCCTTAAGTTTGAGAAATGTGAACTTTATTTAGGGACAAAACTTGAAGGAGAAATGAGAACTTTATTTAGGGACGGAGGGAGTACTTTAATACAGTGAAATGACATCTTTACCTTTACTTTAACTTTTAAACATCATTAACCTCACTTTATTCAAAATTTGTGGGACTCATTCCCCACTAACTATCCAATTAATCTAATATAATTATCATTATCATATTTTGCCTTAAAACCCGTGAAACCAACAATGTATCACTTATTTTAAATCGGAGGAAGTATATAACATTTATCATGAGATGAATAGTGACATTTTGTCCTGTAGCGACTTTTCTGTATTTATAAGTTAAAGACGGAAGAACAACAGATCCGCACATCTGGCTTAGTGGTAGCACCCTATGTTTGTGACCGGCAGGTCCTGGGTTCGACTCTTGACAACAGTGATTTTTTTTAACCTTTTTCACAACTTTCCATATATTACATTTTACACCCTGAACATTAACTTTTCTAGAAGGAAAATTACTACCTTTAACTTTAATATTTAACTAGAAGGGTACCCGCGCAATGCGGCGGCGGGTACCCTATAACTACGTTTTGGCGTGCGACAGTTTCTTGCTCGGGTATTTATGGTCTTAACCGGGTGGAATCAATTGGAACCAGACATTTTAATTCCATTGTGTTTGGATGGGGAGAACATGATGTCATGTAGAAATTGATCTTGAAAAATAATTAGTAGGTCTAAGTATTGGCTTTTGAAAGTCGTGATCTCGGCTCATAATGGCTTTTAAAACTCGTGATCTGGTCATGATGTTGATGGTGAACGAACATTATTGTTCAAAGTTAATGAAAGACTGTTTTATTTTTTAGGGTAAAAAAACGCATGTGTTTTAGCAGCTAAACAATACGTCACATACTAAACATAATACCAATGAAGACGTCATCATGTTTAAACAACAATTCCCTAATCATAACAATAAATCAAAGGGCGTGATCTTTGAATACGTAAGTGTAACGACCCGAAATTTGAATAAAATAAAATATGGGAAAAATATGATAAACAAGGATAAATCATTTCAAGAACGTAGGAATTGGTTTCGCCTCATTTGGACACCGTATGAGAAAGTTATGGACGAAACCGGGTCGAGACAAGGAACAAAAGTTGCAGCCTGCCTGGGAAGCAGAGTTCGCGACCCGAACTATAGTTCGCGATCGCGAACCTTCGGCAGGGATTTTGGGGTTTCTGATTTCGAGAGTTCGCGACTCGAACTCTAAAAGTCCGCGACCCGAACTTCGCGCGTACCAGAGTTCGCGACCCGAACTCTGAAGTTCGCGAAGCGAACTTCGTCAGACAGCAATAAAAACGGGTTTTGGCTCATTTGATACCATTTCAAGCCCTAGTTTCTCTCCCAACGAGTTTGTATACGTTTTTGAGTGGAAAACATCATTTGGAACCGATTTCTTGGTCAAATCTCGTGAATCTTCACTCCTAGTTGGAGATTAAAGGTAAATCTTCACTCTTTGATCTTTGTAGCTTTAGATCTATGGATTCTTGACTTGGGTTTGAAACCCTAGTCCTTGGGTTGGTGACTAATGGTTAAATAAAGGTTGCACACACTTAATAGATGGTATTTTAACAAGGGAATCAAGTGTATGGTTTGGATTTGTAAGAATTCTATGGGTGGTTCAACCTAGGGTTTGGTAAATCACCATAATTGGGGGAAATGAGTTAATAGGTGTTATATAGAGATAGATGGACACATTGGTAGTAGTATGTGATGTTGATCATCTTGTGATTATTGTATTAGGCTTTTGGTGAGGTCTTGGAAGGTTGACCGAATTGTGAAGCAAGGATATTGGCGTAAAGAATACGGTTGGAGCATTTTATTGCTAAGGTGAGTACATGAGACTTTTACTGGGTACATAGCAAATGATTTTGAAAACTATGATGTTTTATGAGTCTTTATTAATAAACATTTTTAATAAAGATATGATTGATATGATGAGAAAATGCTAGTAATGGACTATTTTAGTATGACTAAATGATTGATGATCTTTGAAAGAGATTATGATAATGAGAAGTAATTTAATGAGTTTTTATAAATAAGATGTATGAATAAAGATAATGATTTTAAAGAGCTTGATAATTGCTTTATTAATAATATGTATTAATAAAGCTTGAGACAATGATTCTTAAGTAATAAGTATCGGATAGTATATTATACTTATGAAAGTAATTATCGGATTACTAAAAGAATAAGTAATAAGTGACTAGTAATAAACGTGTATTCTAGTCAAAGAAGAGTCAAAGTAATATGATTTTGATAAAAGACAAATATGTTTTAAATTAGTAAAGGACTTGGTAAAGTCAAGATTTAAAATGAAATAATAAAGAGAATAGTATGATAAATTAGAATAGATGTATTCTAATAAGTGATGAAAGGAGCTGATGCTCATATTTGATGAAAGGAGCTGAGGCTCATATGTGAAATGAAAATCCGGAATAAGACCGCCCAGAAATGGGGGAGCATGAGACGTCTACTTGGGGTGGTACCTCCCTGCGCAAAGAGTAGAATGTCACAGTTTACGACACCCAATGATGGGTGAGCATGACGACCCGGGAACGGGGAGAGCTTATGAATCTCGGTAAGATGGGGGCTCCCAATTACCTTGATAGTTTACCTATGACGTCCCATATCGGGAGAGTTGGCTTCGGAGAGGTCCGTTGCATATGTGATAAAGAAAGAGTAAGTTTGGAGATAATTTACAAGTATGTGATTAAATGATGAGTAAGCTTACGGTAAGCTTATTAGTTATACGGTTAAATGAATCGAAGATGAATTACGAATTAATAATAAATGATAAGGATAAGTATTTATAATGTTATAAATATTATTTTATAAATCTCTTGAGAATGGGTCGAAAACCCATGTATCTCACGAGGCTATTTTGTCTCACGTACTACTTTGTTTTTGGCTATGTACTCAGGTTCAGGATCGTTGGATTAGATGGTCGCGATAGAAGTGACCTAGTGCCGTTTAGCTCGGGAGCTCGTAGGTAGTTCTCGTTTATCCTATGGTTATGATATTATCTTTGTAACACCGGATTTTATAACTCTGATAAACTTTTTAATGGTTTTTGTTAAACAGTATTTTGAGACATTGGGCTTGTAATATATTTTTATTTAAAAATACGTGTAAATGGTGTTTTGAAAAATGAGGTGTTACAGTAAGGATTCTTCCCATAGAACAGAAGCTCAGAAGCTGAAGTTCATATAAAGAAATGGACAGTTTAATTCGGCCTAAGTCAGTTCGGTTGGTTTATTACCGAACTGGACCAGTTTCTTCAGTTCTCAAATTGTAAGGACCATGGACCGCACCGGTGGTTGTGGTTCAGTGCTGGTTGAGTTCAGTTCCGTTGGTTCCAGTTCTTTCTGCAATGGTCTAATTCCTTACCATCACTTTTAACCATTTGATTGCCAGTTCTTGTATGCATCTTTGTACTTGATCAAAGCATATCTGCACCCAAATGAAACCATAAAGGAGCTATGAGAGAGAGCGACAAGGAGTTTGTCTCATCACAGAATAGTGCTAATTTCCATTTGGCCCGCATAAAATTACATATGTGGCAGCATGATGGCGGTGTCAACCAAATCAAATCTGTGTCTTATTCTCAACAAAAGGTAATATTAATTGATGTTTCCATTTCATATTTTTTCAACTACAAAGTTGCATTAGAATTTCTTAAGCTTAAATTTTTAAAAATGAAAACAAATTTGTAAGCTTTATTTTTCAAACATTTCCCTATTTAAAGCAACTTTTTCGCCGAACTTTTCAATATTATTAAAATGCAGCAAAAACTTTATTCCCTTGAGGCAATGCATGAATTTGTACACTGGAAAATAAATTAACTTACACTTAAGTTAAAAAGTTGAGTTCCAATAGTCATCAAATGTTGTAGCCAGTAAACGGTAGTAAAGTTTCTTTGGTAATTTCACCATTTGTTGCTTGCAATAAGAAATTCCATGCTTGGACATAAAATTGATATTTTTTTACTTGCCTTAGTTTGCAATTGCTCCAGTTTTAATGACATTCAAACATGTTCAACCATGAAACATTAAACAAATTTAGAAAAAGACTCAAACTCACTTAATACGAAAACAAAGATAAGCAGTCCCATCATTCTCGATTCGTAATTTATTATTTTTGCAAAATTGGAATGCCTTAATTAGATAAAGGAATTACCTGGAACAAAAATTCCAATCGTCACAAGGGAGTAAAACCAGCTCGTGATCGTGATCTGCTGGTAAATAAAAACCAAAAACACACGCTCAAATCACTGCCAGAAACTGAAAGAATGAAAAAAGACACAAATAATTTAAGTCCATTATACGATCTTACGATCTAAAGTGTATCGCGTAAGCAGTATAATTATGAATTGATTCAATTGAGTTCGGATGAATAAACGATTTAAGAAATTTTAGGGTTCTGATCAAATATTATCAAGTTAGGATAGTAATATAAAATCGAAATACAAATGAGATGGAGCATTAAGGTACCTTTGGGGAGATGAACTTGGCAGCAACGTCCACAAAGGCGGTATTGAGTATGTGCAGAATATGGTAAACACATGGTTTAAAAATAATCTTTCGCAGCAATTTTGAGAGCGGCAAACCTAAGTTGAAAGAACCAGTATTTGTAGGACACAAGGTTGAAGGTACCGAGGGTTTTGCATAGAGAGAGTGAATTTTGAAGTAACCGAGGCAATGGAATCGAAGAGGTTTCGTGGAATCGAGGAGGCGGATGATTAGGGTTATGGGAACTGAAGTTTGAAGCAATCGAGGCACACAGAGAGTGACTACGGGGTTTTGATTTTTGAGGCAATGGACGGTGGAGGGTATCTGATTACGTTATATTCATTATGTTTTGGATAAGTACACCAGGCGTAGTCCAGCGCAGTTGGTTGGCGTGTTGACATCTGAGCTGCTGGTGCTGTGTTCGAATCCTTGATAGTCTACTTTTTGGAGCAAAAATTGAAAATTTTAAAAATGGAAAGAATTTGGCTGAATTTTCAGCCTCCCTATTTAAGGAAAGGTTTAAATGCTTTATAAGTAGTAGAGATATCTAGATTTTTCTCCATCAAATTTATTTTTTACTCTTTTTTCCAACATTATTAAACTTTAATTTTTTATAAAATTATAGTTTACTACCGTAAATTTTAGTATTTAAAATATATAATTTTCTAAAAATAATGGTTTATCTTTAAAACTCTTATATTATATAAAACATGGCGTGCATATAACTTGACGTTATACAAATGAAACGCTTACTGGTGTAAATTTTATTTTGGACGTTGCGTGAAAATCCCCGCAACATCGCGCGCGGGGAGTAATGTATACTAGTTGTTATGTAATAAGCACTTTAGTTGAAGGCGAAACATCCTCCCCTATATATGAGGCTACACATGATAATTTCATGCCACCTCATCACAACGACGACTTCTGATTGGATGAAAATGCCAGCTGTAAATCATTGATTGGTCAAGATATCCCTCACAAACTTCACAGTACGATATATCAAGGCCAGATTTGAAGCCTATAATCGCCTTCAGGATGCCGCAGTTGCATCTGGCGAAAAACTTCCAATTCCTGAAATCGTAGCCATTGGAGGTCAATCTGATGGCAAGAGCTCACTTCTGGAAGCACTTCTAGGGTTCCGATTTAACGTTCACGAGGCAAGAGCTCACTTCTGGAATCACGATGTTTGTGCTTTCCCGGCCGTCGTAAAGTTAACCCCGACGAGAACAGCGTATCGGAGGAACAACGTAACCCTAATCCACCAGATGCCGTCACCAGTCCAATAGGTCTCCCCACAATATATATCTATTTGTATACGTATGTATTTCTTCTTCGTCTTATTTTTTTCTATTTATCTTTCTGAATTCAATGATTAACATTTGAGCATAGGTTTACAATTTAACAATTCGTTGATTTGTTCATGTGTTTTACGGGAAGAATTTGGCTATGAATTGTTGAAGTTCCTGTTATTTATGTTCAATTGCATTATGAAATTGACTGAACAATGACCGTGATCTATATCTAGGGTTAGAAGAAATGTTGAAGCTTACATCAATGAATTTCTCTTAATCTAGCTAATCAACATGATAATGTAATTGTTTTCTTAGGGGCTTTTACATCCAGTCCCGCACACTTTCATGTCCATAAAGTTCACCCTTTCAGTCGATTCGTGCTTTATCCTTCATCTTGATCCCATAGATTCAATAGATTTTAAGTCGCCTATTTGAATGTCGACTTCTCTTCGAATCATCTGCCAACTCAAGGTTGTTAATTGCTAATTGGAGGTATGCAAATTTTAACTTTTATACTTCCGAATTCATGAAATTATTTATAACGTCAACCTCAACCTAGAAGATATACACTTGCGCATGGTGCACACCAACTGTTTGATATTGTGTCAACTTGATTATGAGCGAATTATGGTAAAATAGAAACCTTAATTGATGATTTTAGTTATAAAATACAAATTTGAGCACCAACCCTGATTTTATCAATTAGGGTTTATATTAATTGCTTATTTCAACCGACATCCAAGTTTATCTGGTAGAATTTTCTTCATAAATCTGAATGTTGTGTAATCCACAAACATTCAATAGTATTTGTGTATCCACATGTATGTTTAATTGCTTATGTTGTGCTATTGGATTTGATCAGTTTCAAAATCATATGATAGATATACAATTAGAAGATACATATGGAGTGATCAACCTGAAAATTCGAACGAAAAGCAATATTTTAAGTATTCTTATTTGATCAGTTTCAAAATCAAGATAATATTACTTAATAATGCTACTTGGTTATAATTGTTGTAATGGTTTTTAAGTTATGCTCCTTATATCTTCCTCATTTACTATTTTTTTGTTTGATACACTTTGGACCAAGTATTCTCTTTGAATGGTGTGATCTATGATTGGATTGTTAAAATTGAAGCAATTTTCTTTTAATAAGATTATTGCAGTTTGATGATGTTGTTTGTTTAATGTTTATGCAGGCTGCTACATTAAAATGAGACACCTATTACCCTATTGGAATGCCCTCTGTTCAAGCTTTATCAGATGCACAACAGAACGTATTTTATCTTTTCATTTTTTTTCTCTACTTACAGTTTATGTTTCATTTAAGTGGCTTTCCAGTAATATAAACAAGAAAGTTGATTTCTCAACTCTGCCAAATAAAGCAGGTAACAAGGAGGATGAGAATGACTTTCTGGTTCAGTTATGCAAATTATCAGGCAACTTCTGATGGTTATATTATATCCAAGTTTCACTTTTTCTAAATTAGATTTTAAGGAAATAGTATATGGCAATTTCGGCCCGTTTACTTGTGAATGAGGTCGATTTGGGTTATAACCTGTTTTGATTTTTTATTAAACATTTGTGTTTTAAAGGGATGTGACTCATGTGAGGCTGATTTAGAAAGTGCACCAAAGATGGTGCTACACGATTGACAAAGGAGTAAATACCATTTTTGTCTCAACACCAAAAGAAGATGACGAAACAACAAATGAAGCTGAAGAAAATAATGTAACAGAAGATGATGCAAGTACATATACATTTCGTGTTGATTCTCCAACTACTGAAAAAGAACTACAAGGTTCAGTTGTTCTTTGCAAGCATAAAGAATTAGGGTTTTTTCATGTAAAGTATCTTTTTTTATTAGCTATGTGCTCTTGTGATGTACTAATAATTTTATAACCCCGTGTTTAATTTTGTGCGATTCTTTAAAGATTTTGGGTTTTATTCTTCCCCAAACGGATGTTTTAGAGGTTATTGATTTTCATTCAAAATGCAGGTTATTGTACTGTTTCTGCTCTAATTCATTTTTGGTTAATTTGTCTTATAATTAGGTGGCACCTATTTTTTGCCTATTTTTGTATGGAAAACTAATATATTTTCAAGCATTTAACTGAAAAGGGAATCAAGTGGAATCCATTTGAAATATATTTAAATGCATAAAATATATTTATATTTAAAGTCTTGTGTTATGTTTGTAGATATGGATGAGAGATTGAGTTGTTAGGCCCGTATAACACGAGTTCCTAAAGATATTACGGTACCTCCTTAATATTGAGTTATATTACCAAGTCAAGAATTCCTCTTATAATATGCAGTTCAATAAAGTGAGACCCAAAACTATACGTTAACATATCAATGAAGTTTGAAATAATTTTTATTTTTCAACACCCTCTACATATTTAAATTTAATTAAAACTATTTCAAAATGTTTAAAATCATTTCAATTATGAATTATTATATTATTTTAACAATATCTTTATTTTGTTATTTTCCTGCATTTCTTTTGAAGCATGCCCGTCCATTCGGGCGGGCTTTGAAGCTAGTTCATGCATATAATATTACGTAAGCTCGATGCATCAAAATAAAAATATATATATACGAAAGTTATGTTTTCAGTTCCGAAGCTTCTAATATCGACATAACCAACCCTCCATCTACTGTGTATTGAATGCAAGCTTACGTACAACTAACATTACAAGTAATTTCCCGTTAGTTATATTATATAAATGGGAAAAGTGAGTGTGTGGCTGTCATAAACCTAAACTATATGAAACTACCCAAAACAAGGTTATTTTGTTTAAAAAAAAATATAACTCAACATATAAACTCATTAGTGTATCAAATGTATCAAAGCCCATCAAAAACTCATTACTTATCTTGAATCTTAATTATGTTTTTTTGTTAACATGGTGTTTCAAGCTTTATATTTCTTGAAATAGTGTTTACATTGACCGCATGTCCGTGTGTGTGTGTGTATATAGTTTTATTTTTTTAATGTGTAAGTGTTCTAATATGGTGGGAAGTGACAAGATTTTCGTAAAAAATAACTGTCTTTAGTTTTCTCAACTAAAATTATCTAGTTATTGGTAGTTCCACACCTAAGGTTAGGTACATGACAGCCACACATTCACTATCCCCTATATATTTATATAAATATGAATGTGTATATATGTACCGATGTACGTACGTAGTTAGGTATGCACTTTTGCTTTCCGATATAAATAATATTGTTTTTAAGAATATGAAAAGAATAAAATTCATTCTAAG
Organism: Calendula officinalis; assembly: GCA_963853835.1. Classification (NCBI taxonomy): domain Eukaryota; kingdom Viridiplantae; phylum Streptophyta; class Magnoliopsida; order Asterales; family Asteraceae; genus Calendula; species Calendula officinalis. The sequence continues at coordinate 13,820,655 of OY970826.1, read as the reverse complement.
ATTGCTTCTAGAAAGAAAAATATATTGTATTACACATCGAAAGCGAAGGGAAGCGTCAATAATCGAATTTATTCCCTTGTCATTCCGTTTCCTCAATATTTCAGTATTTCCACACTAAGTTATACTACTCCCTCCGTCCCTTAATAAAGTTCTCATTTCCCCTAATATGTTTGTCCCAAAATAAAGTTCTCATTTCTTAAATTAGAGGGACCCACTCAATAAAATAATATTATTACAATATACTCCACCATTAACTATCTCCTAAAAACACTTTCTCTCTCCAAAAAACCCTATATTTTAATCAAATTTATTACCCAATGACCACTACTAACTACTCCCTCCGTCCCACAAAAAAGTACTCATTTCTCCCTAAACTTTTGTCCCACAAAAAAGTTCTCATTTCTCAAATTGATGGGGTCCACTCAATAAAATAATATAATTTTCAAAGACCTCACCACTAACTATCCAATAACTATCTTTCTCTCTACAATCAAACCTTATATTTTAATCAAAAGTAATACCAATTACCCCACCACTAACTATTTTCTTAAGACTTGTGCCCATTAGAAATGGGTACTTTTTTGTGGGACGGAGGGAGTATCTCCTAAAAACATGTACTCGGGAGAAATATGAACTTTATTAAGGGACGGAGGGAGTATATCATAAGGCAAAATAGATAAACAATTAATACATTAATTTTTATCAGATCCAGTGGTATTTGAAGATAATTCCTACATCATCATCTCTCTCTTTTTTATTAGTACCAATTGATTTAGATTCGACCCAAAACAAAAGGTAGATATAATAATGCTTGTGGACTAACTAAAAATCGATTTGTATGTTTTTATTGACTTTGGCATTCCAAAGATTCGAAAGATTCATATATATGCTTTGGGTTTTTGTAATAACAATTTCTATTTCTATTTCTATTCTCTTATATATACAATTAGCATTCAACTTTTACTGTTCATAAAATTTTACAGTTTGCCCCCTTAAGTTTTGCACCTTTTTATTTTTGGCTACTAATCATAAAAGAAAAATAAGGGCCCCACATATATATAGGAGAAAGTAAAAAGTTATCAAAATTGATTATTGCCGGAGTGGTCAAAAGATTATTTGTAAAGGCATTGTCTTCTATTTGACCAAGGTTCAAGCCTTGCTCCACCCAATTTTTTGTAGTTTTTATTTGTAACTCCAAAAATTTTATAAATTGTAAAAAAAATTATACGGCTGTTTTTTTTATTTCAAGATATATAAATTGAGACAGGCCAATATGATATTCTTACAAATTATTTAAAAATAAGTTACATTACTATTAATTTTTAATAAGTTAATTCTATATGGTTATCAAAATTTTCGTACGTACTTCACTTTCAAACTTTAAAAAAGATATTTTGATTATAAGTAGTAATATAAAATGAGAAATTATAGGTAGTTATATAAATGAATTTTTTTTTATTAAATTTCTCTAATTAAAGAATAATTTTTATTTAATATTTAAATCTAGATAAATATATAACATAAACAAAGTCGCTGCGGAGCGCGACCCTATCATTGCTCGTTACATATACAATTAGCATACATATTACTGTTCATTATAAATTGACTAAACAGGGTTATAAAAACGAACGGAGTTATAGATTGACATGACTACATTTCTAATAAATGCCCTCAATTTTATTGCCCAGGCCTTTTTAGCACAGCTGTATCAGGTCAAATTATTTAATATATTTATTAGTGAAAATAATAATTGGTCTCTGATTTTTTATATTACGTGTATAGAGTTGTGTTCAGGGAAGAACTCAAATATTATAAAGTCCCAAGGAACACATCACAGCCCTTGGATCAAGTTTATTTAATGATCAAGATCAATTCATTTAATTAGACACAGAGGGGTATTATCGTCCAAGCGTCCAAAAATTGAAAGAGAACTTCAATCCAGAGCTTCTCAGTCGACCCTTCAATCCAGAGCTTCTTTCTTCCGCTTGAATTGCTTTTGCGATTTCTTCAATCCAGATCTTCAAAAGTCACTCGTACACGCAGATCTGAATCTCAAACATCGAATCGACTCATCAAAACAAATCAAAAACTTCGAATCGCGTTTTTTTGATAAAATCGCAGAAATCAAACGCAGATCTGAAATCGAAATCAAAATAACTAACGTTATCAATGAATCTGAATCCAGAATCTGTCAATAGCAATCAAACTGATAAAAGAACCGTTGATTCAGGTAATGAAATTTACGTTAGTTTACAAAATCTCATGTGATTGTGTGCTTTACGTTAGTTGACTGATTCATGTGAGGTTGCTAAGCGAATCACATGTGATTTGTTTGCTTAGAAACAGGGGAGATTGATAAGGAACAAATCACATGTGATTCGCTTTAGAAAATCACATGTGATTGTGTGCTTTACGTTAGTTGACTGATTCATGTGAGGTTGCTAAGCGAATCACATGTGATTTGTTTGCTTAGAAACAGGGGAGGTTGATAAGGAACAAATCACATGTGATTCACTTTACAAAATCACATGTGATTGTATGTTATGCCTTAGTTGACTGATTCATGTGAGGTTGCTAAGCGAATGACAGGTGATTTGTTTGCTTAGAAACAGGGGAAGTTGATAAGGGACAAATCACATGTGATTCGCTTTACAAAATCACATGTGATTGTATGCTATGCCTTAGTTGACTGATTCATGTGAGGTTGCTAAGCGAATCACATGTGATTTGTTTGCTTAGAAACTGTAACACCTCAAATTTTAACACAAAATATTTCCGTAAAATCCCTTTTAAATTCAAAACATTTAGAGTATTGTCCCAAAATATGGATTTACAAAAACCTTGGTATAAAATAAAAATCATTAGTTGGTGTTACAAAATATATCATAACCAAAGCCAAACGTAAATCCACCTGCTATCTCTACTAAATCCGAGCGACTCTACTAGCGACCGCACCTAATCCTTAGCTCCTGAACCTGAGTACATAGCATCACAAACAAACATAGTACGTAAGACAAAATTGTCTCGTGAGATACATGGGTTTTAGACCCGACATTAATATTTATAAATAATCACATTTATTAGATATATAAATATATATATATATATATATATATATATATATATATATATATATATACTTTAGTTACCTCCGTGGTAACCCTATCTCATTCATATACATCAATCACCTCTTCGGTGATTCTATCACATTCATTCATAGCCTATTCGACCCGTCAAGTTGTTCGGAAAGCCTCCAAACCAACGAGACCCCATTTTTGTCCTACTAACCAGAATGCCTCCGATTCAGTAGAACCCCCATTGTCACAGTGTTCAGCCAAAGTGACCTATCATCATCTTACTAACCAGAATGCCTCCAGTTCAGTAAGATCCAACATCTTGTTGGGTGATCGGAATGCCTCCGACTCATCAGTTTTATTCAAGATACCATGATAATCCAGAATGCCTCCAAATCTATCATGTACCTGCCCTATTTCAATCTACCCGTCATAACTATTACATGTGACTATATGTCACATCTATCATCAATGCCATAAGGCCGTCATACAATCTATCCACATGCTATTCTTAACTAGCATTCACATAATCGGATCAACTAAACTCGTTATTAGTAATCACATATTATAAAAGTACACTCTTTTACGTCATATCAATAATTAGTTAATAATTACTTTTCATTAACATGATCTCTTTCAAAATCATCAATCACTTTAGACATACTTAGATGTCTACTATTTACCACTTTCTCATCTTTTCAATCATTCTTTATTAGAAATTATTTATTAATGAAGACTCACAAAACATCATATATATTTTAAAAGAAACATTTGCTATGTACCCAGTTTTAAAAGCCTCATGTACTCACCTTAGCCAAGCTAATTCCAAATCGTGTCTAACAACACGAATCCTTGCTTTCCAACTTGTGAGATGTCACCAAACTTTAGGTCTTCTTGACCTACCATCAATATCATCACAATAACTAGTTATTATCCATAACTAATCACTAATCAATCCATATACACATTCCTAACCACCAAGTTCACCCAACTTGGTGGAATCTCAAACCCTAGTTCAAGATTTCCATCAATAAACCCAAATCCAACTTGTACACATCGATTACAAGCTTACAATGAGTGTTCCACACCCATGTTTAGCCATCTTCCCCAAAGATGACATGGTTGGTTCCCCAAACCACCATTTTTACCCATACAAAGCTCACAATCAAGGTAGATAAGTAAAATAGACAAGAATCCTTACCCTTGATGATTCAATCCTTCAAGATGGTGATGATTCGAGCTCCAAGACTCCAAAATCGACCACTTCTCTCTAGAAAACGGCTGCACAAGGTGTGGGGTTGAAGGTGAAATGAAACCCTAGCTTACACACAAGTTTATATGTTCCAGACCAAATTCGCGCCGAGCTCGCGCCGAGCTCGCGCCGCGAAGTGACGCGGGTTTGCCTTTTAGAAGCCGATCTTTTCCAGCTTTCGCGCCCCGCTCGCGCCGAGTTCGCGCCGCGAACCAAACGCGACCTCAAACGCGACCCTCTCGCGTTTCGACTCCGGAGTTGCTGTTTGAACTCGCGCCTGCCTCGCGCCGCGAGGGCTGCCTGGGTCAGTTTCTTGCCTTTTAAACTTGTTTCCATCCATGTCTTGACCCATACTTGGTTACCCCAAGGCCCAAACATCCAAACACTCGATAAAACACAACGGAGACTCGATTAAATATTTTCCCACCTTTATTCCTCAATATTTCCATTTAATATAATAACCGAAAATTCCGGTCGTTACAACTATCCATCCCTTAAAAAGGATTCCGTCCTCGGAATCAACTCAAGGATTTCCAATCCTCATTCCACTTCCAAATCATGGTCCAACGATACTTATACATTTAAATGCCCACTTGACTCCGTTATACCCAAACGGGTCAAAAACCCAATCTTGAGTCCCTAATACCCGAACGGGTCAAAATTTCACAACTTGACCTTAACATTTTCAATCATTTTACCAACTCATTTATCTACATTGGGACGATATAACACAATCATTACTAATAGTCAATTGACCAGAACGATAGTCAGTGCCTAGCTTTGACCAAATTGTCAACATTGCCAAATCCTTGACTTAAGCGCAAAGTCAACAAATCTTGAAAATTTTCCTTATCCGTTAGTGGTTCTATTAATCATCAATTCTTTAACCATCAATTTTACACTCCTGGTCCAACAGCAGCCATACTCAATTTCTAAATTCCATTCGAATTGCCCAAAGGTCAAAGTCGCACCCTTTGACTACAATTATTTCCATTAATCAATCAACCACTATCATACACACATATATGTGATATATTATGCTCTTATCCTTGACTAACCATTTTAAACGAAAGTAAAAATCCAATTTTTTTTTTTTTTTTTTTTTTTTGACTAAAGTCAACATCCCATCAGTTGATCAACCTTGACTTATGAATAAAGTCAACTTACCTTGCTAAATTCCACATATTCTTTATTACTAAGGCATCGCTTCTCAAAATTTTCATTCCCGATTTCATATTTAAATTTCTTTTCTCACCTGTTCCCTTTTTCCTTGATTTTCGATCCCCACAGTCGATTAACAAATTCCATTTAAATTGACATCAATCTCTATTACTCCTTTACCTTCATTTAAATTCTTATACCATTCATAATTCCTTTCAAACATCCCTATACCATACTTGAAGTTCTCGATTACCGGCTAATAAGCCTCAATCATATCCAATTGTGGCCTAACCACCCGTTATACACCTTTCACCACTCATTGGCTACTAGCCACTTTGCTTCCTAAAGCATTCCTTTTTCATGAACCATTAACTTGTAGGTATCTCCTACACATACCTCTACTTAAACACGACCCGTGTTTTCAATCCAATTTTTCACTTACCATATAATGGTAGCAATAACTTAACCATACGGTTCTACATACGTCCGACGCAAACCTCATATTCCTTAAATATCAAATTATACTTAACTAACTTATCGAGATGATCGGAAAGCCTCCAATCCATCCCGACGCCAAACTGTCACAATGATCGGAAAGCCTCCAATCCAGAGTGACTCATACAAAACTATTCCATCTTGCATACAATTCTTGTATGCCTCATTACACTTACCATCATGCTATCATTTTCTTTCACATTTGACTTTCACAATCAATCACATATTCTATCCAAATTTTCACTTTTCCACTTTCCACATAACATTATCTCTCTAAAACCTCATGCTTTCCAAGGCCATTATTTCCACTTACACACAATACCACACGGTATACACATATTCATTTCTAGTGCTTCCCACCAATCTACTTATTTATCAATCGCCTTATACGATCCATTCTTACTAAAACTTCTAACTTTTCTTTCACTCGGACATCATGAGTCAACCAATTGACTTCGATCGCCACCCATACATACACTATCGTACTTTTTCCATAAACCTTTACCAAAAATAAATTATCCACTCTGACACAACCGTTTGCCATGGCTACTTGCCAACACTCCATCAATCGTATCCAATAACTAAGGTTCCATTTTATATACATATATCCTTTTTTTTTTTTTTTTTTTGTATTTCACGACTCACACTAACACCTAGTACTTCATTGTACTACCATCCTCATGTGGAAATTATTCACCACTCTCGTAATCCAACTTTCAATATTCTAAGATAACATAATCCTTCTTATTCTTATTTCTCGCGACATACCGGTCGCCAACCCATAACTATACACATAGCAACCCGGGGAGGTTATCTCCCAGACTTATTATTTTTATTTTATTTTTATATCATATATTCCATTACCCATCTCGACTCTTGCACCATAATAACGTCAGACCTTGTAATTTCCTTCACGTCGCCTTCCTTCTGTGCACGACTTCCTCACCACAAAATAATACTTTCACATTCTATAAACCTTACCTAGGGAACTTTCACAACTTTCATATTCCGTCTTTGATACTCCATGACACCATAGTTTTTTCCCTTTTTTTTTTTTTACCAATCATAATATATTGATCATTTATTTAATTATCATTCTATACTTCCATGAAGGATTCTCATCGTTACTCCCTTCCACATAATTTAATTTCTCTTTTCTCAATACCGGTCATTAATTCAGAACTTTCATCTTATACATAGGCCATGGAAGTTAACTCTACTAACTACTTTCACAACAAATGCTCATCTAACGACTATAATGACCTAATTCATTAGGCATCGACTCGTGCGGTTCATCAACAAGTAATTCACAGATCATATAACATAAGATTTATAGGCATCGTACCTGAAGCGGTAACGTAGCTTCTTCTAGCATCGCCGTGAGCAGTTGACGTCAGCATACCGGTTCCTCTCTTCGGGCATGCACCACTAAAATGCCCCTTCTCGTGACACATGTAGCACTCCACTTCTCTGATATTATTCACTCCACAGTCTTTTGCCCTGTGCCCAACTCTCCCGCATGTGAAACATAAAGCTGTACCCGACTTGCATACCCCCTTGTGGCCCTTACCGCAATTATGACACTTTCCGCCACCAACTTTATTGGTCAAAGTCGGTGTGAACCTTCCCTTCTTTGATGACTCCAAACTATCTTCGATTCTCCTCTTTTCTCCACCTCTTGGTAGCTTTTGGACCTCCCACTGATCCACTTTCTTGGCGTACACATCCACCGACTCATCTCCTTTTCTGAAGATCATAGCTTCTTCTTGCACTTTCACTAAGCTTCTCTTAGGGCAAAATTTCTCTTTCAAACGGCACGTGAATTCCTCCCATGACATCTCGTATATTGCCTTCTTGCCTAAGGCTTCGTACATCATAATCCACCACACGTGTGCTTCGTCTTTCAACATTCTAGAAGCATATGTCACCATATCTTCCCTTTTACATTTGCTACTCTCCAAAGCTTGCTCAGTTTCTCGAATCCACCGGACGGTGACTCTTGGCTCAAAACTTCCCGAATACGCCTTGGGCTCATATGCCATAAATGCCTCGAGCGAACATTCATTTCTCTTATCAAGACTCATATCATTTTCCTTTTCAATCGACAGTTTCTCCAAGTGGGCCTTGCTACCCGAACACTTACTCTTTATACCCGGTTTGGAATTACCTTCCCTTTTCTTGGTCATCTGGTCATCAATAATACGGTTCACGTCCTCTTTTACTTCTTCCCTCATTCGGTCAAACATGACACAAATCACTTCTAATGTTACCGGCGTGTAGTTAGCATAAACTTCCGGGTCCTCTCCCGAGTTAAGTGGAGTTCGTCCACTTTCCACATTCACCATTTTGCTATAACAAGATGACAACTATACCTTCATTAATCATTCATTCAATAGTCCATTACGACTCTCAAGCTCGAAAATGACCACATAAGACAATTCTTCCTAGGGTTCGACCCTAAGACAACTTAGCCATATAGCTTTCAAGGTCAACCTAGTTATCTAACGGAAATATATCATTCTACTTCTACAACTTAAGCCTAGGGTGGTCAATCCAACCTAATTCGCTTAAGCTATAGCTCTGATACCAAGTTGTAACACCTCAAATTTTAACACAAAATATTTCCGTAAAATCCCTTTTAAATTCAAAACATTTAGAGTATTGTCCCAAAATATGGATTTACAAAAACCTTGGTATAAAATAAAAATCATTAGTTGGTGTTACAAAATATATCATAACCAAAGCCAAACGTAAATCCACCTGCTATCTCTACTAAATTCGAGCGACTCTACTAGCGACCGCACCTAATCCTTAGCTCCTGAACCTGAGTACATAGCATCACAAACAAACATAGTACGTAAGACAAAATTGTCTCGTGAGATACATGGGTTTTAGACCCGACATTAATATTTATAAATAATCACATTTATTAGATATATAAATATATATATATATATATATATATATATATATATATATCTATATACTTTAGTTACCTCCGTGGTAACCCTATCTCATTCATATACATCAATCACCTCTTCGGTGATTCTATCACATTCATTCATAGCCTATTCGACCCGTCAAGTTGTTCGGAAAGCCTCCAAACCAACGAGACCCCATTTTTGTCCTACTAACCAGAATGCCTCCGATTCAGTAGAACCCCCATTGTCACAGTGTTCAGCCAAAATGACCTATCATCATCTTACTAACCAGAATGCCTCCAGTTCAGTAAGATCCAACATCTTGTTGGGTGATCGGAATGCCTCCGACTCATCAGTTTTATTCAAGATACCATGATAATCCAGAATGCCTCCAAATCTATCATGTACCTGCCCTATTTCAATCTACCCGTCATAACTATTACATGTGACTATATGTCACATCTATCATCAATGCCATAAGGCCGTCATACAATCTATCCACATGCTATTCTTAACTAGCATTCACATAATCGGATCAACTAAACTCGTTATTAGTAATCACATATTATAAAAGTACACTCTTTTACGTCATATCAATAATTAGTTAATAATTACTTTTCATTAACATGATCTCTTTCAAAATCATCAATCACTTTAGACATACTTAGATGTCTACTATTTACCACTTTCTCATCTTTTCAATCATTCTTTATTAGAAATTATTTATTAATGAAGACTCACAAAACATCATATATATTTTAAAAGAAACATTTGCTATGTACCCAGTTTTAAAAGCCTCATGTACTCACCTTAGCCAAGCTAATTCCAAATCGTGTCTAACAACACGAATCCTTGCTTTCCAACTTGTGAGATGTCACCAAACTTTAGGTCTTCTTGACCTACCATCAATATCATCACAATAACTAGTTATTATCCATAACTAATCACTAATCAATCCATATACACATTCCTAACCACCAAGTTCACCCAACTTGGTGGAATCTCAAACCCTAGTTCAAGATTTCCATCAATAAACCCAAATCCAACTTGTACACATCGATTACAAGCTTACAATGAGTGTTCCACACCCATGTTTAGTCATCTTCCCCAAAGATGACATGGTTGGTTCCCCAAACCACCATTTTTACCCATACAAAGCTCACAATCAAGGTAGATAAGTAAAATAGACAAGAATCCTTACCCTTGATGATTCAATCCTTCAAGATGGTGATGATTCGAGCTCCAAGACTCCAAAATCGACCACTTCTCTCTAGAAAACGGCTGCACAAGGTGTGGGGTTGAAGGTGAAATGAAACCCTAGCTTACACACAAGTTTATATGTTCCAGACCAAATTCGCGCCGAGCTCGCGCCGAGCTCGCGCCGCGAAGTGACGCGGGTTTGCCTTTTAGAAGCCGATCTTTTCCAGCTTTCGCGCCCCGCTCGCGCCGAGTTCGCGCCGCGAACCAAACGCGACCTCAAACGCGACCCTCTCGCGTTTCGACTCCGGAGTTGCTGTTTGAACTCGCGCCTGCCTCGCGCCTGCCTCGCGCCGCGAGGGCTGCCTGGGTCAGTTTCTTGCCTTTTAAACTTGTTTCCATCCATGTCTTGACCCATACTTGGTTACCCCAAGGCCCAAACATCCAAACACTCGATAAAACACAACGGAGACTCGATTAAATATTTTCCCACCTTTATTCCTCAATATTTCCATTTAATATAATAACCGAAAATTCCGGTCGTTACAGAAACAGGGGAGGTTGATAAGGGACAAATCACATGTGATTCGCTTTACAAAATCACATGTGATTTATATTCTGATTGATTATGTCAACACGCAGATTTTGATGGGAATGGCACTCCAAAACCAGTTAATTCATTGTACATGGATACACCAGGAGGATCGATATTTTATGCTCCAATTGTAGATGAGGGACTACTAGGGGTGAGCATAAAAACCGAAAAACCGAAACCAAACCGTTAAAACCGACAAAACCAAACCGTTAAAACCGAAACCATTTCAAAACCGACGGTTTGGTTTTAGATTTTGAAAAAACCGATGGATTCGGTTCGGTTTCGGTTTTAACCAAAAAACGCCCCCATAAAGAAACCGCCCCGCTAATATTTAATATATTATGTATATTTTTTAATTTTATATTTATTAAATAGAAGTCGTCCTATTTAAGTATTTGAAAGTCCATCTACTATGGTCCATTGATGCCTATATCGTTATTATATGCTACAAAATACGTTTATAATTTGAATTTTGGATTGAAAATGGTATTCATTGTTGAAATGTGCTATTAGACATTAAACATAATGATATAAGTTAGATATTATTACTAAAATTTGTATCTAATTTTGAAAAAATAAAGATTATTGCATGAAATTATGTATCTATGTTTAAGACGAGGTGGTTTCGGTTTTAAAATCAAAACCGAACCGTTGAAGGCTAAAAACCGTTAAAACCGAAACCGTTAGAAACCGAAACCATTGAGTTTGAAAAATCCTAAAACCGAAATTAGCGGATTCGGTTCGGTTTGAGCCCAAAACCGCCCAAAACCGCCCCATGCACACCCCTAGGGACTACTACCAATTAAGGGGAAAAAGTTTAAAACACTTGAGGAATGTATTCAAATGTATAAAAATTATGCGTTTAAAGGAGGTTTTGACGTACTATTGTCAACACAGAAACGGACAAGGTCAGGTTTAGTAAAAGACAGATATATTTGGTGCGATAGAGCTGGTTACCCAAGGAATGTGTCTATTGACACCCTCGACGGAGAAGAAAATGTTACAAGAATTAGAAAAATACACACCAGAAAAACAGGATGCATGGCTCATGGTAGGTTTCTTTGGGATGACCGATCAGCAAATTTTTCACTTGTTGGCTTCGAGGATAAACACAATCACGAGTTGGTTCCTCCAGAGTATATGCATTTATCTAGGGAAAGTAGAAATTTGAAGTTTGCTAAACAATTGTTTGTATTCAATGCTGCAAATGCAAACATAGGTCCAACAAAAGCACATCTTCTTTATAGTAATATGAAAGGATGCGAAGAGAATGTCAATGGAACCGTTGATGATTTCAGGAATTGGAGGAGGGATTTAAATGTCTAAATAAATGAAAGTGATTCACAAATGCTTGTAAATAAGATGGAAGAAAGGATGAAATACGCTCCAGGTTTCTCATTTGAATACAAAACTGAAAACAATCAATTGCCCTCAATATTTTGGGCGGATGAAGTGGCAAAGTGTAACTACAAAGAATTTAGCGATGTCATGTCATTTGATGCAACATATAGAACAAACTACTTATTTAAAATCACATGTGATTCATAATATATCACATGTGATTTTGAATTAACATTTTCAGAAGTTGTTTATTAAGATTAAAATCACATGTGATTTATAGGTACAACCTCATGTTTGTGCCCTTCACTGGAATAGATAATCAACGTAGGTGTGTGACTTTTGCTGCGGCATTGATAAAAGATGAAACAGCAGAGACTTACACGTGGCTTCTTAACTCATTCACGAAGACTTTTAAGAAAGAGCCAATTATGGTTGTAACAGACCAGGATAAATCAATGAAGAAAGCTATTGAGATTGTATTCAGGACTGCTAAGCATACACTTTGCATGTGGCATATTACTCAAAAGTTGCCAGCAAAGGTATTAACAAGTCTGTTTTAGAGAACAAAATTACATGTGATTCTGATATGCATATACACTCCCCTGTTTTTGTGAAAAAATCTGTTTTAGAGAACAAAATCACATGTGATTCTGATATGCATATAGACTCCCCTATTTTTATGAAAAAAACTCTGTTTTAGAGAACAAAATCACATGTGATTTTGTTATGCATATAGACTCCCCTGTTTTTTTTATGAAAAACTATGTTTTACAGAATAACATGTGATTTTTGTTAGGAATATAAAATTTATGGTCCCCTGTAATTTTGATATAGGTACATGATGCAATTCCGGGAATTGAAGTAGAAGCTGAAAGAGATTTCAAAATCAGGTTTGATAAAATTGTTTGGAATATGTACATCGAACCTGATAAATTTGAGGAAAAATGGGAAAAGTTGATGAATGATTTTGATTTAAAGAACGATAGTTGGTTCAAACATATGTTTGATATTAGATCAACTTGGATACCTGCATATTTCATTGAAACGGAAATGTTTGGTTTAATGAGAACAACTTCAAGGTCTGAAAGTGAGAATGCATTTTTTTCAAACTTCATGAAACAAGGAACAAATCTGATAAATTTTATGGGGAGCTTTGATTCAGCAATGTTAAAACAGAGGTCAAAGCAAGCAGAAATGGATGCAAAGTTGGTTAAAACTACTAGAAAGTGGTGCACCAAACTGAAAATTGAAGAGCATGCATCAAAATTGTACACAAATACAATATTTGACATCATTCAAAAGGAGATAGAAGCAGCTATACATAATTGTTCATTACATAACATGAATACAGAAGAGGATTGTCAGATTTCTATTGTTAACGAATCCTCAAAGGAAAAAGAACGTGATCTTCAATACAAGGTATAGTTACTAAACAAAAATTGATTTCTACACAGAATCACATGTGATTGTTAATAAAATCACATGTGATTGTGTGTTGAATCACATGTGATTGTTAACTTACTAACATTGAAACTATTTTTTTCTAATTCCAAAGGTACTTTATGTAGGAAAACCCTGTAGTATTCACATTACGGAACTTGAATACCACATTACTGGATCTCTACTAATCAATGAGATCACGAAAAAGAGAAGAAGATGAACATTACCTTTAGATTGCTAAAGAAGTGATCCACCTCTACTGGACCACCTGGACACGCTGCAAGACCGCGTTGTACCAACAAAGCAACACACAAAGACTTGTGTGTGTGTGTGTGATGTGTTCGTCGAAGTCGAACAACAAAAGCCGAACACCCCCTTGGGGTTTTGGTTCGTCGGCCGAAGAGAGAAAGAGGGAGAGAGGCTAGGGTTTTTGTGGTGTTATGAAAAGTGTAACCTAAAACCCTTACACAAGCCTTCTATTTATAAGGCTAGATGTTACGGTTTAGTCCTTGGAGTTTAGTTATGATTAATCTCATAATTAAACTTCCTATTAACACTTTAAACCCTTAGACTTTTAATAGTTAATTAATTAACTATTAATTAACTGTCCGTTAAATACTTAACCTAATATTTAATCATCCTCAATAATAATTAACTTATTATTATTTATTCTCTTCTTAATAATTAACTTAACTAGTTAATTATTCCACACAACTTACTTTATTCGGTTGTCCATTATTGGGTGTGTAGTGGTGTGACCCTTTAGTGTCTTATAACATTGGACACGGTGACACGTGTACTTATCTGTGCACATAAATCCTTCAGACTCCCACTTGTGCAAGTTAAGAAACACTTTATGATCATCGTTGGCCTAAAGCGGTCCCTAGCCAGACATTTAGGATAACCAAGTCATAAGAACTCTTACATCCAGAGATAATATTCATAAAATGAATAACACTAACAGATTTTCCTTTCGCATCACGATATTTCTTGATTTGAGTAATAGACATGGAGCAGGTATCTTGTTCTATATACTCGAATTTTCTCGACTCTGATTTCGACTTTCTGCAGTAACGGATTACCGAATGATCTAATCATTCTCCGACCGCGGCCACGCATTTCAGTAGGCTTAATCGTCGAGCGGCCATGAAATATCTCTTCTAGTTAAAGAAGGTGCAAATTCCATCTTGACATTTGCGTTATCTTGCCCACGACTTCCGCTGTCTTAGTCAAGTTCCTTATGATCACCCTTTTACGGTGTGACGGTAGATAAATGCTAAAGATCAGAAGTCATCGTGTCTCAAACCAAAACGTCTCAGGTCAGAGGACATCTACTCGAAATTACTCATGCTTGGGCTCCATGAAGTAATATCGATCTTTTGGTCACGTCTAATGTTTAGCAAACTCTGTAAACATCTATGAATATTTATTTTAACAACCCATGTTTCTCTATTCAATAACTATGAAATAGATAAGTATTCATAATGGTATTAACTCTTGAATCTAGCTCCCACTAAATTCAAGCAACCACAGACAATTTAGATACTCAAAAACTTTGTGTATCAAGGATATGTTTAAAACATGTTAAGAATAGACAATGTGAAAATATTACGTAAAACTTTCTATTTCAATCCCAGGAAATGTTATTACATAATGTATCGATTTCAAATATGTCTATGAATCTAATCAAAATTACTAGCTACCAATATTTAGGTACTGCATGCCTATAGCGTGCGCATGTTTCTCATGCTTTGGTCCAACTAGTGGTTTTGTCAACGGGTCAGTGACGTTGTCATCCGTTGGTATTTTCTTAATTATAATATCACCCTCTCTTACATACTCGCGTATGAGGTGATATTTCTTGCGTACATGCCTGGTCTTTTGATGCTCTCTTGGTTCAACAGCTTGCGCTATTGCCCCACTGTTATCACAGAATATTTCGATGGGTCTAGAGATACTGGCAATAACTCTAAGATCCTCGATAAAATTCTTAAGCCACATGGCTTCTTTCCCAGCATCATTTGCGGCAATGTACTCAGCCTCTGTAGTCGAATCTGCTATCGTATCTTGTTTCTGACTCTTCCAAGATATAGCTCCTCCGTTTAGCGTGAAGACAAATCCCGATTGAGATTTGTAATCATCTCTGTCAGTTTGGAAGCTTGCATCTGTGTAACCAGTTACACGCAATTCCTCCATCGAACCTCCAAAGACTAAGAACATTTCTTTTGTTCTTCTCAAATACTTGAGAATGTTCTTGACAGCCACCCAATGGGGTTCACCAGGGTTCTTTTGATATCTGCTCGTGAGACTTATGGAGTAAGCAATATCGGGCCTAGTACATAACATGGCATACATGATTGATCCAATTGCCGAAGCATGTGGTACCAAACTCATCCTATCTATTTCCTTGCTAGGTGGGACTCTGAGCTTTGCTCGGTGTAATGCCATGTGACATCGGAATGATTCCTCTCTTGGAATCACTCATACTGAATCTCTTCAGTACTTTGTCAATGTATGTACTTTGACTAAGTCTAATAAGCCGCCTAGATCTATCCCTATAGATCTTTATACCTAGTATAAATGCGGCTTCTCCCTAGTCTTTCATCTGGAAACATTTACCTAACCAGGATTTTACTCCTTGTAATGCTGGTATATCGTTTCCTATAAGCAGTATGTCATCGACATATAAGACTAGGAAGATTACTACGCTCCCACTGAATTTTGTGTAGACACACGCCTCGAACTCACTCTTGACAAAACCAAATTCTTTGATTCTTTTGTCGAAGTGTAATTTCCAACTTCTAGATGCTTGCTTCAATCCATAAATGGATTTTAGCAATTTACATACTTTATTGGGATTCTTTGGATCAGTAAAACCATCCGGTTGTATCATGAATACGTCCTCATTCAACTCCCCGTTAAGGAAGGCGGTTTTAACATCCATTTGCCATATCTCATAGTCGTAATATGCTGATATGGCCATAAGAATTCTAATAGACTTAAGCATGGCGACTGGCGAGTAGGTTTCAGAATAATCCACACCATGTGTTTGCGTGAAACCCTTCGCGACGAGTCGTGCTTTGTAAGTATGCACCTTTCCATCCATGTCGGTTTTCTTCTTGAAAACCCACTTGCATCCAACAGCACGAGACTGTGGTGGCAAGTCTGATAACACCCAAACTTGGTTGTCATACATGGATTGCATCTCTGCTTGCATAGCCTCGAGCCATCTTTCAGACTCTATGCCGTCAGCAGCTTCGCTGTAGGTTAATGGTTCTAGTAGACTTCCATCATCTTCATCGATCATGAAATCAAGATACCTATCTGGTTCTTGGCGTGGTCTACTGGACCTACGCGGATTGCGTGTCTCTTCTTCCTCAACAGGTGGGTCTGGTTGGGGATCAACAATTCTTAGTTGAACTACTGGTTCGACTGAAGTCGTCGGTGGATCTTTGTTCTCTTCAATTTCTTGAAGCTCTATTTCTTTTCTTGGAGTTTCAGTTCCTAGAAACTTCTCCTCCAAGAAGACACCTTTCCGAGCAACAAAGACTTTGTTGTCTTCTTGATGATAGAAATAGTATCCTAAGGTTTCCCTTGGATATCCAACGAAAATACACTTGTCTGACTTGGGGTTTAGTTTGTCTGTGAAGTTACATCTAACGTATGCTTCACAACCCCCAATCTTGAGAAAAGATAATTTAGGTTTTCTCCCCGCCCAGTGCTCGAACGGAGTCTTTTCTACTGACTTTGTTGGAATCCTATTCAGTGTGAATGCTGCAGTCTCGAGTGCATGTCTCCAAAATGATAGTGGTAGTGGGGCGCGACACATCATTGAACGTACCATGTCTAACAAGGTGCGATTCCTCCTTTCTGATACGCCATTCATCTGAGGTGTAGACGGAGGTGTGAGTTGTGAAACAATCCCACATTCCTTCAAATGATCGTCGAACTCTTGGCTCAAATATTCTTCTCCTCGGTCAGACCGAAGTGACTTAATTTTCTTGCCTAGTTGGTTCTCTACTTCCCTCTGATATTCTTTGAACTTTTCAAAGCTTTCAGACTTTAGTCTCATAAGAAAGACATAACCATACCTACTGAAGTCGGCAGTAAAGGTAATGAAGTAGCGGTATCATCCTCTAGCTTCTGGAGTAAAGGGTCCACACACATCTGTGTGTATAATCCCTAACAACTCGCCTGCCCTTTCATTGTAGTGGTTGAAAGGGTCTTTTGTCATCTTGCCAGATTAACAAGCTTCGCATATTGCATATGATTCCAAATCAAATGGCTCTAGAATTCCATCATCGTGGAGCTTCTTAATGCGAGTCTCGTTTATATGACCTAAACGACAATGCCAAAGATAAGTTTGATTCAAGTTACTCTTTGATCTTTTACTTATATGATAAACGTCTCGTTCTATGTTATTTAGATTTAACGTGTATAGACCATTATGAGAGTTTGCGTTAAAATATAAAATGTCATCTTTTAAACACGAAATTGTTTTTACATAAAACTCAGAATAAAAACCACTGTCTATAAGCAAATCAAAAGAAATAACATTTTTAATAAGTCTAGGAACATAATAACAATCTTTAAGTTCCAAAACTCTTCCTGAAGGCAACTTGAGAAGATATGTCCCTACGGCTTCAGCTCCAACCTTGGAACCTTCGCCTACTCGTAGTTCAACATCCCCTCGTCCCAGCCTCCTGTTCTTCTTAAATCCCTGCAAATGACTGCAAATGTGATGACCACATCCGGTATCCAATACCCAGGATTCACTAGAAGTAACGAGACAATCAATCATAAAGATACCTGAATCGCTGACAAAGTCAGCGTCCAACAGCCCCACGTCCGACGTGTGCTCGCAAATATCCTTGGTGCCACAAGTTGGGCAACACAAATCAGCAAAGTCATTCAACCAATCATAGAACTCATCCTGCTAAATCTTGGGGAGAGATTCTTCCTCCAGCCTTTGAACATCGCGTATACACAAGAGATTCTCGTGTAGACCTGCGACACTCAAATCAAAATTCCCGATCATACGTACTACCTTGTCCTGATAGTACTAAGTGAGAGATCCAAACAAGAACAAGACTTGTTCATGCTCGTTTGATGTGCCAGTAACTAGGGTGAGACAATCTAGTAACCTCCTTATGTTGATAAGGTGGTCACTCAGTGGTTGATCATCTGTCATTTTTGACGAAATGATTTCTTGCAAAATGAACTGCTTGCTATCTTCAGTACTATCTTTAAACGTCTCCTCAAGATACTTGACAAACTAATAGCATGGTTTCTTACGTAGATTATCAGTAAGCTCTGATAATGAAGTAAGAATAAGAATCGACATAACTTGTGATTCATCTGCCAGATACTGATAATAAGCGTCAAGCTCATCATCCTGGGCATCTTGCCCTGGTTGTCCCTTGGGCACCTCGTCTATCACGTACAGTAGATTCTGTGCTTTTAGGTAACTCCTAAAATGCACCCTCCAAACTTTGTAGTTTGGACCAGTAAGCTTCCATTTTCCAGTGATAAACTTTCGCGATTCGATCGGTGAATAAAACGGAATTTCTGACAGTATAGACATCTATAAGAAAAACAACAAACGGTTAGTAAGATTAGATAAAATAAATAACTTCTAACATTATTACCTTTTAATAATAATAGTTAGACTAGGACCCATATTTCACACCCTCTAATGCAAGGTTTGGGCACTTCCCATTAGAGCCACGCTATTTCTGGTAGGTATAGCCATACCGATCGCCTCTAGACTAGAAACGATTCCTAGATCCTCGGGATATCAAGTTGAACAACAAACTTGTACATGTTTTAATCCCTCTAGTGCATTTTGGGCCGCGACTCCCTATTATCACCAAAATAGATCGTACCATCTAAGACAGTGTGATGCCTTGCGCCGGGACTCCCGATTATCACAAGACCCTACGCACCCTAACACTCGCAATGATTTGAATCCACATCTAAGGTTCTTTCTCCTTACAATGTGAATATCGTTGAACAAGTGAGGTGTTCCATTAGATGGGTTGCACTCTGATCTAAGATTTTCTAAAAAGGATTTTCCTTTGTTCGAAAAGTTAGCCAGTTTTTAATTACTTGGTTTTATAAACTAACTGTTTATAAATTCCACCTTTTAAATGTTTCATAAAACTTGGTTTATAAACAAACTGTTTACTTTACCATTATTAATTTTAAAATTTGGTTTTCTAAACAAACTGTTTATAATCACCATCTTATTAATTTATACCTTGATTTTCTAAACAAACTGTTTATAATTATCATCTTATAATTAAATCTTGGTTTTCTAAACAAACTGTTTATAATCACCACCTTATTATTTTATGTTATAATAGATAAACGAAAAATAAAATAATACTTGCAATTTCGAAAAATTGCTATGTCATAACCTCAAAGACTTGGTTTTGTGTTTTGTTTATTCAAAAAAAACTTTATATTAATCCGGAAAAATATAAAATTCCGAAAAATATTAAGATAAACACAATATCAATCCTTTTGGGTTATGTCATTCTAATTAAATAAATAAACTGATAATTAATAATTACCAAACTGATAATTAATAAATTACCCATAAACTGGTTTCTTATTTCCTCCTTAATTTCATAATTATCTTGACCTTAAACTAACTGTTTAAAATCATTAGGTTTATTTTAAATATTAATACTTATTATTATAATAAACGAATAAATAATGAAACTTGTCAAAAAGTAAACCTTTTAACATCCGATTTGATCCCGTGTACCCTATGTGCCCGAAACTAAGCCTTAGGTAAACGAAACTAGATCAAATACACAACGAGGGAAAAAAAACTGGATCGATTAAACGAAGACCGAACCGTGGCTCGGTTCGGTTCGTCCATTCGGCCCCCTTCGTCCGAACCTTGCTCAACCGAAACTCGGTCTTGCTTGGTTCGACCGAAACTACTTTTTTTTATTTATTTAATACCGAAAATTATAATAAAACTAGTAATAACAAATAAATAAATGTGTTATTCTAATACTAAGAATAACACAACTTTCCTTATTTTGTCTAAAGCCTAATTTGTCCATTGATTCACCAAATCTTGGTTAATCAATTACTTGGACCAATTTTTTTTCTAGGGTTTTTACTAGACAAAAAAGAAACCTAATTCTTTTTATCTTGAAACATATTCAATCCAATTGTTCATAAACTTGAACAATGTTCTTGAATCAAACTTACTAGGTTTCTTTCTAAGATAAAAAAAACTTAATAATACATATATATATATATATATATACGAAATTTCGAAAATTACAAGGAGGAAAAAGAAGCCTAATTTCTTTTTATCTAGAACCCTATTCAAACCAATTATTCATAAACTTGAACAATGTTCTTGGCCGAAAATTCTAGGGTTCTTTTCTAGATGAAAAGAAACTCAATCGAATCTCATTGAGATTAGTAGATCGCTCTGATACCACTGTAGGAAAACCTTGTAGTATTCACATGGCGGAACTTGAATACCACATTACTGGATCTCTACTAATCAATGAGATCACGAAAAAGAGAAGAAGATGAACATTACCTTTAGATTGCTAAAGAAGTGATCCACCTCTACTGCACCACCTGGACACGCTGCAAGACCGCGTTGTACCAACAAAGCAACACACAAAGACTTGTGTGTGTGTGTGTGATGTGTTCGTCGAAGTCGAACAACAAAAGCCGAACACCCCCTTGGGGTTTTGGTTCGTCGGCCGAAGAGAGAAAGAGGGAGAGAGGCTAGGGTTTTTGTGGTGTTATGAAAAGTGTAACCTAAAACCCTTACACAAGCCTTCTATTTATAAGGCTAGATGTTACGGTTTAGTCCTTGGAGTTTAATTATGATTAATCTCATAATTAAACTTCCTATTAACACTTTAAACCCTTAGACTTTTACTAGTTAATTAATTAACTATTAATTAACTGTCCGTTAAATACTTAACCTAATATTTAATCATCCTCAATAATAATTAACTTATTATTATTTATTCTCTTCTTAATAATTAACTTAACTAGTTAATTATTCCACACAACGTACTTTATTCGGTTGTCCATTATTGGGTGTGTAGTGGTGTGACCCTTTAGTGTCTTATAACATTGGACACGGTGACATGTGTACTTATCTGTGCACATAAATCCTTCACTTTATAATCAGAAGGATGGGTTTTTAGTGTGTAGTTGTTGACACTATCTTCGATTTGGACTCCTATGCCGACATTGTTTTTGGGTTTTGAAGAATTCCAATATTGATAAAATCCCTAATCAATACATAATGAGATGTTGGAAAAGAAACATAATACCACCTAAATTAAGAGCAAGAAGAAACAGATATGGCAATGAGAATGTTGGAGTTCAAAATTTGGTTAATGAAATGACATCTGTTTTTGAGGATTGCGTGGAGCTACTTAGCACTAGAGGTGGCAATTCAGGTCGGGTTCGGGTTGACGGGTTCGGGTTCGCGGGTTGGCAGGTCAGAAATGTTCAACCCGAAACCGACCTGTTTATATAAATGGGTCAGAGATCTCAACCCTAACCTGTTTAACTTCAACCCAAACCTAACTCATATAACCCATTTAATAAAACGAGTTAAACAGGTTATCAGGTCAAACAAGTTAAACGAGTTAAACATGTCAAAATGTTGTTATTATTACACAAATTGATTACAAAATACTAAACAACAAATTACTAAGTAACATTTTAATATTTATCTAATTATTAATTATGTTTTAACTAGTAAACTATAAATTAAGTATAAATATATATTTTTCAAATATATTTTAATAATTAAACGGGTTGACGGGTCGACCCATTTAAATTATCATTGACCCGAACCTAACCTGTTTAATAAACGGGTCAGCTGACTCAACTCGAGACTGACCCAATTGTTTTTTACCCCAACCCAAATCTGTTTATTTTCATGCGGTTTCAGGTCGGGTTTCATGTCGGGTCAGAAATTGCCACCCTACTTAGCACTGATGAAGAAAAGCTCAAATCATATCTAGAAAAACTGAAAGTGTTAAAGATTGAAATTGAAAATGATATGCCAAAACAACCATCAAAAAGCAAAAGGGTTACTACAGAGAAATTTTACGGTCCTCAGCCTGATCCTAATAATTTAGGAAACCCAAGTCTTGGTAAATACAAAGGATGTGCAAGAGATAAACGTCTAATGAATGGTAACGAAATGAGAATTAAAGAAAGCAACAAGAGGAAAAGTATGTGTGGTAAATGTAAAAAGACAGATCACAATACAAGGACATGTGAAAGATATCATGAAAAGCTAAAACAAAAAGAACAAGAGAATAAAGCAAAATCTGAAGCCACTGTGAACAAGGAGTGAAACAATTCTTACACTTTGAATTTTTTTTCTGATTTGATTTTTTACTTAATTAAAAGAATCTGTAACACTTTAGAAATACTATATTTGAATAAGACTTTTAGAATTTTGTAAATAGTATACTTGATTTTATTAACAATCACATGTGATTTTGTAATGTAAAAGTAAAAATCACATGTGAAATTAAAATTCAGTATGAAGTGCATAAAAACAATATTCGGAAAGTAAAAAATCACAAGTTATTTCAATACAGGATCACATGTGACTGGATATTAAAAATCAAATGCTTAAAAACAGGGGGGTGATAAAGAAACAAATCACATGTGATTCGCTTTAGAAAATCACATGTGATTGTATGTTTAAAAATCACATGTGCTTAAAAAATCACATATGACATGTGATTTGTTTGCTTAGAAACAGGGGAGGTTGATAAGAAATAAATCACAAGTGATTCGCTTTACAAAATCACACGTGATTGTGTGCTATACCTTAGTTGACTGATTCATGTGAGGTTGCAAAGCGAATCACATGTGATTTCTTTGCTTAGAAACAAATCACATGTGATTCTACACACAATCACATGTGATTTTGTTATTAAAAAACAAAGTTTTTACTACCTCCGTATCAAAATAAGTGATACATTTGAGAAATTGCGGGGTTTTTGAGGCAAAAGATTGGAAAGTGATTTAAAATATTATAAAGTGGATAGTTAGTGGATAATGGGACCCACTTCTTTTGGATGTAGTGAAATTAATGATGTTTAAAAGTAAAAGTAAGGGTAAAAGAGTAATTTTACTTTATTAAAGTAGATAGTTAGTGGAGAAGGGGTCCCACTTTTTTGCCAAATAAGGAAAGATTTTGAAGTGTATCACTTATTTTGTTCCACCCCTTTTAGGAAAGTGTATCACTTATATTGATACGGAGGTAGTATTATAAAACGAGTACTCTATATAAAATAACAAAAGGGGATAGTGAGTGTGTGGCTGTCACACACCTAAGGTTAGGTGTGGAACCACCTATAACTACATAGTTTTTGTTAAAAAAATATTCAAAACGGTATTTTTTTTTTACAATATCTTGTCATTTTCCCACCATATTAGAACATTTAGATAATATAAAAACATCAACTCAACACCATTACAAGAATATGATATGTGTTCAATATAAACACCATTTCAAGATAATGAAACTTGACTAACCAATTCAATAAAATCATAAATAATATTTAACATAATTGATGAGTTTTAGACGGGATTTGATATACTAATGAGTTTATGTAGTGAGTTATAAGTTTTTTCAACCTAAATTATGTAGTTTTAGATGGTTCCACACCTAAGCTTAGGTATGTGACAGCCACACACTCACTTTTCTCATAACAAAATCACATGTGATTGGAAAAGAGAATAAAGTGAACAAAAATAGTGATATTTGATTTACTATTAAATCACAAGTGATTTTAGCATTCTATAGATTAATACATAAAAGCATCAAAAAGTGCATCATTATTAAAAATCACCTGTAATTGTAAGTATGTTAACAAAATACCATAGGACCGCATGATACATTAGTTTTAAAATTCAAAATAAGGATCACACAAATTAAGTACAAATTGTTTTAAAATGAATATTTTTTATGTAGAATTAAAAAAGTTTCACAAACATTAAGCTTTATTTGACGTCACGACTTAATCTCTTTTTACGGGCTTCAAGTATCATTTTTCTGATTTCATTCTAGGAATGTTCATTGTAAAAAATTGAAGCCTCATCAATAATCGTTTTGGCAAAGATGTTAAGCTCATGAGTTAAAATCTTGCTTGCAAAACGCATCCTTACCTTGTATATATACAATTGTCATACACAATTTACTGTTCATAAAGATCTAAAATATAAAAATTAATAATATAAAAAAAACTAACCTTGGCCGTAGTGGCATATGTGGTTTAGTTAAGGTTTTAGAAGGGTAACCTCCCGTGCTCGATTCCAACCTGCTGCGTCAAATTAGTTTTTTTTTCTTTTTGCAAAAGTTACATTTCCTCCCCTTAACTTTTATAGTTTCAACTTTTAACCCTAAATTTATATAATTTATACTGTTAAAAAAATTGTTTGATTTATACTTACTCAAACAATTGGTCCTCCTAAACTTCAATAATTTATAATTTTAACCATTAAGCTTATACAATTTATAATTCAATCTTATTTGTAATATTTATTTGTTCCCTAAATATTTAAGAGTAACTTTCTTTTATTAATAAAAACGTAACCTTAATCTTGACGTAAAAAAATGTATGTTTTTAAATCCGCAGCATCGTGCGGGGACAAAAATCCCCGTTTAATACGATTTGTATATTTTTGACCCGTTCACAAATAACGCAAGACACCACCATTCATTCATACAATATAACGCATCAAAGACTCAACTCTAATATTAATATTTAATAACATGAAATACATAACTCATAATATTTCTAATTAAACACGACTACAAATTTACGGTCGGTCTAACTTTTGACTTACATTCCACAATTTCTAATGTATTTAGATTTTAATTAATGTGCTTTTAATCATTAAAGTTGAAATATTGTGTTTCTTGCTTTGTAACTTTAAATATTGTTGTGGTGTGCCATAAACTCATTTCATTAGTTTTACTTCCTCTCTCTCACAAAAAAAAAAAAAAAAAAAAAAAAAAATCATTTCTATCTTAATTTTTATCCCACATAAAAATATTCATTTCTCAAATTTAAAAGATTCACTTAATTGAATAATATTATTACAAAGAACTCCACTACCAATTATCTCTTAAAAACACTCACTCTCTCCGATATAACCTTATATTTTAATTAAAAAGTTATTATTAGGCCTCTCCCAACCGTGACGCGTCACTATACTCATCACTAAACTCATCCTTACTGACGGGTTAATGACGAGGTCGTGCCAACAGCAACCCATCACTAACTCATCCCCACTTAAAATAATATTAAAAACCCTCAACCCCCTACCCCTCCCCACACACAAAACCAACGACGGATGCCTTGAACCTGTCTCCACCACGACGCATTGCTTCTGACGTGGCCTTCTGACGGATCCGTGCCAACCGTGATGGAGGTTGACGGATTTTTTTTTGCTTCTGACGTACCCACGACGTGGGGTTGGCACAAACCTTATGGACCTCAACACTAAATTATTACCAAGTCTCAGTTTATGTACAAAAAGTTTCTACTGAATCATAAAAAATGTATGTAATACAACTTCTAAAATAGTTGAAATACAGTTATTGAATACATATTCAGAAAAAAAGTGAGTTAAAAAAAACACTAATTTACATAATTTCCTTCCTTTGATGTACAAGTAACACAAGTCATTCCTGTTTAACACTAAGATAATGTTTCTTCCTAAGTCCAACTTCAACAACCAAAGTCAACAAAGCCTCACAAACCATAGAAGCATCAGGCTCCAAAGGGTCATCATTAGTCGAAGAGTAAACCATCCAAGCATGGTCCAGTTTCCTCTTGGGGTGCACCACAACCGACCCTGGGACCTCGGCATCCCTACATGTCACCAGACCATCACTCTTCTCACCATATCTGGTCTGCAACAGCTGAGCACAGGCGGCTAATGTGGCCCCAAGTGGGACCACAACGGGCAGTACAGTGGCGGTTGAGTTTTGAGCAAATGAAGGGAGCTCGGCTTGTGCCACGCGAGAAAGTGTCGCTAAAACTGTTGGAGAGATGTTGGCTTCTGTGTGGAAGGAGACTACTGGGAGTTCTTTGGGTAAGTGGTGCTTTTTTAAGAATTCCTTTCGTTTCTCGTATGTTAAATCTTCTAGTGATTGCAAGTCTCCCTTCAAAATAACACTAAAATGTCACAACCATGTTTTTACCAAATTCTTACTCATTATTCAAATAGGCGGAACAAGTCAAACTAATTATCTTCATTATTCAAATAATTAAATAATATCAGTGTCTCGTGTCAACCCATTCAGACCTGTTCCGTTGCACAATTTGCCACCTTTAATAGTTATCGCCAAAAGTTACTATTTTGACATGATATATTGGTAAATAAGTACTGGTTTTACTGGTATTAGGTAAGTCCTAAAGTTATTTAATTAGTTGATAGATTTTACTTTGGATAATGATTAGAGATTAGAAATTAGAGTTTTATTAGTGTTAAATTTAGCAGATATCTTGTTTCTAGATAATTATTAGTATTAGTTTAATAATTATATAATCCACAAGAGATAGTAGGATAAAATAAGTAGGAATTAGATACTAATCAGGATTGGTTTCTATTCCTATATATGTACGTGATCAGATCTTATCATAAATCTAAACACCACATGGAATATTCTTCTTTTTCTTCCAGTTTCTATAATTAGGAATGGATTCTATCAAGAAAATCTTTAGAATTGTAACATTGAAAAAAGAGAAAGAGGGTGTACCTTTATGACTTTACATATCAAGATTTCCATAAGTTTTCTGACATTAAAATAATCCCCAATTTGCCCTTGCCTCATGATATCTGAAGCTATGGGGCTGCCACCATACGGGCTCTGTGCTAAAGCCAGACCCGCAACTTTATCTCTCAATTCGGGCCAATACATTGCTAAAGCAGCAGCTGCATCCACTCCCCCTTTACTATGACCCAAAAGCAAAACCCGTTTCTTAGAACCCCAATAAACCTCTTCTATGTATTCTTTTAATATTCTAGCATTCTTCTCAACTGATGCCTAAAAATGTTGAATATTAAACTTCAATACCACCCAAAACTAATTGGAATATAATACTCCCTCCGTCCCACAAAAAAGTTTACATTTCTCCTTAGAATGTTGTCCCACAAAAAAGTTTACATTTCTCAAATTTGGGGCCCACCTAATAAAATAATATTATTACCAATCATTTCACCAATAAAACACTTTCTCTCTCCAATCTAACCTTATATTTTAATCAAAAGTATTACAAAGGACCCCACCACTAACTATCTCCTAAAAGATTGTGCCCAAATGGAATGTAAACTTTATTATGGGACGGAGGGAGTAATAAATATACCTCGCTGTGAATCTTTGCAATGTGGCATGTTAATCCCATTTTTAAGAAAGTTGCCTTTGTAGCTGTAAAATAAAGTGGTCCATGGTTGCTAAAAAGACCTGCATGCCACCCATTACAGTAATCCAAGATAAATAATTAGATTTTGTGCAACCTAAAATCATGATTAACACAAGTTTATTAGTATACTATTATAATAAGTAGACAAGTACTTGTTTATTATTAATTTATTATTATTATTATTATTAGAGAAGTCATATTCATTAGTAAATAGGTTTTATTTAGATAATGAATAGGAACTAGAGTTTAACTAGGATTGGATTATCATCTAAAAATATCCATAAATAGGGTTTAGGGTTCGTCGATTAATCCTTCTTTTTCATTCATTTATTCTATATATTTGATTTGTTTTGATTCTTTTATCTAACTGAAATTCCAATTCCTAAGAATGTGCAACAATTTAACTTTTAAGTGATCTGGGATTTACAATATATACCTGGAACCAAGAGATAAACCACAGAGTTTGGCAAAACGTGTATACCATGGCTGTTAGAGGAAAAAAATAACAAAATGAAAATGTATTCGTATAGAAAATATACTATTAAAATAGTAGGTGGATTGTACTGTACCTAATGTTGTCAAGAATATTATTAAAGCGTTCTGTGCCATCTTCAATAGGAGGCATATCTGGAGCACGTTGCAGCCATCCAATATCATCAGATGACCCATGAACCGTCTTCCGAACCCGTTCAATAAGACTGAAAATAATACTTTATGTAAATAAGGTCACAAGTTAAAAAAAGACATATTTTAATAAAACAGAACATAGGAGGTGAGGTTATGACTTATGATTACCCTTGAAACATGGAAATCCCAGTTTGAGTGTTCTGATGAGATTGCACAAGTGCAGTATCATTTTGAAAAAAATCTTGTTGTGTGTTCCTTGTTATTTCATCACGAACAGGTGGCGAATTATTACTCAACAAAGGTTCTTTGAGTTCTTCCATAGTCACCATTCCCTGCCCTTCAGATGCATTGTCTGTTCAAACAAGAAGATATAATTAACTTAATTACCTTTCAAAAAAAATAAAATAATAATAAATATAATAATAATAATAATAATAATAATAAGTGTGTGAAAGAGATACCAGAAGGAAGAGGGAAACAACTAGTGAGATAAGAAGTTGTCTCAGCAAGATAAGATGCAGCTCCATTTAAAGCTGGTACAGATGGAAATAAAGGGGGTCCGTTCCTCATGTTGTTGTTTACCTGATAAAAATATATACATATATATTTGCATAAAGTAAATATCATAAATTATTTTCTTTTAATGAAATGGGAAGAATACCATAAGTTGCATTCTTGATCCGTCTGTGTTAGTGTTAGTGTTTGTAGCATCCATAGCTGCTAGCAAACAATACACATTTATTATCAAAAGCTCTTATGATATAACATAACATATATGAATATATGATGGTATACAACAAATTTTAAATATGTTGAGGGTGATAGATATACACAAAGAAAAACAAAATTCTACAAATAGTTATCTATAAACATTTAAATTATATGTATATGTGTATATTTCTAAGTGTATAGATATATGTGTTCACAAAATGTATATATATCCAAGTTAGCATATAGATGTCGGTCACAAAATATTGTAAAGCCAAACATGCACCATATGTAAGTGTAAGACTTTCTCTAGAACCTTAGATTATCAGATCCAACTGTAGTGAGAATTAACAGACAGGAAAAACTAATTTTAAGAATCCTTGTTTTAAAGCTGTATTTGACATTGTATACTTATATCATGCTCCAGTAAGCAACATCTACTAGGGGAAAGTTGTGTTTCTCCTAATTGGCTATTTTATACAAGTTATTACAAAATTTGGTAAATCTAGGTGTTTGACACAACAAATGAGCCCTATCAAAGTTGGTTCATAGCTTACTTAAAGGGGCAGGACAAACATACTAACTAAAAGAGCCAAATTTATATATAAACATTTGTATTAGAAGACTAATAATGGAGGGAAACTTACAGCCAGCCATTAGATCTAAAGGCTCCTATGATACCTTCATAAAGACCTAAGCACTTGAGCCATCGTAGTTAGTCATAAATTGGTGTCAACATTAATAACATATATGTAAGGAATCACTCGATCATTAAAAACAATTATCCTATGCACTTGAGAAACGCCAGCATCTAAAAGCTTTAGAAAATGCTCAGGTTTGAACAAACCATAGCATATCGCGCAGCAATTAAGATATTTGGTGAAACAATACGAATCTTCTGAAACAATTGCTCAAACCTGATGAATCTATATAACGCGAGTGGTTGAACGCCGCTGATTAGATGCAGAAGCAACCGTTAATAAAAGGCTGATGATTGAAGGTGCTGATGAATCGCCAGACAGAGAAAATCGCTAGGGTTTCAAATTCATGTTCAATTTGGGGTTTCATGCGTTGGAGATGATGGAGAGGCTATTTATACCCTTCCTCTTGTTAATCAATTTTATGGTTTCTTTCCAGAAGGATTGAGATTTGAGAGATCTTTTTCCCTTCTTCGCTAGGTTAACTAGCTTGATAAAATTATAGTTATAACGACATTTATTGACAATTAAGTTACAGAAATTACTCATGTCATCCTCTAATTCTAATATTTTATGTTTATATTTTAATTTCGTTTTTTATCTATGTAGTATGTACTCTTTAATTTTGTAGTTTTTATCCTTATAGTATTCAAATTTCATTTTATTTGTCTATTTTAACTTAAAATGATTTAGATACTCTTATACATATTTTTTCTAAATTTTTTAATTATTTTAAATTCATATATTCCTAATAAATACTCTTATACACGGCGTATGACTAATCTATATACGCATTCTCTTTGCAATATAATTAATTCTTCAATATATAGTTTGGTTCGCTGGAATGTTTTTAATGGAATTGGAATCTATGAAGGAATTGGAATTGTCAGGAATTGGATTCCAATTCCGTACTCTGTTTGGTTGGCAGGAAATGAAATTGAAATTCAATTCAATATTATGTTTGGTTGCCAGGAAATGAAATTTGAATTTTGTAAAAAAAGACGAATTTGCACTTATTCGTGTAGGTGGTGGTGGTGGAGGTGGTGGCGGTAGTGGTGGGTGGGTGGTGGAGGCGGTGGCGGGATTTTTGGTGGAGGGTGGTCGTAGCGGTGGGTGGCGATGGTGGTGGTGGCGGAAGGTGGTGGTGGTGGCGACAACGGTAGTGGTGGAGGCGGTGGGTGGCGTTGGTGGGTGGCGGTAGTGGTGGATGGGTGGTGGCGGTAGCAGCGGGTGGTGGTGGAGGGTGGTCGTAGTGGTGGGTGGCGATGGTGGTGGTGGTGGCGGGAGGTGGTGGTGGAGGTGGTGGGTGGCGGTGGTGGTGGAGGGTGGTTGTAGTGGTGACGGGTAGCGGTGGTAGTCGGCGGGTGTTGGTGGGCGGTGGCGGCGATGGCGGGTGGTGGTGGTGGCGGGTGCTGGTGGAGATGATGGGTGAAGACAACGGTAGTGGTGGGTGGTGGTGGTGGTGGGTGGCAGTAGCGGTGGTAGGCGGCGGGTGGTGATGGTGGGTGGCGGTAGGTGGTGGTCGTTGGCGGGTGGCGGTGGTGGTGGGTGGCGGAGGCGGGTGGTGGTTGGTTTAAGGTTCAAAGGTGTTTAAGAGTAATATGGTAATCTGCACATTCCTTCATTCATGGGATTTCAAAATCCTTCCATCTTTGGATGGAATTCACATTCCCTTGTTTGATGGAATGTTTTCCAACCAAGGATTCCAATTCCATCCAACCAAACATATGAATCCATAGGAATTGGATTCCAATTCCTGCAAATTCCCAAGGATTCCAGCGAACCAAACGCCCCCTTAGATTTCATTACTTTTCAGCGAACCAAACAGCACCTAACTCTATTTGAGTGCTTATGAAGATAATAAATTAATTATTTAGTTTAGTCTAATTAACCCCATACGAAGTAAACATGTATAAACTTCAAAATTGGTAAATTTAGATTGTGGTTTATATGGTATCATACTCCGCATATGAGGTAAACACGTATAAACTCCAACTTTTATTCCATTCGAAATATCAATATTATTTTACTTTAGATTGTTCTCCAAATTAATTTCTTTCAGTTTGATAAAATGGTCGTGTAAATATATCTTAAGAATCTTCCGTATTTCAAAACGATAGTTGTTCACTTACATATCGTGCGAATAGCATGTACTTATCTTTTATTTCCTTTTACATTTTATTTTGTTTTTTGTTTGTATATAGATTACCCCTCTCGAAATTTGAATAAAAGCGCTTCAACGTCGACAAAATGGGAGTTTTTGTTTTCTTTTTACTCTTTTACACTCGTGTTAGTATAACGGTTAAGGTACAATGAGGTAATTGTACAACTACAGGTGTGGGGTAGAGAGTTAAAACCACTTAGGTTAGCTTGCATAAGAGTTAATAGATTGTCGAACTCAAGTCGACATTAGTGCAAAAAAATTCAAAACTCTCTATTTTTTATATGAATCTCTTCATGTAATTTTAAGTTCTACTAGTGTATAACTTGTTCAAATATAGATAGAATACCATAGACGTTATATGTTGAAGTTTTATAAGATGCATATTTTTAATAGCTACAAGTCTGACGTGAATAAGGAAGTATATCATTTAAAACTTAACTGCTAATTTCTGAAGGTTGCATACTTGCATGTTTAGGGCATTAGTTTCTTTGATTAGCAAGAAACATGTTTGTGGCATTAGTTTCTTTGATTAGCAAGAAACGTGTTTAGGGGCATGATGGTAAATTTATAATGGGATGTGGCAAACAAGTTGTCTTTTATACTATTTACTCCGTTTCAATATAAGTGATACAAATTAGATTTCACGTTCTTTGAAGTAAAATATTGTAATGAAAGTTAAATATAAGTGATACAAATTAGATTTCACGTTCTTTGAAGTAAAATATTGTAATGAAAGTTAAATTAAGTTAAATTAAATTGGATAGTTAGTGAGTGATGAGTCCCACGTATTATGATTAGAGTGAGTTTAATGATGTTTAAAAATAAAAGTAAGAGTAAATGAGTCATTTCCCTTTGTTAAAGAAAATAATTAGCTTATCAGTTGTAACACCACCCTCCTCGATTGTACCACCGTTTTTTCTCTTCCTGTGTTGAAAAACAATGGCGGATCAGCTTACGGATGATCAGATCTCCGAATTCAAGGAAGCTTTCAGCCTATTCGATAAGGATGGAGATGGTCAGCTCTCTATACATTCCCATTCGGTTCATCTCTTTTGTTTAGAATTTTCATATCAGTTTCTTCTGATCTCTTTATGTACGTAGATATGTGGTGTGACTGAACGTATTTCACACGAACAAGCGGTTCATGAATCGTGAAATTGTACGCAATCACCTCTTCGTATCAGATCTAATTTCTGATTGTCGATTTTGATATTTCTAATGGAGTAAAGTTCTCAAATGAAATTGTGCGAGCTAGTTGTTATTATTATGATACATATGTTAAATCGAATATCAATAGTCGTTCGTACTTGATCAGTTTCATTCAAATTGTTAATTTGAGTCCATTTATTTTCATCTTAGCCAGATTATTGTGATAGAGTAGGAGATTGAGGCATTGTTTTGTTTATTATGAGTTTTCATTTTCGAATGTGCGTAGATCTGAAATAAATAAAAATAGTCACTGTTCCTGCAATTTACCAATGATTTTCAAAGATTGTAGTCATAATTGTGTGTTATATTCTTTCTGTCGGTGATAAATTCCATTTTGGTAATGATTATATCCGCAATGTTTCAGGTTGTATCACTACTAAGGAGCTTGGAACAGTTATGAGATCGCTAGGGCAAAATCCAACTGAAGCTGAACTACAGGACATGATCAATGAGGTTGATGCTGATGGCAATGGTACAATTGATTTCCCAGAGTTTTTGAATCTGATGGCTCGAAAGATGAAGGACACTGACTCTGAAGAAGAGCTTAAGGAGGCTTTCCGTGTGTTTGACAAAGATCAAAACGGTTTCATTTCTGCAGCTGAGCTACGTCATGTGATGACAAATCTTGGTGAGAAATTGAGTGATGAGGAAGTTGATGAAATGATCCGTGAGGCTGATGTTGATGGCGATGGTCAGATCAATTATGAGGAATTTGTCAAGGTTATGATGGCAAAGTGACAAGTTAATGTGAGGTTTGTTTTACATTTGGTATGATTTTATTTGTGTTTAATCATATGTGTTGAGTTTATTAGTGTCTTTTGCTTGTTTGTTATGTATCTTCATTACTAGTTTGAGATAGTTTCTCCTTGCATGCCATGCCATTTAACTTGTTTGTTTGAACCTTGAACAAATTGGAAATTTTTTATTGTTTTTTTGGTAACTTGTGTGTCTGAAATCTTTCTAATTGAGGGTTGCTACATTTACAACAATAGATTTGGGGATTTAAAGCCTACGAATCTAGATGAAGTTTATGGATCTCTTGATCAATCTTTATTTTCTCAATTTCATGGTTTATTATCCCAGTCTCAATTTCAGTGGTGAGGATGCTAATAGGTAAGGAAATCGGCATCATTTGGATATGGTGGTGGTGCAGCTCTTGGGGTTAGGCTGCAAATTTCACCGGAGATGAACCATTATGGTGGCGGCAGTGAGAAACTGCCGCAATGGATTGAGCAGATGTACATAGAGCAAGAATAGATGGTGGCATAAAAGTCTTTGGAGAATTTATTAATTTATATGTTTAATCATGTAGCAATATTAGATGCATAACTAAAATCTAATCTTCAGTCTTCATCAAGAGAAGAACAATTACTGGGAGTTTAATTTAAAATTGGTGAAATGACCAAAATGCAATCTAACTAATGGATATATTAAACGTTGGGAGTGATCAGAAAAAGACAAAAATGCAAATGTTGGGGATTACGCATGCATTTATTGAAGTGTGCTAATCAAACGTGTGTAATTTGACTAAACCATAGATTACTCTTGCAAACAACTCTAAAACAAATGAAAATGATTGCAATTGGTATCTTTACTATATATAATATATTGCATTTGAGATCGGAGACTTTATTTTTAACTAACAAACTTGCTATTTCTAAACAAATTCATGTAAATAAAAAAATATTCACCATGCAAGACTAGAACATGTGACATCTATGTTATTAACACAATGACCTAAGCAACTAAGCTAACACATCATATGTTCATTAATTAACTATAATTATATTTGTTAATAAAAAAACTTTAAAAAGTTGAAATTACAACCACCAACACCCGCGATTACCACCCACCACCGTGAGTCCGCGACCACCAACACCATCCACCACCACCCATCATCGATTGTCGCCTTGTCGGCCCTGAGGGCAGAAATTGTATTAAATTGAATGCACATAATTTTTATACCCTTCTTCATTTTTTGAGTAAGTCAAAGTTAATCACTCTTTTATCCTCATCTTCTCAGCAACTCTGCTTTACTGCTATAAGCATGTGAATGCGATTGAAAATAAGTTGACATTTATTTACACCATTATGATAGGAGCCCAAATTTAGCCGACAAACTCAAGGCCGGCCTTGCCGCTACCACCACCACCATCCACTAATTGGTCGCTATATGTTGTTGGGTGCATGTCACTGCCTTGTGTGGGTATCATTCTAATAATTAAGAAAGAATAAGTAATTACTAATAAGTAAATCCGATGGTTTGAGTAAACATATAATAATGTTTCTTTTTTATCTATTATATCGAATGAATTGCAAATAACAAAAACAATAAACAAACAAGAAAACAAGTCCTAGAAAGAAACACGAATTGGTGTGAATAATGCAAGAATAACACGATAAAACAAATATACATGCATCACATCTGTCTCATAATTTGAGCCTAAACTTGCAACTAGTTGCTTTGATGCTAATCTTGTTATTTGCTGAAAGACTATCAACAATCAACATGCATTTCCCCAATATCCTCACCTTCTTTAACTTCATTTTTCCAACTTCAATCTTCACCGGAACATCCACTTTTAGGTCCAACGGAATCCGGCCCGTTTGTTGTTGTTCTTGTAACGCCGTCAATAATGTCCGACCATATTGGTTTTGTCCCGATAACGCGACATTTAGCACGGTTTTGTTCTGGTGGCCTTGATAAAATACGGGAATTGAACCTTGACATAGGTTAGTGTTCTTGTACCACACGCTTATATGACTCCCTTTTTGGTAATAGATACCGATTTTCTTGTTCGGGTTGGTGGCGGTTATTTGGACATTAAATCTTGCGTAGAGGGAGAAATCGAGATTGAGGGTTAGTTGGGATATTGTTAGGCGGTCAACGGAGTAATTAGGTAATTTTGGTTTAAATACAAGGTAGAGGATGCCAATAATGGCTGCAAGAATGATGATTAAAGTGATCAAGGTGCAAAGTGACCAACATATGCATTTATAACATGTAAAACCTCTTTTCCTTTTCGGTTGTGGCGGTATTGGTGGCGGTATGGATGGCGGCCTTTGGTGGTGGTGGCTGAGACTTGATGATCCACGAGGTGGTGGTACGACACTCTTGATGTTCCCGTCTACCACCGGATGAATTTTCTTTATCGTACGGTCTCCCATTGTTTTGTCGTATCGATTGAGAATACTTGAGCTACGAATTCGCTTAACTTTCACAACTAAAAACATGCATATGTAAAGGAGTTGTAGTGGTGTTGTTAGGTAAGCTAGAACTGCAATTCTACAACTACTTGTGCATTATTGACTTGTGTTCTAAATTATAAATATGTTTCGTTCCATCTGTCAAAAATCTATATTATACTTATATATACACAGATATATCCACACACTAGTAGGGTACCCGCGCAATGCGACAACGTGTACTCTATGAAACTATATTTTGCGGCGAGTAAAAGTTGATCGGTTATATATTTTTTCTAATAAATATAGAGAGTGTGTTGTTAGAGTGTTAATTAAGGTGGAAGGATTAATGTGAATAAATGATATATATTAAGTAATATCATATTATAAGTTATCTAACCAAGTAGATCAATTGGTTAGTGATTATATAGTATCTCAATGTAGGATATGTCACCCAATTTAAGAAAGTTATTTCCACAATGCTTAAGTGCCAACAATATCACAAGTTACTGACGAGGGAAAGACAGACCCTTAGACGTCCGGCGGTGCGTTGGGTGCATTGTTGGCACGCCTCGTCTCTTTTTCCGACGGTTTCAACTTTGCCAGTTTGGAGACGGGGGAGAAGGGTTCTGCCGGTTGTGTGGTGGGGCCCAAAGGGGTATTTTGTGTGTGTGTTTTGTAATGGTGGGTCCCAAAAAATTAAAGGGAAGTGGTATTGTTGGCATGGATACGTCAGTTTAGTGTCGGTTGGAGGGTGAGCTGACGTGCCGCTGATTTGGCAACACTGCCAATATCAGTTGGGTGCACGGTTGGGAGCGGTCTTAGCAATTTAGCATTGCTCTAAGTAAGCCATTAAAGTACAACAAAAGCATGCACAAAGTACAACCTAGTAATGCGTATCAAGCCAATTGAAAGAAGAAAGTATTTATAATTTATAACCTCTGCTACATCTAAGAACTATGCTCTGACCGACATAATAACATAAATAAACATGACGTTTTATACACTATAATAATATATAATTCAAACATCATTAATACATTCAAATATAACCATAAAACAAGATATATTGATAACCGAAGATGATAATTTGAACAATAAGTTAATAACTGCAATTGTTGTCTTTAAATGAATTCATACTCTTATTTTCGAGTATCTTTATACCAAGAGATTTATACAAACTCATTCTTTCTCTTTCTCCCAACCAAAATCAGACAAACTTACTATTGCCAATTATTATTATACTGTTGGCCACGATTTCCTCCCATTGAATTCCCCCGGCCACCACTAGGTCCACCAGCCCCACCATAAGAACCACCGCCACCACCACCGCCACCTTGAGAATAATTTGGTGGAGGAACCACATAACCACTATTACCACCGCCACTACCCCGCCCATACGCTTGTGGTGGCGGGTACGGCCCGCCACCACGATTTGGGTGGTGGTTGTAACCGCCAGAAGGGTTTCCACCACCACCACCACCACCCTGTGGGTATCTGCTTGACCCTGCTGACGGTCCACCACGACCCTTGCCATAGTGATGGCTGGGTGGTCCACCACCGCCTGCAACCAGTTGAGGGATTGGTGCGTTTGCTCTCATTTGACCATGCGGTTGACCGGATTGCTGTTGCATGGGTGGTGGGATTCGGGAATGTTGCTGCTGTTGTTGGTGTTGTAGCTTCTGACGCTTTGCTGCTTCGTCGTGTTGTCGCTGTTGCTGTCGCTTTTTCTTGGTTTGGAACTCGTGTGAAGCCTCGTATTTAGGTAAACTGGACAAAAAAAAAAAAACAAAACTAAATCATTTAATTCAAGAAATTAGATTATTGTTCGGCAGACTAAATTTAAATAAGAAATACTCATTACTACCTCTTGGGATCACAAGGTAATGGGTCAATCCAGAAATACTCAGCATCAAGTGCATCCTTGGCTGATATTCTCTACATAATCAGAGCCAGAAGAAATAGTCAAATGATTTTTGGAGAATAATC
The DNA here is from genome assembly GCA_963853835.1 of Calendula officinalis. NCBI lineage: Eukaryota > Viridiplantae > Streptophyta > Magnoliopsida > Asterales > Asteraceae > Calendula > Calendula officinalis. Next base: position 13,782,136 of record OY970826.1, on the reverse strand, counting down.
ATATTAAATTAAATAAGAAATGAAAATGAAAGGGAAAATCTCGCGGTAAAAAACCAGAAAGCATGATTACCTGAGAGGGATCAAGAGTGAGCATTTTTTCAAGTAACTCCAAAGCATGCCGGTCAAAGCTATATGTGAAGCAAAACTAATTAATAATTAATTAAAAAAATATATATTAATTAATGAAAAAAGATATGATTTAACATGACATACTGCCTGAAGACTTCTCGAAGGCGCCTTTTCAAAGGCCTTGAGGGCTTGAAGTTGTTGTACCACGGGATCTTAGAAACCCCGGGCCAATTTATCTCATCGGGGGCCCCACACAGTTCAAATATTTTACTTAGCTGCTCAGGCTACTCATTTCCAAAAACAATTAATTTATATTAAAACAAGATTTATAATATTAAAATGATATTTCACTTGCCTCATCTTTGCCAGGAAAAATTGGTTTCCCGTGCAGAAGCTCAGCAAAAATACAGCCAACTGACCACATATCGACAGCAGGCCCGTACTTTGTGGTCCCCAGCAGCAACTCCGGCGGTCTACTCAGATCAAGTCAAAATTCAGTTATATTTCAATTATCAACATAACTCATGTCCTATATTATATTAATATTATAGACGTAACATGTTTCTCCAAATTTAATTTTCTAGCCTATGAATATTTCTATACTTAAAGAGTAGATTACACAAATGGTCCTTTAGGTTCGTACCACATTACATATTTGGTTCTTTAGTTTCATAAATTACACTGATAGTCCTTATTTCTGAAACTATTGACACGTTTGGTCCTTTACCTAAACAAATGTTAACTTTTCCCGTCAAACACACGGCTTTTCATGGGTTTCAAATTGACGGGTTAAATAAACGTCTATTTAGGTAAAGGACCAAGCGTGACAATAGTTTCAGAACTAAGGACTAGCGGTGTAGTTAATGAAACTAAATGACCAAATATGTTATATGGTACAAACCTAAAGGACCGTTTGTGCAATTTACTCTATACTTAAATTTTGGAACATTAAGCAGGGAGATATAATACCTATACCATAAAGTGATGACACGATTAGTAAGATTGCCATTGTGATCATTTGAAAACGAACGGGCCAGCCCAAAATCGGCTAGCTTTAAATTTCCTTCATTGTCTATCAAAAGATTGGAACCTGCACCATTCATATCTCGAGTAACTACTTTTGGCCAAAAGGCTTATATACGAATAATTTTAGTAGCTATTTTTATTTATTTATTTTAAATTTAATTTCTGCTCAATACCTTTGATGTCACGATGAAGTACTTGATTTACATGACAGTAGTGAAGCCCTGTCAAAAGCTGCCTCATATAACACTTCAAGAAACACAAACACGTAAGTCAAAGTCAAAGTCAAAGTCAACACAACAAACAGAAAACATATGTACTACCTTAATCTGGGGAACAGAAAACCTCATCCCGGGTCGATCAGCAAGCCCAGTTAGGTCATGGTCCATATACTCAAAAACCATGTAAATTCCACCTTTATATTTATTACCATCTGCAGATAATATCTAAACAAATCAAACTAAATCCCTGAAATCTTATCAATATTTGAAAAATCAAACAAAACTTGCCTGGTCTTCCTTGCTCATCTTTCTCTGGGCCTACACGTGCATATTAAATGTCGGTATTTGCATCATCTGTAACTTTTTTATTTTATTTTTGCATATAAAGTAAACAAGAATTAGAAAATTACAGAGTTACCTGGAGAAGTAACAATCTCTTTAAGCTTTATTACATTCTCGTGATGCAGCTTTTTTAAAATTTTAATCTCACGTATGGCAGTTATGGGAAACTACACATGTAAACAAGATTTAGGAGACTTCCTCCAGCATGGTAATTTTATATATACTTATTAAAAATATAGATTTTTCTTAGAAGTTGCTCAACGTGTAACTTCAATTCATAAAACCTAAATCATTTTGATAAAAGAAGTAGATTATTTGATAAAGAAAATAGATTATCATCTGCAAACACTAATTAGTTAGAAAAGGTTCCAACTTTGGAGAAAAAAGGTTTTGGGTCAACCATAGCCTGCCCGACCCGCCCATTTTAGTAGAGGATGTGTAGTGTACCCCTTCTCTCTCATTGTCCATACGAATTTTCTTCAAAGCAACAATTTCCCCTGTTCTGTGTTCTCTAGCCATATACACTTGACTGCAATTACAAACAAAAACTGTTAAAAGTTGGATTTAAATCATTTAAATTTAAGTCTCCTATCTGTCCTATGAATCACTACACTACAAACGAGAAAGTACGTAACTCCTTATTCATCTGCCCTAATACTAATCCTCCAAAAGTCCGTATTAGAGGTCTACAAATAAACATTTATGTTATTATTTACTCAATCCCTAGATAATTTCAAATTACATCCATGATACGTGTATGTTGTTTTCGTTTGATTTAAGGTGGGTAAATAGAGAGTTAGCTCTTTTTATTAGAGAACTGAGAACAAAAGTTAAATGAAATATGAGTGGTATGATATCAGTGAGCAACCATAACTCTCTCTCTGCAAAGCACAAATAACTATTTCATTTACAACCCTTTTATATTGTTCATATCCTTTATTAGAAAGATCCTTAAAAAGGTGTTGTAATGATTGAAAATAACCACAATGGCATGATCAGGTTTTCAGAAAAGGAGCTAGGGCTGCTCACTGACCTCTTATCCAATCTAATAATAACATTGGCTTAACTTCTAGGTCAAGAGATTTTCCCCTCGAATACATTGCATATAAATTGAAGTTGATAACGACAAAATTGAAGTTGATAAAGATACGTTAAGCTGTAAGAATCAACTGGTCAGATTATAACTGACCCGTATGTCCCTTCACCAATCTGCTCCAATTTCTCGAAACAGTCGACACTTCGGGAACCCCAGGTTGGGGATTCGGTTGTGTTCAGCTGCCCCGGTGCTGCTATAGCCATGGCTACTCCGGTCGGTAGCTCCGGCAAACGTCGGACGTTAGGGAGAAAAATTAGGGTTAGTTATTGTGGGAGTGAAAGAAACGGGATGATGAAAGAAAAAGGGATCTCTCCTTTATTGGAGAAGGTAAAGAAAGGCTGCTGCTTGCTTAATAACTTGTTTGATGAACGATCGATCTTGGCCGTCCAGACAACACACACTCTGATTTTTCAAAATTTGGCTCAAGTTTACATGAAAAAAATATTGTTATACCAATCCCTTTATAAATTTTTCAATGTAGTATACATACTTCATTATTCATAGTCTCATATCACTATTTAAATTAGGAAAATGCTAACCATTGCCAATGTTTAAGAAATTTTTATTGACTTTAAATCATTGTACATTAACTAATAAAAAAATCACCCCAATGCATTTTAATAACCACCTTTGATTAGTTATGCATCATTAATTGTACAAAAACCACTTTATCCATTCTTAACCATTACCCTAAGGCCAATGGTTAGCAAATCCCTTTAAATTATTAGATCAATAATAATTAATGTTAAAACTAATACATAATATATATACGCGCATAACATGAGTGAGAGTCCAGACCATAGCAGATTTAGAGACTTATCTCTCAGATTTAACGGCGACGAAAACGTTCTCCGAGAGACTGAGAGATATTTTTGACACTTAACGCTTATATAAATTTTAACCCAATTTTTTTAATTAAAAAAATAAAATTATGTGATACTCACATGTGATTGTATATTTAATTATGTGTGATGTTTTTGTATTATCACATGTGATTGTATGCTTTATCATGTGTAACGTTTTGTATAATCACATGTGATTATATACTTATCATATATTATTTTTTGTATAATTATATGTGATATGTATTTAACTACCACATAGTGTTATTTAAAATTAAAATTAAAATAAAAATAAAAAAATTATGAAAGAGTTAAATGTCAACTCTCCATATATAAACATAGAATTAATCTTAATTATTAATTTATATTCCAATAACTAAGATTTGTTTCTTAGAGCATCTCCAATGGTAGTAAAGCTTATTACTATTTAAATAAGTTTTTGGATGATTTTTTGCTATTGGAGTGGTGAGTTTTTTTAGAAGCGTATTCAAAAGATTTATTCAAAAGCTTATTACTTTGTAAGTTTGATTTCTTTGGTCCTTATATATTTACTGATTTTACACTTCAAACCCTATATAAATTTGTATGTGAATCATTTACTATTTTTATAACTATAAATGATAACTTTGTAATAATTCAATATTTTTGTTAAAGAACAAGCTTGATAATTAGTTTTGTTTTTTTTTTTGGTATCTTAAATTATATAAAATGTTATACAAATTGTCAAATTATATATGAGGGGCATTTATAAAACATTTGAAATACATAAAGGTAAACTAATGATATTAATAAGAAAAGCTTTTTGAAAGGTTAATCATTGGAGTTACTTTTTATAAATAGGTTTTTAGTCAATGAAAAGTTGATGTGGTAAAAGTAATAACATGGTTAATCACACAATAGCTTTTTGTTTTGTCACATCAACAATCTACTAACCAAAAAGCTTTCCATAAATAGCATCTCCAATGGTTAATCATTCTAAAAGTTTTTTCTTTTACAATATTTCTAATGTAGCTTTAACTATCTTAAATATTTTATAATTACCCCTTATATAATTTGACACATTTTATAGCATCTTACTAAATATAATATTTTTTAAAATATCTCAAACAAAAATATTATAATAATTGACATTAAATATTTATATATTTATTTATTAACTACTAAAAATATAATAAAGAATTTATGTATAATATATCTAAAGTTTAAAATGAAAACTATTAAAGATGGGGGACTAAAAAAGACAAACATTTAAAGTCCATTAAAAGGTTAGTAGAAAAAAAGCTTTTGCAATAAGCTTTCAAAAAAGCTCACTATTCTGATGGTAAAAAGTCATCCAAAGACTTAGTGTAATAGTAATAAGCTTTTAAAAAACTACCATTAGAGATGCTCTAAGGTTAACCATTAGGGATGCTCTTATAACTATGATTAAAATATAAACTATATTAAACAATTCACTACATCTATAGCTTTAGAGATATTTACTAGATGGATTTATAAAAGTATTAAAAAAATGTATGAGACGGTGATGTGAAATTATAAAAAATTCAATATAAATTTCTTTCATTAAAATATATTTCACTTTTATGAGAATTGATAATGATACCACTACTTTTAATAGTTATACCACATATTATAGATTTTATAGCTAATCATACAAGTATTTAAAACATTAAATCTGGTACATGCATTAAAAGTTGTTGTAGGGATATCACCCCTTTATTATATATATCAACTTATATATGAAGCATATATATGATTTATCTTTGATGATATAACAAAATTGTATCATTTTGTTGGTTCATAAACTCAAAGAATATTATTGAAATTTAATTAAAGTTCAAATTAGCTTTTATGATTAGGAGCATAATTATCAATTAACTTCTCCCTTAGTCCCTTAAAATTAACTTCTTGTTTGTACTAAAAAAACCAAGTGTTCAAGAACTATTCATGAACAATTCTGGTACACGAACATACTAAAAACTAACAATTTAAATAAATGTTCACGAAAATAAATGAACGAGCGAGACTTAACGAATTCTCATAAACGAAAATGAACGAACGAACCTAACAAGTTTTATCACACAATTCTCTAATACTTTTTGTAATCTCCGATCATTACAACAAATAAATTAAATAAGTAATTTAAACATATAACATGCTTACAAAACATGAAATAAAAAACAATAGAAATAATTTAAGTTTTAACAGAAAAACAATAGAATAACAGAGTAAATAAACACTTACAAACGAACGTTAAGGAACATAAACAAACATTAACAAACAAACACACACTAGTATTCAGTTCATACTCGTTCATTTAACTAAACAAATAAAAGAATCTTGTTCATATTTGTTCGTTTAACTAAACAAATAAACATACACAAACTCCCTTCTGACAATTAGTTGAACGTTCGATTTGTTTATATGCTCACCACATATATTTTTATACGTTACATATTTACACATTTGGTATGCGATTTGCCTGATATGTAAAGAGTATAATACCAACAAATTTGTAACATATATTGTTATACGTTACATATTTACACATTTGGTATGCGATTTGCCTGATATGCAAAGAGTATAATACCAACAAATTTGTAACGTATATTTTACTAATTCGTTGAGCCTTCTCGTTCCATGTCTAAATGTATTGGGTAATGTAAATTTTTATGTGCATTTTATTCTGTTCAATGTCACTATGCAGTTATTTATCTTATTATTTTGAAAAAATATGTTACACTCTCTTCGTCTCTCTCTAAATCAAATGGTTAAATCAAATGGTTTCGATTCTAAGCAGCTAAGAACCAAAGCGATCTCATTCATAGAAACCAAAATCAAGTCCGGTTAGGTTTGCTAGTTCTAATTCAATTTGGACAGCATTATTTTAAGAACCCAATTGAAGAACAAACCAAGGATACACCAAGATAAGCACGTTGCTATTATGTAACACTAGTCCTACAAATAATAAACCAATAAGAGTATGAATGACAATTGAAATCCTAACTATAAATGATAACTCCGTTATTAACGTTGCTAATCCAAGATGAATATGATCTATGGTCAAGTATCAAACATACATCCTCAATCCAACTTGTTTACTTCCGCCATGTCAAGATTAAATCCCACCACGTTTCTCAAATCAAAAAGATGCTTGGCTCAATGTCATCGATAATATCACATAGCTTGGAACCCAATTTTGGTTTTGGTGTTCCGATAACAAGCTTATTGAAAACATCCCACCAACATATATTTTTATTAATACAAATTTGACTATTCATGTCCAAAACTAGGGGTGGCATAAAAACCGAAAAACCGAAACCAATCCATTAAAACAGTTAAAACCAAACCGATAAAACCGAAACTATTTCAAAACCGACGGTTCGGTTTTAGATTTTGAAAAAACCGATGGATTCGGTTCGGTTTAACCGGAAACCGCCCCACTAATATTTAATATATTATACTTCCTCCTATTCAAAATAAGTGATACACTATGTTTCACATTTTTTGAGGCAAAAGTTTATAATGATGGTTAAATTTGATTAATTGGATAGTTAGTGGGGAATGAGTCCCACACTTTTTGAATAAAGTGCAGTTAATGATGTTTAAAAGTAAAACCAAGGGTAAAATGATCCATTCATTTTGTTAAAGTAGATAGTTAGTGGGTGTGAGTCCCAATATTTTTTGCCAAATAAGGTAATTTTCCAAAGTGTATCACTTATTTTGATACACCCCAAAAAGGAAAGTGTATCACTTATTTTGAATCGGAGTAAGTATGTATTTTTAAATTTATAGCTATTAAATAGAAGTCAGCTCATTTAAATATTTAAAAGTCCATCTACTACGGTTCATTAATGTTTATATTTTTATTATATGCTACAAATACGATTATAGTTTAATTTTTTTGGCTGAAATATGTATGAAATTTTGGAAAAATGATGATTAGTGCATGAGATTTTATATTTATGTTCAAAACGAGGTGGATTCAGTTTTAAAACCGAAACCGAACAATTAATAGCTAAAAACCGCTAAAACCGAAACCATTGGATTTGAAAATCCTAAAACTAAAACCATTGGATTTGAAAATCCTAAAACCGAAATTAGCGGATCGGTTTCGGTTTGAGCCTAAAACCGCCCCAAACTGCCCCACGCACACCCCTAACCAAAACTTTATAAAATCAAAGTAAAATTTTTACCAATCACAAAACACCTTTTTTATTTAGAAAAGAATAAAGTTACTCAGAATGTGTGATACCATTTAGGATAACCATTTGAAAAACCGATGTTGCTATTTTGATTTTTAGTACCATTTAGGATAACCATTTGAAAAACCGATGTTGCTATTTTGATTTTTAGAAAAACTGCATGTTTGGGGTGATTTACGAGTGCATATAAAAAAACCAGACAAAATATATCTTTCAAGTTCTGTAAAAATATTAATATTGTAAAACATTTGATGCTTAACTCCACTTAAAAGATAAAGACTTTAATATACCATTTGAACATTTTAATAACAGCTTACTCCTATATTTTCTAGGTTTTGTAATTGTTCTAGTGCTATAAATCTTATTTAAATTTATCTTTTTATTATATGAAAACTTACTATTTTATTTTTCTATAAACAAAATGAGTTAAAGTTTAAAATTTTGAATCAGAAATTTGAAGTTTACTTAATATTTTTGAAAGAAAACAAAAAACCAGAATCAAACCAATTTATTGAGAATTGAGAGAAACTAAAACTGAACGCTTTAGAATTCTTAAAAACTAAAGTTTTCAGGTTTTGTTATAATCGAAACCACCTCGTACTAACCCCTAATACCATTAAAAAAAGTTATGGTTTACTCGATCTTACTTGCTACGTAGAAATGTAGATATATAAACAAATAGATGAAAACATATTCTAGAAAATTTTCAGTTTCATATGTTATAATTAAACTACAAATTAAATTAATACGTGGTATGACTCCTACTCATATGCGTTTACCAAAATATTAAGTCAAACATATTAAGCCAAACTTAAAATTAACAGAAATTAAGAATATTTGGTTTTCATGATTTGAAAATGATCAGGTTTTGCCAAAAAATCAAAATAAAAAACAGATGAAACAGGACTCTCTTATGCTGGGTTCAAGAGTTTTAATTGAGAAGGGAAGAGATCCGGATTTTTTTTTTAATATTTAACGTGTTCCAGAGTTTTTATCAGAAAATGATAATAATAAGAAGAAAGAAATTATGGGTCATTAATGGAAAAAATTGCAATTACCAGATTACCCTCGACATTTCCTAATTAATCTACATTGTAAGGGTAAAATAGTAAAATTATTAATTTTTTTACATTTCTCTCCAACTCATAGAACACTAAAAAACACTAGTTCCTTTTCTTTTCTGTCCGACTCGAGAACACAAAAAAGAAAAATATTTTATCCTACATATATCTCTTCTTTTCACTTCTAAATTTGTACCTTCCCTTTTATTTCATTTAAAAACTCAAAGAAGATAGTGCTAGAGATTAGGCTTGGATTTTGGTGTTATACAAAGTTGCTATTTAAAAAAACAGCTTATTTTTATGACTCAAACTCGGAAATAATCTGTTTCAAAAACGCAAATCACTGCTATTTAAAAACTTTTGTTCCAAATCAAAGCAGACAACTATATTTATTTAGTTTATTCCCGAAAGTGGACAAATTTTGTCATCCTTTTTAAGATCTAGAGAGAATAATAAAGCGTTTAGTAAAAGAAAAAACAACACATTTTTGTCATACTGTTTGGCAAGAAGAGTACCTATACATACCTCGTCTCAATAAGCTACCCTTTCAAGTTATGGTTGACCAGCATCAGAGTCTGATAAAAATGCTGCCTATTACAACATGATTTCCAAGTATCCTTCATGTTCCTGGCTTTATTCAATGTTTACAATGAAAATTTTTGATTTTGGATATAGAAATCCATGTGAAAAAATGATGCCATTTACTGAAATGAACTTTTCACCAACCACAGATTTTTATATTGTTTTACTTGGTTGGGTAAAAATTCAAACATGATGAAAACTTTTACCCTTTACCTAAAAAGGTGTTGATTTCAGTTACGGTTTATATGTAAGAAGTGAAATCATACATCACAGGTCCAACCGAAACCCTTTTGACCAAATTGCCCAATTTACTAATTTTGCCACCTCTAGGAGTCAGTGTGAGGTTCAGCAGAATTTGTAGCTTAAAAGAATATTTTGAAACCAAATTAAATATTTCAAAAACCCAAAAGAAATCAGGTCAAAGCACCGCTTTTTTTTCACAGATACAAAATGAAATATTTCAAACAACTGGTGCATATAAGTTGAACTATCAAAGTGATGGTGGTATACCCACCAGCTCCACAAACATACTTTTTAAAAACATAATAGAATTAAAAATACTACATAGTTTGGAAAGAGTTCAAGAAACAAGTGGCTGAAAATAGGGAAATAACGGTTTACAAAACATCTCTTTATTCAAATAGTTGTTTTTTGCTACATATAATAAAGACTTGATTTTCATAACTTGTTGTAACTTCAGCAGGAGTCCAAAACAAAAACATTGGTGGAATCTGCACAATAGATATGCATATTATAAAAACTTGATTTAAAAAACTTAAAAACCAGATTCCCAGCTGAAAAGAGTTTGCCAACTGAAACTGAAAGAAAAAACCATTAAGTTCTTGAATTTAAAGAACAATTTAGATATAATTACTTTACTCACTACTTACCCAACTGACATAACTTCAAGCATAAAAGTAAGTAAAAAAGACTGACCTAGTGACCATGACCCATGTAAGGTGCACCACCTTGTTGCTGCCTATTGCCTCCTTGTTGTGGATTAGGGTACCCACCTGGTTGACCACCATAGCTAGAACCAGCTTGATTCCCATACCCAGAAGGACCCATCCCCTGTGGAGGCCCACCAAGTCCCAAAAGATTCCCAAGTCCACCCCCCTGAGACGCCAGCAGTGCAGTCAACGCCTGACCCAACGCAGGAGTCAACGCCGGAGGAACAGCAGGGTTGAAACCCACTGGCGGTCCAGCAGGTGCCATCATGTGACCACCATGTCCTCCACCACCGCCTGAGCCAGAATACCTGCTCTTCTTTGACGGATGATGATGGTTATGATGCTGATGTGGCTGCTGAAAGAACGGCTTACTAGGTTTTGGACCATCAACAGCCTTCTGACAATGCAAAGTGTGCCCTTCAAATACCTTGTGTGGCTCTTCCAAAGCCTTTTTAGCACTCTCCACACTTTTGTACACAAACAAAGCAAAGCCTCTAGGTTTACCAGTTTGTTTATCTAACCCTAATGGCCCATCATCAATCTCCCCAAATTTCGAGAAGAACTCTAGAAGCTTCTGAGGATCAATATCGGCAGCCACATTGCTCACAAATATCTTCCTCTGTGTGTATTCCGACACCGGAGGTACTACCGGTGGAGGGGCTGGAATTGGCCCTGCAGAGGCCAACTGACATGACGTCACCCGGTTTCCGATCTTCTTCTGAGGTTCTATCAAAGCTTTCTGAGCTCCGGCCCGGTGTTTGAAGAGTATAAACGCGTAACCTTTAGATTTACCGGAAACCTTATCGACCACCGCCTTACAATCTTCGATCTCGCCGTACTTACCGAATTCACTGATTAGAACATCAGCGTTTGTATCCCAACCTAAACCATGAACAAATATCTTCCGGTGGGCCGGATCTGCGTCGGCGATCTTCTGGACACTTTCGATAAACTCCGGGTGTTTTGAAACGGCTTCCTTGAGTAATAAAACTAGTTGTTCTTTCGAGAATGGTTCTAGAAGCTTCTCAACCGGTTCATCGTCCAGATCCGGCGTTTCTCCTTCTCCGGCGCCACCGTCGGATTCAATCTTTACATCGTTAACGGTGGTTTCTTCATCGCTTTCTTCTGCTTCCTCTTCCTCCTCGCCTTCCTGAGGTTCTTCTTCTTGTTCGTGATTTTGAGCGTTTTCATCAGCTACTTGTTCTGGCTCTAGATCCTCCGTAGCAACGACCTCGTCGTCGTTGGTGGTGTGTTCGGGTTCCTGTTGCGGTTCATTGATTTGCTCTTGAGGCTCCTCCATGGGTACTGGTTCTTCGACGGAAGGTTGTGAAGCACGAGACTTTCGCTTCTTGGCCATCGATGGATGAGAGTCGGTTTAGGGTTTGTTTACAGAGATGGATGGAGGCTAGGGTTTCCGAAGGTACGACGCTGAGTCTTGCCAGATTGTAAAGTTTTAGGGTTATAAATTGGTTTTTTTTCCTCCAGTGGGTCGGACTCCTTTTTATATAAGTAAAGATTTTTCTAAGAGTAATGGTATTTAGGCCTACTATTTAGACCTACTCATAGGTCTACTTATTCGATGAAGACACGTGTCAAAATCAAGGGATAATAATAGGAGAGAGAATTAGTAGAATACACATGTCATCCTATCAAATAAGTAGGAATATGAGTAGGTCTAAATAATAGGACTAAATATCATTTCTCTTTTTCTAATATTCTTTTAAAATTCTTAAATTATCTCTAATATCTTTTCCAAATTAATAAATTATCTTTATACTTTTTCAAAAAAATTAATTAACTTTATATTCTTCCAAACATTTAACTCAATTTGATATCCAAAATACTATTTTAATAATTATCAAATTATTATCATACAAATAATCATCAAAATTAAATTCATTTATTAAAAAGAATTATTATTATAACACCTTTATTTTGTATGACTTAAAAGAGTATTATAAAAATCTTGTGTTGAAAATTTTATTGTTTCTCCTTAATGATAAAAATTAGTTGTAATTATATTAACATGACTTGAGTCAATATTTAGAGTAAATTATTGTTTTTGTCTCTGTGGTTTACCCGATTTTGCGTTTTTGTTCCTGTGGTTTTTTTTCTGTTTTTTTGTCCCTGAACTATGCAAAATTCCGTTTTTTTGTCCTTCCGTCCATTTACTGCCATTAACAAACGAGAAATGCTAAAAAAGTGAGGGTATTTTCATCTTTTCTTCATGTTCTTCATGTTCTTCATGTTCTTCATATGTGTTCTTCAAATAGATAAACCCTAATCCCCAAATCCCAATTTCTTGAAAAAATTGATGAACCTTAATCCCCAAATTCCAATTTCTTGAACCCAAATCCCAATTTCGGTGCAAAAGGCGATGAGATGTTCCATAAACCGTCGGAGAAGACGAGATTCTCCCATTCCGTCGGTGAACTTCTTACCGTCGAGTAAAAGCTTCTGGACACCGGAGAAATTGCTGATGCTCGCAGGTAATGGACCGGTTAAACGATTGTTGGACAAGCTAACATGACCGAGATTGACTGAAACAGAATCCGTCACCGGAAATTCGCCGGAGAGAAGGTTGAAGCTCAACCTGTGATAGATGCGGTAAACTGAAAAGCGCCTTCGGAATCGAACCATTGAGAAAATTCTCTCCCATTCGGATTCTAGTCAACGATTGGCATTGATCAAGAGATTCAGGAATCGGACCGAATAAGAAGTTTCCTAGAGTGATTATGGAACATCTCATCACCTTTTGCACCGAAATTGAGATTTGGGTTCAAGAAATTGGGATTTGGGGATTAGGGTTCATCAATTTGTTCAAGAAATTGGAATTTGGGGATTAGGGTTCATCAATTTGAAGAACACATATGAAGAACATGAAGAAAAGACGAAAATACCCTCACTTTTTTAGCATTTCTCGTTTGTTAACGGCAGAAAATGGACCGAAGGATAAAAAAAATGGAATTTTGCATAGTTCGGGGACAAAAAAAGGGAAAAAACCACAGGGACAAAAATGCAGAATCGGGTAAACCACAGAGACAAAAACAGTAATTTACTCCAATATTTATTGTAAGTGTTCGTTTAATTAGTAGAGACTTGTTTAATATTAAAACAAGTACATAACATTTGTTATAGATTTAAGAATACCGTGCCGATAGGACAATTTTTCAAGATCAATAAATACAATCAATGTTATTAAGCATTTTATGAAGAAAAAAAAACATGTATCTCTTGATATTTTGCATGTAAACGTTGAACATATATGGTTGTTGTTTTTCGCACTCAGTCGAGTATAGATGAAATATACATTTACAAAAGTTGTCCAAACAATCGTATGATTGTAACATCTATTCCACATCGGTTGGAGAGGGCAACAAAACATGTCTTATAAGGGTGTGAATACCTCTCATAGCATGATGCCTTTTGGATGGAGCGATCCATACCGAGAATAAAAACGCGTGTCTGCGGGCAAAGCGAACAATAATATGTTACGGGGTTCTAGGATGTTGCATATGGTATCAGAGCATGTCCCCTGACTGTTGTGCGCAACGAGGATGTTCGAGCAACGATTGTCAAACACAAAGACCAGGCGACGTCAACCTTGGATCTCCTGTGACGATCACAGTGCAAACCCAACAAGCTCTTGGCGAACCTAGGGTGATCGAGGTTGAGTGCGAAGGTGAAAGTGAGAGTATGTTATCTCTGTGCTTTAGGCTTTCTTCCTCTGTTTTAGTGTGTGCTCGATACTGATCTAGGCCATGTACTTATACGGCCAGGTCTCAGGTATGTGGAACGTTAGCCATCATGACTGCAATAAAGTAGTCATGAAGCGCCATTATGATGATGCCAATGATCGTGTAACACCTGCAGTAAAGTGTCATGAAGCGCCTTTATGACGGGCGTCAGCCAATAAGACACGCCTGTCTTGACAGGCGACGGCCCTGATAACTTGACAGGCGGTCATGACTTTGACAGGCGACCGGCCCTGATAACTTGACAGACGGTCATGACTTTGACAGGCGACCGGCCCTGATAACTTGACAGGCGGTCATGACTTTGACAGGCGGTCATGACTTTGACGTGGGCCATCAGTAGCGGGTCTAATTGTGACGTGGGCTATACATAGGGTAATCCCTACTAACCTCATCATGCCCCCGAGTTATGATTTGCCAAAATAGCGGTTTGCAAGTCGTAACTATCATCACTTCGTAAGTTTTTTCCGGCTTTTTTTTTTCTTTTTTCGTCGAGTGAACCGGCTGCCCAAGGCAGACCGGCGGTAGCATCGATCGACACCGCAAGCATTATCGGTGGTAACCCGGACCGGCAACGTGTCGGACTCGAATGATGATCTGCGATCGATAAGCGTTTAGACCGGCTACCAATCATAGACCAGTTCGGGCAGTTCGTTTAGACCGGCTTTCAATTGGAGATCGAGTAATTTTAGACCGGACCGGCTGTCCATATTCGACCGGCGGCGCATAGCAGATTAGTTGACCGGCTGTCAATTGGAGATCGGCAGTCGAGTGGCTGTCAATTTTAGACCAGACCGGCCGTCAATATTAGACCGGCGTTAGTTCGTAGCAGGTTAGCTGACCGGCGGTTTTAGTGAGACGGGATTTACGGACAGCCGGTTTAGGGTACGGCTGGTTGGGTGTGGTGGACCGGCGGTCTTAGCGCCTTGACCGGCGGTTTAGGGTACGGCGGTGTAGGTGTTTGGCCGGCAGTATAGGGTTAGGGTTTGACCGGCGGTTGGATGTGGTGGACCGGCGGTCTTAGCGCCTTGACCGGCGGTTTAGGGTACGGCGGTTTAGGTGTTCGGCCGGCGATAGAGGGTTAGGTTTTGACCGGCGGTTGGTTGTGGTGGACCGGCATTGTAGGGTTTATCAACCCAAGACCGTGACCGAGCAAAGACTGTAGGTAGTTCGTGACCGGAGGTTTGGATTCGTGACCGGCGGTTTTCACGTGGTTCTTCGGGCAGATTGTTCGTCCGAAAGGTGAACCGGCATTTCTCACATCCGGTTTAGGGTTTGACATATGTTCGACCGGCTAGGGTTATGGCCTTGACCGGCGGGTTATCGCCTTGACCGGCGGTTTTAGAGTTTAGGCCGACCGGATTGGGTTTTCAAGCTTTAAACACTTACAGTACTTGCTTGTCCATTGCTTTGCTTTGAAAAAATAATGTTTTATTGGATGATCAAGCCAATAACACATTTTTATTTTTATCTTTTTATTATGGATGTTGTGTCCATGACACCGTCTTGGGTGTGCATGACAGTGTGTATATTTGGTTGTTCGTATGACACTTTCTTGAGAGCCCATGATGCCTTTGTATGCCAATGACCTGGGTAGATTTGGGTATCTCTGATGTATGCTTCATATTGTGCCTGTGACACTGTGCCAATGGCACTTATGTTGGTTAACCTTTACTTTGTTTACTCGCGAGGATTGTCGCTTCCCAGTGAGAAGTGCTTATCTTTTATCAAGTAGATTAAAAGACGAGTATGATTGTATGTTATTTGGCCAGACAAGGTTGTCTTTCTTGGCTTCATACATGTTGTATTGAACTATGTTCTTAGTTGTGTACATGCACATGCATGTTCAAGTTGTAACATTGTACGTAATGAAAGTGTATGTTTGGCTTTAGACTGAGATGTCTATCGTGGCCTTATGCTTTTTGTATTGAATCCTTACTTCAATATTTATTTGTTTATGTAAAAACCATAGAAAAATGATACTGTGAGATAATATTGGGATACAAGATCAGACCAAATGTTATTATCGCCAGTTTCATGCATGACCATGACATTCCATGTGCTTGGAAACATGTATTGAAAACATAAAGGAAAAAATGACAGTAAAGACTATCGCACCTTGATAGGTCAGTTAATATTGGCTCCCTCATGTACCATGAGGATATGACCATCAGGTGGTCCGGGATGTTCTGTGTCTTCCCCCTTCTTTTGCCAGGCATAACTCTTCTTAAGTGGAGGTTTATTTGCTTGCTGCTTAGCGCCAGGGACAAGGTGTTCTAGTTTGCCTTCTTCCAAAGCCCGCCTGATTTCCCTTTTTAGCTCTCTACAGGCATTCGTGTCGTGTCCATGATCTTCATGGAAATCACAGTATTTATTCATGTTTTTCGTACCCGACCTATGCTCCATTTGGGGTGGAGGTGTGAAGGTAGCGCACACCTGCTCTGTTATCAAGATTTCTTTTGGTGTTTTGCTAAGAGCACGCTCAGACGGATGTTTATCGTATGGGCCAAACCTCCGGTTGCTCCTTTCATCTCGTTGATGATCACTAGTGAGAGCATCATGCCTGCGATTTGACGTGTCAGTCCATGACTTGCCGCCTACCTCTCTTGTCAGGGAGACAGTTTCTTTTGACCTTAGATAGTCATATGCCCTGTCCGTGGCTTCTTTGAAAGTAATTGGAGTTCTCTTGATTAACTTTTCTTGCAGTTGTCCTGGAAGCAAGGAGAGGGTAAAACCCGAAATTTGTTGGCTTTCGGGTAAGGCGACAATTTTCTGGCACTCCTGCGTGTAACGCTGAATGAAGTCGCGTAACCCCTCGCCTTCCCTTTGTCGCAGCAAATGTGCTTCTATATGAGTTCTCTGCTGCTTCTTTTGCTGGATAAAGTGAGTCACAAATTTAGCCTTGAGATCTGCAAAGTCTTGAATACTCCTCTCCGGTAAGTCAGCAAACCAATCACGAGCGAAACCCTGCAACGTGCCAGGGAACATGTGACAAGCGACTGGGTCTAGCCATTTCTCGGTCATAATGGCCTGTTCAAAAAGAGCAAGGTGGTCATCGGGATCCCGTGTACCATCGTAAGTACCAACTATGGACGGAACTTTTTGTTTATTTGGGAGAGGGAATCTGGCCACCCAGTCACAAAACTTCGAACTAACCACCGACAAAGGCATAGTGGCCGCTCGGGGTGGTGCGGCTGCTGCCACGAGTGCTTGCAACACGCGCAACATATCATTAGATGTATCATGTGGTGGAGGTGGTGGTGGGGTGTGAATGGGTGGTTGTCTTAACTGCTCCAATAATTGTGACAACGGATCTACTGGTTGAACAACCGTTGGCTGCGGTGCTGGGCGCAACGCCGCCACCAACTGAGACAACAGGTCCGATGAAGTAGGTGGTGGAGGAGGCGGTGGTGGCTGAGTACTCTGAGCCAACCTTCGGAGTAACTCCACAATTGGATCCTCCCGAACTCCTGGCGTAGCGGTTTGTGGAAAGGTGGAAACAGGCTGTCTGACCGGATCCGTGCCATCCTCCTGAGAGCTTGTCCCGTGGGACAAAAGAGGCTGAAATGAAGGGATGGACGTCACTGGCTGTGGTGAGGTAAACGAACTTGATCCAACAAGCCTTGTGGAGAAAAGTGGACTTGTTAAAGAGGGATACCCTTGTGTCCTGACATCCGACACCGTCCACTCAGAATCGACGTATGGTTCCATGATACGACTAGGCGAGGTTATCACCGCCTCGGGTATAGTGGTAATCACGGTAGTGGTTATTAATGGCGATGACGAAGTGATCAGCGATGGCTGTGTATCCGCCATAGGAAAGGTGTGATTATTGAGGAAGAAAAAAAAAAGTTTGGAAAAGTGAAACGCCGTTGAAAAACGTGTCCCACGGATGGCGCCAATGTTCGAGCAACGATTGTCAAACACAAAGACCAGGCGACGTCAACCTTGGATCTCCTGTGACGATCACAGTGCAAACCCAACAAGCTCTTGGCGAACCTAGGGTGATCGAGGTTGAGTGCGAAGGTGAAAGTGAGAGTATGTTATCTCTGTGCTTTAGGCTTTCTTCCTCTGTTTTAGTGTGTGCTCGATACTGATCTAGGCCATGTACTTATACGGCCAGGTCTCAGGTATGTGGAACGTTAGCCATCATGACTGCAATAAAGTAGTCATGAAGCGCCATTATGATGATGCCAATGATCGTGTAACACCTGCAGTAAAGTGTCATGAAGCGCCTTTATGACGGGCGTCAGCCAATAAGACACGCCTGTCTTGACAGGCGACGGCCCTGATAACTTGACAGGCGGTCATGACTTTGACAGGCGACCGGCCCTGATAACTTGACAGACGGTCATGACTTTGACAGGCGACCGGCCCTGATAACTTGACAGGCGGTCATGACTTTGACAGGCGGTCATGACTTTGACGTGGGCCATCAGTAGCGGGTCTAATTGTGACGTGGGCTATACATAGGGTAATCCCTACTAACCTCATCAGAGGACGTTGTATCCGAAGGGGGGAAGATTGTAACATCTGTCCCACATCGGTTGGAGAGCGGAACGAAACATGCCCTATAAGGGTGTGAATATCTCTCCTAGCATGAGACTTTTTGGGTGGAGCGATCTATACCAAGAATAAAATCGTGTGCATGTGGGCAACGCAGACAATATCGTGTTACAGGCATCTGGGATGTTGCATATGATATCAGAGCCAGGCCCAAGACTTATGTGCATAACGAGGACGTTGTGTCCGAAGAGGGGAAGATTGTAACATTTGTCCCACATCGGTTGGAGAAGGGAACGAAACATGCCTTATAAGGGTGTTGATACCTCTCATAGCATGAGGCCTTTTGGGTCGAGCAATCCATACCACGAACAAAATCGTGCGTCTGCGGTCAAAGCGGACAATATTGTGCTACGGGGTTCTGGGATGCTACAATGATGTATTGATGACCCAGTATGACAGAGATACACTCTTGGAATACATTAAAACTGTGCAAACTCGTGGTGTTCGTCCTTTCAGGGGAATAATCAAAATACGAAGGTGATGGACCTTGGGTGTTAAAAGAATGTATACCTTGACACATATAGACAAACATAAGGCCCACCAACGAGGTTGTGGGCAACGGCGTCGGTGGGTGACGATTTTGAAAACGGCACGACGAGATTGATGATGAAACTATTGGTACGGGTATTAGTGAAAAATATTTGAAGGAAGTCAAAAGAACGTCACTTATTAGTTCTTACCAATCAAACTCTAAATAGAGATAGTAAATAGAATTTAATTAGTTGGCATTTAAAATATACGATTCGATAGTCAAGTCAAGAAAGAGTCGATTGAATCTAATTTTAAAACCATCATCAAAATCTGATTTTTAAGAAAATGGCGAGGATAGTGAATTTAACAGTAACTAGCAGGGTACCCGCGCAATGCCCCGGCGGATACCCCTGTGACAATATGTTACGGCGAAATTTTTTGAGTAATCGCTAATCGCAGTAATTATGACCGCAGGTGATGAATGGTGGTGGAAGGTTATGATTGTAATTTCAACTTGTCACGGAGGAATTAAAATACCTCAAACTCCGCTTGAAAGTCGAATATGTATGGATTTGTCAGGAATATTTCTATAATATTCATTATTGATTTGATGTGTCAAAACTTGGAGAAGAAGAAAAGTACAAGGACCTAAATTGAAGATAAAGAAACCTAGAGGTATAGAATTAGTCGTTCTTGTAACCCACGTTTTAACGTGTTTGTGTGTGTACTCTAAGCCTCAAGGTCGTATGATCCTGTTAACCAAAACCGTTCTACATATTTATATGTAGAATTGGGGCTTTTAGTAATCATTGTATATAAAGATGATGATGAAACCTTGTTTAGCTATACAAATATGTTTATCTAATTCCGCAATTTTATGATTTGTATATGCTTATTCCAGATCAAGAACTAACTATTCTTGAGCCTAAAGATCGACATTTATGAAGAGTTGTTCTAAACTCAGCAATTGGTATCAGAGCACGGTGGCTCAGATCTGGAATAAACAAGGATCTATTAATGATTAGTGGAAGAATCAAGCATAAAAAGTTATGAAGATATTACGATTTTTTTTAGCAATATTCATGCGTTAAAGGTACGAATAAATAAATGTTAATGTTGCTTAATACTTGAATATTCTTGCAATATTCAGTAACTTCAACTATTTAGTCAATATTATATTGACCAAATATTGATTTTTGGAAGAAAAGTTGAGAAAATATAAATTATTTGGATCTTTTGAGAAATCACGAAGCTTCCATTTGAAAGATAAGTCCATATGCAAATTTAATGAAATCATAAAGGGGACTAATAAAAGGAACTTCACAAAATTAATTATTTTTGGGGTGGGTTGACGTACGAAGCAGAGCCGCAAGTTTTGGTTGAAATTCCAAAATTTAAATTTGAAGACAATATGGAGCAAATCTGTGGTATGCGCATATTTTCTTTATTTTTTTTACTACTGCTCCACTACTGATCCTCTTTAAACTACTACTGGGCAGTAGTAAAACACCAAATTTGTTACTGATACTATTCAACAAATTACTACTGGTTAGTAGTATATCATTGTTACTACTGATCTCGATTTCAAGTTTACTACTGGTCTCAAGTCCGATTCTACTACTGATCAGTAGGAATTCAATTTTTACTACTGATCCTTGGCTATCCGAATTTAATACTGCTGCGTTGACTGATCAGTATTAATCAGTACTGACCGAAGAAAATTTTGAAGAAAATTTGATACTGATTTCTTCCTTTGACCGATACATCATACTTTGGAAAGCATGACACACACCATGTTCATTCCATACTACGGTTTATTGATCGTATCTGGTATATTAATGTGAAACGAATCACATTATTCACACACACAGGTTGAAGGCTTGATGAAGATAAAGGAAAGTTTTATAGTTGTTACATATTTGATCTTTATCAGTTGATTACAGAAGATAATTGATTATATTTTATTTAAAGAAGAAGTTGAAAGTCCTACTACATAAGATGTTATGTAAAGATGTAACTGCAATTCAACAGAATCTTAACGAAAAGATCTGTTGAAGACCAAGATGTCCTTCATACAAGATTATGACGTTGCTGATTACTATATTTAGACGGAATGTGATGCATAGTTTGAGTTTCTACTTCAACTTCAAATAGAAGATAGTTGGTTTTCAATGTAATTGATATAGTCTTGAAGAACACAAGAATGATATCACACTTTTAGGGGAAGAAAAAGTGTTGATCATTCAAGGGGGAATTCAAGTTTCTCGGATTTATTTGATTATGTCAAAAAGGGGAAGAGACTTGAAGATTCCTAGCTAATTCTACAAGTTATAAGTTTTGTCAAATCAAATAGGGGAAGATTGTTAGGAATATTTCTATAATATTCATTATTGATTTGATGTGTCAAAACTTGGAGAAGAAGAAAAGTACAAGGACCTAAATTGAAGATAAAGAAACCTAGAGGTATAGAATTAGTCGTTCTTGTAACCCACGTTTTAACGTGTTTGTGTCTGTACTCTAAGCCTCAAGGTCGTATGATCCTGTTAACCAAAACCGTTCTACATATTTATATGTAGAATTAGGGCTTTTATTAAGCATTGTATATAAAGATGATGATGAAACCTTGTTTAGCTATACAAATATGTTTATTAATTCCGCAATTTTATGATTTGTATATGCTTATTCCAGATCAAGAACTAACTATTCTTGAGCCTAAAGATCGACATTTATGAAGAGTTGTTCTAAACTCAGCAAGATTGAATTTAAGTTAAGTTTACCATATGAAATAGAATTGTTTTCGACTTGCTTTATTGATTAAACTCAAATTACCTTTATTGATGTTTCCACATGTGTTGCAAATGATTATTAACATACATGAACGAAAACATACAGAACCAATTAGTTGCCACAAAAAACATGATCAATAGATCATCTTATAGTGTGTTTGTTAATAACAGAAAGGCTTTATATACATTAAAGATAATAGATATTAAAACTCTCTTCCAATGCTACTAAAAGGACGTCGATTTTGAATCATGCACATGATAGTGGGTGGTGCCAGTAATAATTGTGGTGGTAGTTGATAGTGGCAGTAGTGGGTGGTGGTGGTACGGGTTAGTAGAATAATCAACATCTGCCCTATAAACTCGCTTAGTTAGTTCAAGTCCTGAGGATTTTAAAATTTTCAAGTAACACGTATATTAATAAAAATTAAGTCTTGCTAACTGCATTCTGTAAAGAAGTCTAGGGGACGTGGGCTATGTGGCAGTAAAGAAGAAGAAGGAAAGGGGGTCTCATAATAGAATAGAGAGAATACAAAATTTCTCCATGTCAAAACTAAAAATAAAAAAGATAACGTCTTAAACTCATTCTGGACATCATCCATGTATTATTATCTTCATTTTTTTTCAACACATTTCCCAACCTTGGAAAAACTTCTGTTTGCCGTTGTAAACCCTACAATAATCACAACAATTTTTAGACTGAAACAGTGCAAAATTTTCTTAAAATATGTTTGCCCCGTTTGCCACATTTAACCCGTTTTATTTGTAAAAACATCCAAAACGGGTCAAATGGGTATTATCTAAAACTAAAATAGGTATTAATTTACTGTTAATATGGATATTATTAATGCCATGACATAAAGGCTTTTTTTAAAGTTCAAAATATTTATATAAGCTCAAAATTACAGATTTTAAAAGTTTACTGCTACTTGTATAAGCTTGGAAACCCACTGGCCCAACTTGAATTTTGACTACATATTCAAGCATTCGGCTTCTATACCTGCACATGTTTACTAAATTATACCTAATTTATTTTTATAAATACTTACTTAAACTTCGTTTTGTTTAGAACTTCGTTTCAAAAGTTTTTAATAAACAATATCTCACGACAACAACTGTATTATATGCTTTAGTGTCTTAAGATATGTTTGTTATGAAACCGACCCATTTGACCCGTTTGATATGTAAAACACAAAGTATTTGATTTTAAAGGGATGCACAGAGGATTTAGTCAAATATTTGTTAAGTCCTTTTATTTGGTGGATCCAATATAGGTGCAGCCCTCTATTCGGTGCAGAAATTTTTAAACTTAATATGCTTTAATATTTTAAGAAATGTTACACATAAAATATATTAAAAATAAAAGATAATAAACAAACAAAATTATACAGGCACTGTAAGATTGACTATTGGCCCTTTGACCCATACGCCATTTAACTAAAATAAAAATTCCAATTACTTTTCCAAAGGTATTCTGATGTAACAGATACCTCAATTGCTTCAACAACCATCTTTTGATTACCCTTGAATGCAAGTCCAAGTTCCTTCTTAATAGGTGTTATAAAACTGAAACTTAGGTACCTAAAAACTGACATAAATCCAAATCAAATTTCATACAAATTAGTTAAGTGAATTGGCCAATAAATAAACTCACATGTAAACGCCAAATTCGCATCATTAAAGGGCTTGGTTGTTCCAATATCTTCCCAATATTATCTAAATAAGTATGCCTGCCACAATTATCATAAAAATGAATCATAAAGCTCTTTACTTACAATAACACAGATTATGATTATTGTTACTTGCACGTTGTGCTATGTAACAGCAGCAGGGGACTGCGGTTATCAAAAAATAATATTAAATAATACGCTAAATCAAATTGTTAAACTATAATTTGAACATGAATATGGTCAAACGATTCAGACGGTGTAATACCTTGAGTGTGCCGATGGTAGCAGGCTTCAAGGAGAATCAGTTCCATTCATCAAATTATTGGGTTCCATTCAGTGATCTAAGAATGTATGAATAGCATACTAAACGAAATACAACGTAAAACGGGAATTGCGTGATCTGTTCAGAGTTGTCGTTACAACAAAAACAAAATTAAACGCATTCCATGGAAATTAAAAAAAAACGGGAATTGCAAACCTGTTCAGAGATGTATTGTTGTGTAAAACGGGAATTTTGAAGGTTAATTGGTGGAAATTCCGTATGATTTGCTCCCCATCCTTTTGTATTTACTAGCAGGGTACCCGCGCAATGCGGCGGCGGGTACCCTGAAACTATATTTTACAGTGGCGATAGTGATGGTGGGTGGCGGTGCGTAGTGATGGCGGTTACATCAGTAGTGATGGTGGTGGTGTATAGTGATGATCTGTGGCGGCAGACCGGCAGTCGGCAGAAGTGATTGTGGTGGGTAATGGTAGGTGGTGCCAGTAGCAATGGTAGTAGGTTGTGGTGGCGGGTAATGGTGGTGGTGAGTGATGATGGGTGTCAGTTGTGAGTTGTGATGGTGGGGGTCAATAGAATAATTATCAGTTTGATATCTGCCTTAGTAACTCAATTGGTTAGAGAATGTCCGAAATGCATTATCTATTATAAAGATGAGACTCTAAATTATTAATAAAGCATAATATTATTGAGATTAAATAATGTCCAAATGCATTATTTATTGTAAAGATGAGACTCTAAATTATTAATGAAACATAATATTCACACATTATTGTTTTTCTTTTTCTAATTATCTTTAAAATGATAAGATGCTCAAACCTCACACCCTAAGTGGTTATTTATATGGTCACATTTTTACAACGACAGTGATACCATTTCAGTTAGTTGAAAGAAAATGAAAATGCATTCATATCATAAAACACAAACATTGCGTCCAAAGTGCATACAAACATGATGATGAACTAAAAGTGGCTTATTCTAAACAACTCGATGAAAAACTTTAACAATAATCTTGCTACCCCAAGCACATTTGACTCTAATTAATAGACTCCACCATCGAAAAGGACACATGAGAAGATCCATAAATTACATTTGCAGGAACAAATTATCAACAAATTAAACATTCCCAAATTTCACTATTTGATCTCCAAGTTGTAAGCTATCTTCTGCTGCTAGATATTCTTCACTTATTTCATCCAACATTGCAAAGGGCTTGCTACTAATATCCACATCCATGTTCAAATCGGGTTTCCAGCCATTTTAGAGAAAACTCAAAATGGAGAATTAAAGAGAACTTTCTGCAAAATTGAAAGAGTAAAATGGTGTTTGATGTGGATTCACTAATCAGACAAAAGAAAAGAAAAAACATATACTAAACACTAACGACACATTCACTAACATTACATCAAAATTCGAGCAATTGTCAAATAAATAAGTGATGTTCCTGTTGTTATTCACTACCAAAATCACAACCTAAAACCTACAAACCAAAATATACGATTAACTTAGAAGTAAAAAAAAACCACAAGATGTTCACAAAATATTAGTAATCCAAAGCATCATACCTCAAAGCATGCAGTCAAATCTTCTAAAGAAATTAAGAGGGACAAATGACAGCTTGTAGCGAAACCCAAGGCGCCGGGTGTCTTGAAACATAAAAGCCTCATCAACATTTTCAGCTCTCATTATAGCAAACATATACCCATATGAGACACACTAAGTTTCTTGTTCGTTTCTGCAAATATTAAAATATTTTGAGATTATATGATATATATAAACCAAATTTCATACCTGAAAAAGTAGATGAATAAGCTAACTTCTTCAAATTAAACCACTATAAACAAAACAAAAATTATAATTAAGGAATAACTACAAACAGCAATTGTTAGGTCGAACTTACTAACCGATGAAGAATTAGGATATTTAACCGGCAAAATAACAGCCTCTGGTAAAGCCCTGCAACAACATTTCATTTCACATTAAGTTTAACGATTGCAGAGTTCAAACCAGCCCTCAGTTTTGATTGCTCCAGATCCGCTCCATATCCTTCACCGTCCTTCAATTTTGTCTTCGCTCGTGCATCTACCACCGCATCACTGCCGTTCGCGGACGGTCTTGCTCCACCGTCATCGATAGCAACCCTAATTTTCCCCGCATGTCGTAAGCACTCGGTGAATGCTTCACGCATCCTAGGGTTCTTTTTTGTAGTTTAAGTGAGAATTGAATTAGGGTTGTATACGATGCAATCAGATATGAATCGACGTAAATACGTAATAGAGGATCTGATACAATCGAGGCAGGTGAGGAATCGAGGAGGCGTCGTCGTTTGAATTGTATTTTAGGCGGGTATGGGCATGTGAATCAAGCAACAAAGCCATTCAATTGTTTTGGTGGGGGCAGAAGCCCACATTGCAGAAGGCAGATCCCGCGTCTTCTTATTTAATAATTTTGTGTTTAGGATTCTTAACGCAACGGAAGGCAGATTAGATGGTTAGGTCGTCGATATTCAACTTGATGGTCGCGGTTTCGAATCCTGGCGGATTTATTTTTAATAAAAGGTTTAAAATCTAAAAATAGTAAGAAATTGGCTGAATTTTCAGCATGCTATTTAAGGAAAAGTCCTAAATGCATTATATATAGTAAAGATAAGGTTTAGAAACCTGTAAGTTCAAGAGCCTAATTTCCCTAATTTCTTGAATCAAGGTTGGCATTTGAAAAGGGGTAATTGCATAATCGAGGTGGTTATTTGAATCGAGGTAATTGGCGTGTTCGAGGTGGGTATTTGAAAGCGTGATTCAGTGTTCGAGGTGGGCAGAAGAACACCGAGGTAGGCCGAAGTGTGTAATAGAGGGAAGTGAAAAGTGGGTATTTGTCTTGCAAGGCGGAGGCAGAAGCACTTTATATTAATATGTTTTGAATTTAAAACAAAAGTAGTTGCTAGATCCCCTGGTTGGATTCATGCTAATTGAGGGAGAGGTCATGGGTTCGAGGTATGACTGTTCCTTTTTTTGACTCATTTTCATAAAATCCCAAAAGTAGAAAGAAATTGGCTGAAATTTGGAAAAGCAATTTAAGGAAAGGTCTTTTTTGACTCATTTTCATAAAATCCCAAAAGTAGAAAGAAATTGGCTGAAATTTGGAAAAGCAATTTAAGGAAAGGTCCTAAATGGTTTATAAGTAGTAGAGATTTTAGAATGAGGCATCTAAAATTTTCTCTAATATTTTTTTTTTCAAAAGAAAATTGATAATGAAATTAAAAGACCTGCAATGAGAAACAAATCAAATTAGAACAAATTAAATTTGGTACTACGTTCTGACCTGAAAAACAAATCAATACATACGTTACAAAATTTGCTCCTTCTGGAATCTTTTCTCCCAAATCGGCTCTGTGAATCAAATAATTTCTACTATGGCGAGCGGTGCCGGAGGGAAAGTTTCGTTCAAGGTTACCCTCACCTCCGATCCCAAGCTTCCGTTCAAAGTGTATGTTACCGATCACCTTCTTCTTCTTTTTCTATTAGGTTTGTGTAATTTATTAAAACCTTCAATTATTTTTCTGATTAGGTTTAGCGTCCCAGAGGGAGCTCCATTCACTGCTGTTCTTAAATTTGCAGCCGAAGAATTCAAAGTTCCTCCCCAAACTAGCGCCATCATCACCAATGGTAATTACTAGCACTTATTGTGTTTACTTTATTATCTTGCCCTAATCTTGATTGGTGTCACAATTGATTCATCCTGATGCTTTTTATGACTTTTTCTACACATACTAATATTGCAATTTCTTACTTATATACGGTAAATACCCTAATTAAAGAGCAGAAGTTGTGTAATGTGTTATCTCACTAGGATTTTTCTAACACTGCAGCTGGATCATAAAACATAACTTGCATATAACATTTGGTTATATGTAATACCTAAACCCAAATCGATTGTGATTGGGGGAACGATGGCCACGTTGGAGATAACAGGAAGAAACAGTAGATAAAGAAACAGGAAGAACCAAAAAACCCTAAATTAAAAGATAAAAAAAGCATTGACTTGTTGACTGCCTAGGACCGATTTTGACCGCCTAGACCGATGTTGACTGCCTTTGACCATGTTGATCCTTAAAAAACTATCCTAGCATATGGACGCTATTTTATACTATGTGATATACCGTTTCATTTCTTTTTACAATGCGAATTAGCTGTAATATGATAATGATTTTGATCTCTAATTCATTTGAAAGTTCCAAAAATATATAGCACTAGCAGTATCTTAAATCCATTTTTGTCTACCTATTTTGCAGATGGTGTTGGAATCAATCCTCAACAAAGTGCAGGTATTTCAGCATCTATTTATTACAGTATAACGCATCACTATTTTACTGTGATTTTCATTATCATGACCTGAAATATTAACCATTATTATTTTCATCATTTTTGGTGTAATGGATCAAACAAGAGGGAAAATAATTGAATTGCAACATAGATTTGACATTTGTTGCAGCTTATTTCCTACTTGATCATTTTTGACAGAACATGTAAATTCGTTGGTATGGGCCAGTTTGACCCAAACCACATTTTGTCCAATTTTTAAATTTCTTATAAATATTTAGTGTGTTATATACAATTAAAAAAATTATAATATTTCCTCAGTCATCAAATTCCGTTGATAAAATGTTTAGGAGTTTTACGCAATTTGGGGGACTTTCAAATTGTTTAACCCATTTCATTTTAAGCCAATGTTTTTTATATTAACCATTTGGCCCGTTGGAGATAAAAATAACCTGAATTAACTCATTTTTTCGTAAATGGGTCTAGTTTTATTATCACACGGATTTTTGGCAATTTGTATGAAAAACATTTTATTGCGTTTCAAAACGCAATTAGTCGAAAATTAGTCGTTTCAAAATGCATAATCTATTTTCAACAAGCAATCTCAAACACTCCTAAATTATAAATGTTGTTTGTTGATTTGATATGTTATCTATTTTGACAGGCAACGTGTTCCTGAAACATGGTTCAGAATTGCGCCTAATTCCTCATGATAGGGTTGGTGCTTAGGCAGAAGGCTATCGGACGAGTTTAATCAATGAGTTTTTGTTTGTTGTGTTATATTCTATATATGCATCAATGAGTTTAAAGTTATACATTTTTGGGAATAAAGATGAAATTTATATTCAGGATGAACTGAAGTATATTATATCCTCACCTAATGTTTTTTTAGTTGGGCCGTGGGTAAGAAAGCAAGAACAAGAATTGAATTTATCACAATTAAAATTAAGATTTAGCTAGTACAATCACTTAATAAAGATAATTGTTATGATATCAGTGTTAGGTCTTTAAGCAATTAACACACATATTATAGCAGTGGAAGCAATTCATGCCAAGTTAATCCTTGCTAATAAAACCTAGATAGAATCATGTGTTCATAAAACTTTGATGTAAACTAAGATAGACGAATAAAATTGCTTACTTGGTTCAACCCTTGAGATCTTGTTCTAGCAACAATGCTGGAAATCCAAAGTAGAATTCAAGAGAGGTGGTGGTAGCACAAAGACAATTAGGATTTGCACCCTAAGTTTGGATTTTAAATCTTAAAGTTTAATTCCTTTTTGTTGTATTTGCCAATTAATTTAGTTTTTAATTAATAACAATCTAGTCCGTCTATTAATTTCTAATTAACATCACAAGGATAATTAATAAACGGATTACTCCGAGTTTACCATTGTCAAGTTATACTTCAATTAGTTCTTGTGGCCAACTTAGTGACTATTTCCAAATTTCCATAATAAGTCAATACAATGCGAACAAAACAAATAGGATGGATTATGTCTCATAAGTTAATATAAAAGGCTATTTTGCAAATATATTGATAAAATAGCTTGGTATCATCCACCTACTTGATTTCATGTTTCCTTAAAATATATACTTTTTGTTCTCAGCCTCAGAACTGTGGGTCCATCTCACATCAATAGAAAAGTAGTCAACAAACTCTGAATTACAAGAACACATAAGAATGCAAGATTTTTCTTTAAGCAAAAGTTGGTACTCATACATTTGAGCCAATAAATCAAGAAATTATTCCCATTTGTAGTGTGGATATATATACAAGATAACACAATGAATGAATCAAAGACAGAAAAATATCAAACAAAAAGTGGGAAAATAACATACCATAGCAGTAAGAAGACCGATTATGGGGTCCTATTAGAGTCATCAATGATCATCCCTTTAAGACTTTTAGCCAACCAAATAGCCGTCTCTCTCGGTGAAACCTTATCTTTCCCAAAAGGTCGAAGAACCACCGCCAATTCTTGCAGCCTATTTTGTTGAAGCAAATCTGCAGAAAGTTCTAGAAGCCCTTCAAGTGCTTCTGCCCGTTGTCTAGTAGATGTTATATCTAACATTTCCTTCACACCTTCACCCTCTAAACTCTTCTTATTTGCATCACTTGTGGTTTCAGATCGATCCGACGGACAGGATGAGGTCTTGATCTCGGCCTCTAAATTGTCATGTATGACATCAGGTGAAGCAAATTCTTTTACAGTGAACTTGTCATCATCACATGTGGATACGGGTATGGAATCGTACCCACCTGCATTTGAGCATGATATCTCATTAGCCACAACAAAATGTTGACTTTGACTTTGACTTTGACTTTGAGGTATTTCAATTTGAGCAAAATTTGGTGTTGGTTGTTCATCTTCTGTCTGTTTTTCATTTGAAACTCCCACACGAGAGTCGTGTATGATCTTAGAAACAAGTTTTCTCGAGTGCACATTCTCACGATCATCAGGAGTCTGAATTGTGTGATTATTATTATCAACTTTTATAGGATTATCAGGAGAATCTTTCTGAATCGGGAGTTGTTTCACGCGAGTAATGAAAGAAGGTTTTCTAAGAAGAGAGGGTGGGTTAGGGTTTGGTGGGGTTCTGAGTCTCTGATTTGCATCTTCAACAGATCTAGGGATCCCAGATGGTGGGGTCCCCCCATCTACCCGGGGTTTAATCCCAGATGGTGGGGTCCCCACCATCTGCTTCAAAGAATTTGAACCCTGGATTCTTTTCCTTGACTCAAGATTGGTCTGTTCTGGTGTTTCAGGACTACTACCCTTTAACCCGTGATAAACTGCAGTTGGTTTAGGCAATTTACTCGGTGCATCAAACTCATTCCTTAACCTCCCACCTCGCATTGGTGAACTATTTTCCCTAAATTTTCCTTCTTTCAAACCAACTTTGACCGATTTCACTTGCTTGACTTCATTGTTTGACTTTTCATCGTCTATTATCGGTTTCGCCGCTTCTTGCATGATCTCAAATCCATCATGTTCAAGAAATGGATCTATTATGCAATTACCATCATCATCTTCAAAAACCGTATTTGTATTATTATTGTTATTATTAGGGGTTTTATGGTCACATGTGCAAGTACCAGTTTGAATGTTTTTTTCACTTGATTTCACACTATCTTTATCACTAAAAGAACTGTTACTACTTTGGCTTTCAGATCTTTTTTTCCTTATATCATGAATTGGTTTTGAAGGTGAAGATATTCGAAGACCATATGAAGAACGATATTGGTCAACATAGGGTTGCAGATACGGGTGTTTCAGGATTTCAGATGCCTAAATGTCATTAAAAAGTTAGAATAATAGACAGATGATGTTAGTGAAAAACAAATTATATAAAAAAAATTAAAAAAAAAAGAGACTTACAGTGGGCCTATGCTCTGGGTTCTTACGGAGCATTCCTTTGATAAGGGCTTTTCTGGAAATTCGGTAAAAAGTGATTATTAATTTATGTTACTCCACAAGTAATATTTTCAGACTGTTAATAACAAGTTTTTTTCACATGTATCCAACTATTTTACATGCTTATGTTATAAAGTTATATGAATATATTAATTGGAAACCAGATGTGTCAAAATGAGTGTGTCAGCCGAGTTGGTTAACATGTCAAAATGGGTTTGGTGTAGCATTTGGTATGGGTTGATTTGGGCTAGAATGGGTTTGACATGAAACACTATGAAAAAATATTTAATTTTTTAGTATAAGATGATTGTGTTGGATATAATTACGGTAATGTTATTTCAACAACAATCAAAATTTAAATTTAAAACGATTTATGACAGCTTATGTATTAAAATATATGATCTAGAAGGGCTAGATATATTTTAATAGTACTAATGTTAACTTAAAGGCAGAAGAAAAGAAAAGTATATTTTTTATTAAATTAAACATCTTCTGTAATCTACATGCATATTCATACAAGTCTGTCTGTACCAATGATGCAGCATAAGAAGACATGTAAATAATTAGTTGCTTTAATATTTACATTTTTATATTCATAATTGCAAAAAAGAAGAAAAATTGAAAAAGAAAACATTTAAATATACTTATGACTAAACAAATAAATAACACAGAAGCACAAATATAGTTTTTTTATCGACAAATATTGTAACGATTATACTTACAGGGATGGCGAATAACAAGGAGGCAAAGGGCCAATACAAGATCTGTTTATTTTACTTATGAGTCCAGCCATATCCTGAAACCAAATATACAATGCAATCACAAACGTGTTAAATCATAAATTGTGGTTTCATATGCAATTAAATTAAGGTGTGTGTGCGTGTGTGCGTGTGTGTGTGTGCGCGCGTGTGAGAGAGAGAGAGGACTTACAAAAGCTTTAAAAGCTGGGCGATGAGCAGCCATTTCATACATACAACAACCTAATTAAACAAAAAAAAAAAGTAGTTATGAAAAACAACAAAGAAGTGCAATGAAAGTGTAGGCTATATATATATATATATATATATATATATATATATATATATATATATATATATATATATATATATATATATATATATATATATATATATATAGTTTAAGAGAGAATGAGGTACCTAGGGACCATATATCTGATTTGAAACCATAAGGAATATCTGCAAGCAGTTCGGGACACATGTAATTTGGTGTCCCAACCACCTGAAATATAAAGTAATTAGTTGCACACGAGCTAATAAACTAAAATTTAAATAAAAAGCATACTCACAACTTAAAAATAAATATATAGAAATAAGTAGATATATGAATATAAAAAACATACCGAAGAAGCCAAGTCATCAGCCTTTAAAGTCTTAGCAAGTCCAAAGTCACCAAGACGCACATTTTGATCTTTGGTAAGGAAAATATTCGAACACTGGAGATATGATGTCATAAATGTCAATACAAAATTTAAGCATTCAGAATATATATATTATTATATTCTCATTACATACTTTCAAGTCTCTGTGTAGAACATAGTTTGAATGCAAATATTCAACCGCCAATAATATCTGAGTAAACCACTTGCAGAGTTTCTGCAAAGGCGAGATTTTCAACAATCTAAACCATAATAATTACCATTAAAACATAGAAATGAAACAATGATAATACATTAATACCTCCTCAGGAAAGTATTGGTTGGGTGACTTTTTCATCAATTCAGCACTGTTCATGAATCATTTTAATAGTCAGATTAAAAGATACAATTAAAAAGAGGTTTGTTTCTCTAGCAACTTACATGTCACCACCTTCACAATATCCAGTAACAATGCAGACATAGCAACCCTAAATTCAGATGAAATCAACAAAATTAAGATAAAATATACAATATTCATAAATCTCCAATAGCATTTGCTTCTAACCTTCTCAACCCATGCTTCTTTAAACTCAACAATAAACGGATGCTGAATCCGTGCAATTAGAGCCATCTAAACATCAAATAATTGTACAGCAATCAAGAACAGCATTCCCAAAATAGCCTAATAAATTAACTAACCTCTTGATGAGCTGATCTTCTGCACCTTTCAGTCTGTCTAGCAAGACGAATCTTCTTCAAAACATATCTGCATTGTTAAATAACATATAGATTCAATCAAAACCTAATTCAATTTCATAAATATATAGAAAACGAGAAGTGAAACACAAATACTTGGTTTTTTCCGATTTGTGATTAACGAGAATAGCAGCACCAAAAGCACCACGCCCGATTTGCTCCATCATCTCATACTGATCCATTTTCGACTCCATCACTCCTTGATCCAATGCTATATTAAATATATATCTCAAATCGTACTCAATATCATACTTACATATGACTAATTTCTAACTAATTTCAGTAGCGCAAAAATGCCCTAATTATCGCATCTGCTGCTTGCTATTGTAAATTGTTGGATTCAATTTTGGAGCAATGAATCAAGCTTACTGAAACGGTAATCTGAGTTTGGATCGAAGAAGAATACCCAAATATTCGATGAGATTCTTCGGATCAGGTCAAATTTATCTCGCCTTTAGTAGTGAAGTCAAATAAAGCACACGCTACAAGAACGAGGGATATATTCCTTAACCACCTGAGTCTCGTACACTTGCAACAAAAACTAAAATCATATTGTTGGTCACTGTATTTTTATGTTAGACTAAATTACACGGATGGCCGTGGTTTTTTTGGATTTGGTCCCTAAGTTTCAGAACCGATGGTCACTAAGTATCAGATTTCGTATTGATTTTGGTCCCTAAGCGTAACAGCCGTTAAATTTCTCCGTTAAACCATGTCACGTGCAATGCACATGAGGAGTCTTTTTAACCTATCTTCTTCCTCCCCTCCTAATTTCTCTCTCGTGTATAATTTCGCTCTCATGTCTCTCTTTATATCTCTGTCTCTATTTACAATCTACCTGAAGAACAATTAGCCTACAGACACTAATTACTTGAAGCTGACGATGTACAGTGCCACAACCAAAACACCATTTTCTCAAACAACATTTTCTGAAAAACAATTAGCTTAAAATTGATGAAACGCTAAATCATCTACAAAACAAATTAGCTTAAAGTTACTCGCCCTTCTTCATCCCTCACCTACAGCCATGGCCGGCAACTACTTCTGCACCCACAGCCATCGCCGGCGACACCTTCGTCTCTCACCTCTTTCCATCCCACCGGCAACCCTCAAAACCCAGAACCCGTTGACCAACGCATTCCCTCTCCTGGTTCCACCCTATCATTGTCGCCGCCGCCAATAGCATCACCACCGCCTGCGTTTTTCCGATGTCTTCCCGACAATACTTTTTTTCTTGGTTTAATTTAGGAATTTAATGGATCCATAAAGATGTAAATAAATAGATAGACGAAGGATAAAGGTTGAAGGAGATAGAGTGGCAGTGGTCGCCGCCAGTGTGGTGGCCGCCGGTGGCCCAAATATGCATTTTGACTTTTATGATTTCAGGTAAATCTTGAACTTAAACTTGGTATAATTTGAGACTTGGAGTCGATTTATGATGAAATCGACGGAAAAGATGATGATGATGATGATGATGAAATCGTAAAACATAATTGCGAGATGAGGGAGGAGAAATCATGAAGTTAAAATGGAGATGGGTTTTGGAGATGAAGTTTTTTTGTGTTTGGTTGGAGAAGAAACAAAAGGAATATTTGAGGGGATATGATAAAAAGACAAATACACCCTCATGTGCATCGCACATGACAGGTTTTAACGGTAAAATTTAACACCCGTTAGCGTTAGGGATCAAAATCAATACGAAGTTCGATACTTAGTGATCATTGGTGTAATTTCTAGAACTTAGGGACCAAATCCAAAACTCAGATCAAACTACATGGACTATCCATGTAATTTACTCTTTATTTTATTTTTACTTATAAATCTACACAATACTTGTACAACATAATTCAAATTCATGACCACGCATTAATCAAGAAAACTTTCTAATACAAGCTTTTTTGGTTTGCACGAGGAGTTCAAAAGTTCTATCGTACAGGGCTCAAAATGTATATAGGGCCCAAAGTTCATATTCCCATAATCTCACCTAGTAGTGAAAGTGTTTTGATTTTGGGAAATGATTCGTACAGAACATTTTTTATCCATGCAGAGTAATTTTATATCGAATGACAATGATACCCTTAGTGGGATGTGTGAAATAAAAAATGTTATAAAAGGAAAGTAAGGGCATGATTGTCATTTGGGATAAAATTACTCTATACGAATCATCTCTCTTTCATATCCCCAAAATCCTTTTGTATAAGTATTTTCAAATGTAGTCATATAATTTATTCATTCTTGTCTTAACATAATATCATTAATCATATGTATGTTTCAAATAATTTGTGTTGATACTATTTGATTTAGTTTTATATTGTAAGGTGAAAAATGTAAAATTTTAAGTTTCTTTTCTGTTGTTTTTAACTAGGGAACACATAAAAGAAATTTCATAATTTTTTTTTTAATTTTTTTTTAATATATACTAATTCTAGGGCCTATTACTAAATTGCACATGACCTCTAAAATCTGTTGGTTTGTTGATGTGTTGTAGGAAGTTACACAATTCAATTATACATAGTTTACGAGAAAATAAGTTGTATAGTCATATTTCAAAAATTGTTGTCGTCTCGTACAAAAGTGTGTAGATAAATATGTATGGTGTTTTATGGTACTTAAGCTATTAACAAAGTAGTATAGTTTTAAAATTCCTTGACACTGTCAAAACTATAAACGCTCATTAGAATCACTTCCATTATTTCATAAATCCTTATCTATGACCATCAAAAAGTTAAGTAAAAGTAAATTCATTCAAAAAATTTGAAACAAAAGGATTGGTAGCAACAAAGATCAATTGAATGGTGTGTGAAGAAAAATTGCCCAATATATGGTAATTTAGCATTATCACTAATGTATATATATATATAGTTAACATATTACTTTTAAGTAGTATACAACATGTCCTCTCTATAACTTTCTCTTTTCTTCAGTTTCTTTCATTAATATTATTATTATTATCAATTAATTATTGAATTAACAACATGTCAAGTAGGAAAAGGCTAGTTATTATAATAAAAGGTTATTTTAAAATATATACTTCCTATTTAATATTTAGGTATATATTTTATACTTAATTCATGTACTTAATAAGGATATGAAGACATAGTGTCTATTTTACTCTTCTCGTATTTGTTTTTTTCATTTTGACATGTATTACTTACTGGATTTCAATATTCAATATCATATAACTGAACATCTGATCCAGTGATATCTAAAAATTTGGATATCCGAAATTTCGATTTCAATAGTAATTTTCAAATTTTCAAGTATTTTGGATATCTAAAAACCAAAAAATGGAATTGTTTGTGAAATGCTTAATAACACTAAATAAATCCGTAACTTGATGTTTGATGATGAATATAGATGGAAAAGTGATGAAGATGGTTAGAGTTTTAGAGAGAGAATTAAGAGAGAGAGAGAGTGAACAAATGCAGAGAAATTGTGAAATGATTAAGTGCAAAGTTGGGGAATTAAGGCTTACACTTTGGTTTATATACCATGGCCTTAATTCCCTAACTAATTAAGACTAATACTAAAATAATATAATTCAATATGCAATATTACACATTGTCCCCCTAGACTATTCTTTACAACAATTTAGTACCTAACAATCTCCCCCTTTGTAAGAATAGTCTAGGTTGCATATCTTTGAAGTCTTCCTTATTTGTAAAGCTGGAGCTGAGTGTTAAATCGTTGTGCAGTTTTGTTGAAGAATCAGCATCAGCTTTTGATCATCGGTGATAGATATACCTTTGATTGGCTTTTCAACCAATATAAAGTATTCCAGAAGACTGCTTCATGCAAATCGATGAAATGTAGACCCATATATAGAGCGGTTAGCAGCGGAAGTCCTTTCTTGAAGTTGTGGCGCTTGTCGATTTATTGCAGATCCTTGGTTCCTGATGTTTGTTGAAGTCGAAGCAGTGCGTAATATTGTTATGGTTTGGATTTTCTGACCGTTGTTGATAAAGTTGGAGTACGGTCATAGAATCCCTTATCTGATGTATTGACTGTTGTTGATAAGATTGGAGTACAATCATCAGATCTTCTATCAGACATAGTGACCGTTGTTGATAAGAATGGAGTACGGTCGTCTGATCTTCGCACGAGAAGGTATCAGGGTAACCCAGGATCACATAGATTGCATGTTAGCACAACAGTTACAGAAACTGTGTGACCTACGTTCAGTGTTGGCATTGATGTTAGCACTGGTAGGATTTCCATTCAATCATCATGGAATACCAATATTTTTGGTATCACTATGAATGTTCCAGCAATATCCCAAAGATATGCTTGGTAGAGTGCCTGTGTCCTAGAGAAATTTAATTCGGTTCTAGACTCTATACGTGGACAAACGAAGGCGAGGACTGGAGGTGGGTCCTCTTTTTCAATATCAAAAATCTCCAAATGAGATGTCGATAGTGGATGTGGTTTTCTCCGTGATTTTAAAACAAGTACTTTTTGTACTTGAGTGGTCAGTGGGGGTTGTGCATTGCATCACTGGGTCCATGATCTCTTAATCAGAAAGCAAAATATGCAATCCGATATAGATGAGGTTACCCGGTCATTTGTTCGGTTTAGGGAGGGTTTTCCGTTTTCTTTAACCCTTTCACACACGCTCCTCACTCAACTCACTTTTTCATTTTCAACCACACCCTCGTTTTTGTTTTTACCATGTGAACAGCTGATTTGCACCCCATACTTCACACCCCCTCTCAATTTTTACCTCAGCGCACCCCAATCAAGATCCCATGATACTTGATTCTGCTCACCTTGACCTAGGGACCCTCACTTTTTAGTTCCTATATTGTCGGTGGCTCCGGGGAAGATCATGCTGGGTTTAGCAGATCATAGGAGTAATTTGAGAGTGGACTATTACGCTCATGTGCATTATAATCAACCTTTTAAAAGATGTTTCATTTAAGGAGTTTTCACATGGATTTTTTGGTAACTCCGGCCTCACTTAGAGTATCCGTTAGCACACGGTATGAATCGGTAGTCGTTTGCACAACCGTTGATTCAAATGCGTGACCTGCATTTAGAGTTGGCGTGATGTTAGCTCTAGCAGGATTTCCACTCGATCCTCGTGAAACATCAGATTGTGATGCCACTACGAGTGTTCCGATGGATTCACGGAGATCCATTTTTGTAGTGCAAGTGTCCTATATTGGAAAGATTCTTGGGGGTGAGATCTAGACACACTGTGCATACAAAGAGACTTAACCCGGGGTAGGAGGTTATTATGATTCAATACCGACATACTCCGAATGAGTAGTCAGTAGCTTTTGTGCTACGTCCCCTAATGAAATGAAACAAATTCCTATTGAGAGGAATTTGAGTAGTTGGTGGTGGCGTGCATTTGCTTTACTGGGCCAGTAAAGTCTAGTGAATCATCCAACTCATGAATGATCACCTATTTGTATGGTTGCCCGGTTTGTTAACGGTTTGGATGCACTCAAAGGTGTGTTTTCTTAAGTTTATCATGTTTTCACATCACCTTACACTCACCTATTTCTATACCCTAGACGTATACCCTCACATTTACCAGTTGGCTGAAATATTTCCCCGGGAAGGTAAGGCCGGATCTGGCAGACCATGGGAAGGTATGTCTTTTGAAGTAGTAAGTAACGAGAATTAAAAGAATTTGTAATAAAAAGATGCTATCTTTACTAGGGAACTAGTAAAGAGATCGTTTACGGATATTACAACGACATATAATTAACGTTACAAACATAAAACTTTTTTATTTGGGTAATTTGTTTTGATTTTCTTAAGTTTCTCCCCCTAGAAATAATAATTTTCCCCCTAGAATTAGTATTTCTCCCCCTCGACAAAACAAAAGTATTAAAAAGTTTGGAGTTTTGAGGACGTACCTTATACATCGTCGGAGGGTTGAAGGAGAGTTTTTTTTGCATTGAAGGTTGATTGAGCTTAGTGCTTTTCTTTTGATGATCGGGTTCTGAATCTGATGTGATCAGAAGCCATCTTCCGTCGAGAACCGGGTTTCAAGCTGAGCACTTGAAAGCCATTTCGTTATGGCTCGAGTTATACACTGAAGTATGTATAAGTCATTCTGTTGAAGCTCGAGTTATACACTAAACTTTGTATAAGTCTTTTTTCTGCAAAACAAATCATACAACTTTTGGTACCCATTTTTGTTTGGGTCCGATGGTGTTAGTGTTAGAATGAAATCATCGATAAGTTGTATCGATTTGATGTAAAAATTTGGAATTCCAAGAAAAATTGAAACTTGATGTTTGACTTTCAAATAATTTCCGAGGAATTATATGAGATTTTGGAGTTTTAGGAATCCATTTTGAATTAGAGCTCATATGGGTTTTATAGACAAAACCGTGATTTGTTTTGGACATTGATTTAAAAATTGTTTTAGGTGCCAATGAAAGTAAATCTTTTCTCGAGTACGTTAAAGATTTAGGTTTGGAAATAAATTTCTGTGAAGGTGTAGAATGTTTCAAAACATGTTTTGATTTAGACGAACAAGTTTTCGGAGATTGTGGTTTCACAAACAACTTTTTACTCTTTTGAAGTGAATAAGTTGTGAACTGTGAGAACCTTTTAGAAAGAGATATTGAAGATTCACCGTTGTAAATCTTAATCGGAACTTTTACCATTTTGTTTTCCTTTATTAACAATTTTAGGTTTAGAGAATTTTTCAACCTTGATATTCAAAACCTTGTTTTGATTTTATGACAAAGTAAGATCTGATTCAAGGGATGCAATTTTATCTAGCAATTTCGTCTTATCAATATTAAAAATATTGATTCATTTTTGTGAATTTGATTCAAAATTACATTCGAGTTGTTTAATTTTATCAGTGAAAACCTGATTTTCTTCGCAAGCAGAATCATATTTTTCGATATTCAAAGCATTCAAATGATTGGATTCATGAAGTTGTTTTGTGAGTTCAACCATCTGATTTTTCAAGTTCTCAAAATCAGTTTTAAATGTACTGATTTCCCATTTTGAAAGTTCTGATTCTTGTTTGGTTTGAAATTTTGAAATTTCTAATTCTCTCTTTTCTTCAGAAATTTGAGAAACGTGTGCTTGAAGAGATTTCATGGCGGTCAAAGCTTCTTGCAGCGAGTTAGCCAAAATTTGAGACTGTGTCAACTCGATGCTCCTTGACTCTAAAGCAGTTGACTTTTCTTGTAATTCGATTAAACATTTTTCTAATTCACAAGTTTTTTCAGAAACTGTTTGCTTCAATGTATCACGTTGTTGAACTAATGCATTTCCTAGTGTTACAGCCATACTAAGTTTTTCTTTGGTATTATTATACCTTGTTTTCTCATGTTCAAGTTGTTGAATTTCTTTGGTATTATTATACCTTGTTTTCTCATGTTCAAGTTGTTTCAACAACTGTGCATGTTGAGATTCTAAAAAGATATTTTTTTTTTCATTTAGCTCAAAGTATTTATTTTGAAGTGATTTAATAAAATTTTCATCCATTTTAGCTCTTTTGTTTTCAAAATTTGAAATTTTCAAATAAAATGATGTAACAAAATGATTAAATCTACCGTCGAGTTTTGATACGTGACAATTTGAATATTTGAATATTATGTGACAATTTGGAATATATGAGAAATTTAGTAAGGTGTTATTGATGAATTAATTCTTTGAATGTTAATTTTATCTTCTTCGTGTGTATAACGTGCAAGCCAAAAATTTTTTAATGACAACCAAATATGATTTTGGATTAAAAAAAACGTTTGTGACAAATCTTGGGCTTAAAATTTGTGTTAAGACTTGAATTAAAAATGATGTTGGGTTAGACTTAACTTGTAAAAAAATTAGATTTGGGCTTAGTTAGAAATGATATTGGGCTAATTCTCTCCTCACACTCTGTCTCACCATTCTCGTTCACATCTGTGCCATGGCTTCTCTTTCCGAAAATCTCAATACTCATTCCCCAACCGCTACTGTTCCGATCTTAAATGATAATCACTTTCAGAATAAATCAACCGAAATTAATCTGACAAAATCAATTCAATTTATGGTAACATAAATTTTATCACATAAACGCTACCTTTTGCGATTCATGATATGAACCCTAAACATTCCGAAACAGTTATTTTGATATTCATAAAATCGAGTTGCTTGGCTGAAAATTGTTAATCCTAATTCTGTTCGACTTAGATCACACCAATAATTTCCTTAAGTCCTAATTATGATTCAACGAAATCAATCATCTATTGCAAATCAAAGATCAGAAAAAATGATCGAACTGCGGTGGTCGCCGGAGAAGATGGTGTTGATGCAGTTATGGACGGCGGAAATGGACGCTTACACGGCGGAGATGGTGTCGTGCCGGAGAGGAAAGGCGCCTGCGTGGAAGAGATTTGTTGGATGATGGAGGAGGTCATAGGACGGTAGCAGAGGTGATCGACGGAGATAGGTTGCCGGAGACGATGATGGTGCAGAGACGGTCGGAGGAGAAGATGGCGGAAGGTCGATGATGCAGAGGTGGTCGGTGACGGAAGTGGATGACGAATGCTTTGCCGGAAATGAAGGTGGACGGTGAAGAAGGTTGGTCGACGTTGTTGCTGTTGTGTTTTTCGAACGGAGATGAAGGTGTTGAAAATGATGATGGTGGAGAAGATGAGAGATGATAATGATGATATAAGATTATGTAAGATGACAGCTATTTCTTGAATTAAAAACGTATATAAGAAAAATCGAAAACTGAATTTATGATATCAAAACTACGTCGTATAGCTGAGTGGACATATGAGAGAGAAGCTGTCAGATTTCTTTTGACTTTTCCTATTAAAATATGTCACATTTTCCCCAAACGACGTCGTACCGAACATGTCAGACCCGAAGAAACTTGTCAGACCCGAAGAAACTTGTCAGGACCGAGAAAACTTGTCAGGGCCGAGAAAACTTGTCAGAGCCGAACACTTTTCAGATCAGATCGCGATTTGTTTCAAAGTTTAACTATTTTGATCATAACTTTCTCATTTCTTAACCAAATTGAGTGATTCTTTTTGCAAAACGTTCATTTTTCAATTACCTACAATTCTATTCAAACACTTTTTCGAAAACAACCTCTAATTTTCTTAGATCTGCCCGAAAAGTTCCGAAAATATGGTGTTCTTCATGTGTTCTTCATTTTTACTTTAAAAATCAAATTAAACTTTGTTTTTGATAATTTTAATATGAAATTTGTTACTGATTTGCTCGAAATCAGTAATAGAACAAAGTTATAATGTCAAAAACATGAAACATACCTTTGATTTTGAATTTAATCCCATTTTTGAGCACCTTTTGACCTAAAACACTTCAAAAATCCATCAAAATCTTCAAAATTTGCTCAATCACAGCTGATTTGGATCGAATCATGAAGACTTTTGCTCTGATACCAATTGAAATGCTTAAAACATTAAATCAATCCATAACTTGATGTTTGATGATGAATATAGATGGAAAAGTGATGAAGATGGTTAGGGTTTTAGAGAGAGAGTGAACAAATGCAGAGAAATTGTGAAATGATTAAGTGCAAAGTTGGGGAATTAAGGCTTACACTTTGGTTTATATATCATGGCCTTAATTCCCTAATTAATTAAGACTAATACTAAACTAATCTAATTCAATATGCAATGTTACACATTGCCCCCTAGACTATTCTTTACAACAATTTAGTACCTAACAGTTTGTTGTTATCACTTACTAGGTTATTGACCAAGTTGTTACAGATTGCATCTTTAATATTAGTTAATAAAATATACATAGAATATGTAGTTCCTACTAAATTAAAGTAATAACAAAAAAATTATATTTTCATTTTAATATTATACAGGTATTACAAATGACAAATGACTAAAATGTTAATGTAACAAAATTCATCTAATTACATATGCAAAGAAGTTGACATAGTTGATATTAATGTCATTTTCATCATAATTATAAGAGATTAAGAATATGTTGGATCTCAACAACACAAACGTGCTGCGTTATGACCGAGTAACGAAGACAAGATAAAGAACACACAAGGATTTCAATGATTAAGAGTTTATTAAAACAAC
The DNA here is from genome assembly GCA_963853835.1 of Calendula officinalis. Taxonomy (NCBI): domain Eukaryota; kingdom Viridiplantae; phylum Streptophyta; class Magnoliopsida; order Asterales; family Asteraceae; genus Calendula; species Calendula officinalis. The sequence continues at coordinate 13,738,314 of OY970826.1, read as the reverse complement.
TTAATGCAGTACAAAGTTTGCGGAAATAGATGGTACACACTAACTAAACTTTCTACTTGAAATGACACTTTTGTTCGCGCAAACTAAAAGACAATGCAAGGAGAGTTTTATATCAGCTGATACTGACAGCTGATATTGAATGTCCGAGTATTAACTATGGAAGAGTTAATACTAGACAATAACAAACTCTCAGAGAATATTCTTGTGCTATGAATGCTAAAAGGTGTGTGTAAATGAAGCATTTACGTCTCTATATATAGCCCAAGATCCGTGTTCCTTTGTCCACAAGATAATCGACGTGTAAACATATCATTCGTCGATATAGACTTGTCCACGGAAACATTTAATGCTCTTGCATATGTTGTAGTCCCAAGTGTACTTTGTGTCAACTTCTTTTGCTACATTTTCTGACGCACAGTGAAAATGTGTACTACCAAAGTACAAAAGTAGTTGACTTTCCCTTTACATGCTTGGAGGGACAAACGATGATGTACTGATATTATCTTGTATTCCAAAATAGAAGATCTTCATCGTTTTCTTCTTCTTTGAGCAGGAAAGGGAAATATTCAAAGTGTCAAGAACATTTCCACTAAGTCTTCATCTGCAGTAGGTATCATCAGCTGAGTTCACAATCAGCTGGATGATCTTCTTCTTGTCTTTGTCCTTTGGCCATAGACTTCGAATGAACACTCTTCTATAGCTGCTGATTTGACTTGTTTTCCTAGAGCTAAGTACGTACTCAGCTGAAGGTTTATTGCATATACTTGCTTCAGCTGATATTTATTCTTCTTAGCCATCGATCATCAAATCTTATTTACTTAGTCTTGGGACTAACAGAATACCTATTTTAATGTCTAAGTTTTAAATATTATTTACTTGTCAATTTCAAATCATAGTGAAAAAACAGATCTAAGAAATTGTGTTAAAAGCAAATAATGATAATCATGAATCTTTTTGATTTAAATGTAAATCTAATTTTATGGCCCAATTTTATTTAAATAAAATAATGAGGAGTTAATTTGAAATTGAATTTTTTTCTCTTTATAGAAAATGATGTATATAAATATTGAGTATGTAGAAAAAGATGAATTTTTTTAGAGTAAATTAGGTATAGTTCAAAAAGAAAATTAATATTTATTTATAGTTTTCATTATTTGACGTAAATAACATATTTAGCTAGAATTGTTTACTTTACTAAAATAATAGTTGTTGGTAATCCTAGAGTAATGAAATATAAGACAACTGCCAATGGGGTGTCACCAACACCCGTCACCACCAAATTTGACCCATCGGTGCGTGACGTTACCATGCCGTCACCAGCCCTGTAACGACCATAATTTTACGTTTTTCATTTCGTGTAATTTATTTGGGATTTATGTGAATTTCGTTATTTATGTTAGTTTACATTTCGGTTTGTGTTTTATCGAATGTTTGGACGTTTGGGACTTGGTATAACCAAGTATGGGTCAAAACTTGGATGGAAACAAGTTTAAAGGGAAAGAATCTGGCTGGAACAGCCCTCGCGGCGCGAGGCAGACGCGAGATCAAACAGTAGGGTCAGAACTCAGACGCGAGAGACTCGCGCCGAGCTCGAGTTGAGCTTCGCGTCGAGCTCGCGACGCGAGCCAAGCGCGAGCGGGGCGCAAGGTCGGGTTTCCAGCGGCGACCAAGAAGGCATCCCGCGTCACCTCGCGGCGCGAGGCAAACGCGAGCGGGGCGCGAGGACTATCTGGAGTATATAAAGTTGTGTAGAAGCTAGGGCTCATAACACCTACGAACCCTAGAGAGAGTGCAGCCGTTTTTGAGAGCTTTTGGTCGGTTTTTGGAGTCTTGGAGCTCAAATGTTCATCATCTTGAAGGATTCAAGCATCAAGGGTAAGAATTCTTGCATATCTTGCTTAGTTACCTTCATTTTGAGCTTAGTTTGGGTATCAATGGTGGTTTTGGGAACCCACCATGTCATCTTTGGGGAAGATGATATATCATGAGTGTAAAACACTCCTTGTAGACTTGTAATCAATGTGTACAAGTTAGATTTGGGATTGATGATGGAAAACCTTGAACTAGGGTTTGAGATTTCACCAAGTTGTATAAACTTGGTGGTTGGGAATGTTTAGATGGATTAATTAGTAGCTAGTTATGGATTATAACTAGACTTTGTAATGATATTGATGTTAGGTCAAGAAGACCTTAAGATTGGAAGTACTTCCTCAATTTGGAAGTAAGGATTGTGTTGTTGAACACAAGTGTTGGATAGCATTGCTAAGGTGAGTACATGTGATCTTTTCTGAGTACATAGTAAAACGATTTTAATGATTTAAATGATTTAAAGAGTCTTTATTGAATAAATATTTTGATAAAGAAATTGATTGAAATGCTTATATGTTATGAAATGAATTGTGACATTGACTTGTTGAAATGATGATTGAATTGGAGTTAAGACTCGTGTTTGATGACCAATTATGTGTTAGTCAAATTATCCGGAAATGATAACCCATTCGTGGGGGAGTTAAGATTACTACTTGGGGCGGTACCTCCCTGCGCAAGAGTAGTATATCTAAGTGAATGATAACCCGCCATTCGGGGGACTATGATAACCTGATAAAAAGGGGGATTACGATAACCCGCGAGACGGGGGAGTGACGATCTCGGTAAGTTTGGGAGAACCCCAATTACCATAAGATCTTTTGATGATAACCCACATCGGGGGAGTTGCATCGGGATGACCCGTTGCGTATGTGTGAGCTTAGGGCAAGCTCGAGATTATGTTGGACTTACGTGCAATTTGATAATCATATTATTATTATTATTATTTAATTGCATTTGATTATGACCGGGTCTAAACCCATGTTTCTCACGAGACAATTTTGTCTCACGTACTACGTTTTCTTTTATGTCTATGTACTTAGGTTCGGGAGCTAAGGATTAGGCGGCCCGTAGTCATAGCATTGGATGATTAAGCTCGGTGTACTTATTTGATTCCTTAGACTATAGATTTGATATTATTGTAACACCGGTTTTTGGCACTTATTAATCATTCCAATTGTTTTGTTAGTCCATGTTTTGGATTTTGTTGTCAAACTACATTTATTTAAAAGTTGTAATTGGTTTGAAAAATTGAGGTGTTACAACTTGGTATCAGAGCTTTAGTCTAAGAGAATTAGGTTGGTTACCCATCCTCGACTTAAACTTAGCTAAGTGGGACATTATGTGCCATAAGAGTTAGGTTGACCTTTAAAGATTAGGGTTGACCATTAAGGGAATTATTTTAATCGAGCTTTCTTATGTTTAATTTTGACTTTTAGTCAACTTGTTGGATTCTAATTGGGTTGACATCTTATTTTAGTAAGATGGCTAGAACGAGAAGTGGTCGAGCTTTGTTGGATGGAGAACAAGCTTCAAATGTGAATCAAGATGGAAATGGGTTAGATAATTCAGGTGTCAGGAATGGCCATACCCCGGTGACCATGGAGGCAATTCAATCCATGCTCACTAATATGAGAAATGTGATGCAACAAGATGTTAACCGGATCATAAATGATCGGTTGAACTTTGGTGACGATGAAAGGGAAGGGGATGAACGTCGGGAGGACGAGGAGAAGGAGGAAAGTGAAGATTCCCCACCTCCCACAAGGACTAAGTCAACGGATGCTAGTCTCCCGACCGAGAAGTCCTCCAATGAGGAAAGTGGTGAAGAAAGAAAGATTGAGCGTGAAGGATGTTCTTACAAAACATTCCTTGCATGTCGACCCGACTTCTATCTCGGGAGTACGGAACCGAAAGTGACGGTTCGAAGGATTCGAGAAACGGAACGTGTGCTTGAGAGTAGCAAGTGCAAAGAAGAGGATATGGTGACTTATGCCTCACGATTGTTTAAAGATGATGCTCTTACATGTGGGACACCGTGTATGAAACCGTGGGGAAGAAAGCCATTTACAAGACGTCGTGGGATGAGTTCACCAGAAGACTCAAAGAGAAGTATTGTCCCAAAAGGGAGTTGGAAGAGTTGTTGGAAGAATTTTTGCACTTCAAGAAAGGTAATTTGACCTTGGATGAGTATACCAAGAAGTTCATGGGATACCTCCCGTTTGTGTCAAGTACCTACCCAACCGAACGTAGTCGTGTGGTTCGGTTTGCTAATGGGTTACCATGGGAGTATGAACTCGAAGTGAAGAGGGCGACCACTCTTGATGAGGCGATCAATGTCGCCCGAAGTGTTGAGAAGGTTAGCAAGAGAAGAGTTCAAGAGAGGTCGGTGGGAAATGAGAAGAGAAAGTTTGAGGCTTATTCGGGTCCTTCAAAGAAAGGAAGGTTTACCCCAAGTGGGTCAAAGCAAGGAAGTGGTGGCGGCTTTTCAAAATGTGGAAAGTGTGGCAAGACTCACCAAGGAGAATGCAAACTTGAGTCGGGAAGTTGTTTCAAATGTGGGAGGTTTGGCCACAAGGCTAGAGATTGTAAGGCCAAGAGCCTAGATGAAATTGAATATTACTCGTGTCATGAGAAGGGGCATTATAGCAATGTTTGCCCGAAGAAAGGAACCGAAATGTTGGTGTCAACCGCCCACAAGAAACCGGAGCCGATGAAAGTCAAAGGTCGTGCCTTCCAACTCACACGTGAAGAAGCCAAGGAGACACATGATGTCGTCTCAGGTACCTTATTCATAAACTCCATACCCACTTATGTATTGATTGATTCGGGTTCTACTTATTCTTTTGTGTCACATGAATTTGGTGCTAAGTTTAAGGTTCCACTAGAGTTACTTGATGAATTGTATGAAATAGAAGTAGCCGATGGGAAAACCTCTATGGTTCAACACGTCTATAGAGATTGTGAATTAGAAATCGATAGTAAGAAGTTTAAGGTCGATTTGATGCCTATGGGGATTAAGGCTTTTGATGTGATTATTGGAATGGATTGGTTGGGAATCCACCAAGCCAAGATCTTATGTGGGAAGAAGTTGGTATCGATTAAGTCACCCGTGAATGAGAAAGTGTACATCTATGGGGAAAAGAGGCATCACATGCCGAACTTGCTAACCGCCATTAAGGCAAGAAAGTGTTTAGCGAAAGGGTGTTCATCATTCATAGCTTATGTTCTAGATGGAAGAAAAGAGAAGAAGACGGTTGAGAATGTGAAGATTATTCGGGATTTCCCCGAAGTTTTTCCCGATGACTTACCCGGTTTGCCACCGGAGAGACAAGTCGAGTTCCGAATTGATTTAGTTCCGGGGGCGACGCCGATTGCCCGAGCCCCATACCGTTTAGCTCCAACCGAAATGAGAGAGTTGATGGCTCAACTTCAAGATTTGCTTGATAAAGGCTTTATCCGTCCTAGTTCGTCACCATGGGGTGCACCGGTTTTATTTGTGAAGAAGAAAGATGGTTCGATGAGAATGTGTATTGATTACCGAGAGCTTAACAAGATGACGATTAAGAACCGATATCCTTTGCCAAGGATAGATGATTTATTTGACTAGCTTCAAGGAGCCGATTATTTCTCCAAGATTGACTTAAGATCGGGTTACCATCAAGTTCGTGTTAAAGAAGGTGATACCAAGAAGACGGCCTTTAGAACTCGTTATGGGCATTATGAATTTTTGGTGATGCCATTCGGTCTAACGAATGCCCCGACGATTTTTATGGATCTCATGAATAGGGTTTGTAAACCATTCCTCGATAAATTCCTCATCATGTTCATCGATGATATTCTTATCTTTTCCAAAACCGAAGAAGAACATGAAGAACACTTGAAGCAAACTCTAGAAGTTTTGAAACGGGAGAAGTTGTATGCTAAATTCTCAAAATGTGAATTTTGGTTACGGGAAGTTCAATTTCTCGGTCATGTAGTATCTCGAAGCGGGATAAAAGTTGACCCGTCTAAGATTGAAGCGGTGAAGAATTGGGAAGCACCAAAGACTCCAACCGAAGTTAGAAGTTTTCTTGGGTTAGCCGGTTACTACTGGAGGTTTATTGAAGATTTTTCCCGAGTGGCGGTCCCACTCACTAGGTTAACGAGAAAAGATGTGATGTTTGATTGGGGGGAAAAGCAAGAGAGCGCTTTTGCCTTGTTGAAAGAAAAGTTGTGCAATGCACCGATTCTCACTCTACCCGACGGTATGGAAGATTTTGTGGTGTATAGTGACGCCTCGAATAAAGGTCTCGGTTGTGTTTTGATGCAAAGGGGGAAGGTGATAGCTTATGCTTCAAGACAATTAAAGAATGCGGAAGAAAGGTATACAACACATGATTTAGAGTTGGCGGCGATCATTTTTGCCTTGAAGATTTGGAGACATTACTTGTACGTTACAAGGTGTATTTTGTACACGGATCATAAAAGTCTCAAGTATGTGTTTACACAAAAAGACTTGAACATGAGACAAAGAAGGTGGATTGAGTTGATTAGTGACTATGACTGCGAAATCGTTTATCACGAGGGAAAGGCTAATGTGGTAGCCGACGCCTTGAGTAGAAAAGTCTATGAAAAGCCGGTTAAGGCTAAGTTGATGCGGATTGATGTAGTATCTAGCTTTATTGAAAGTATAAAAACCGCACAAAAGGAAGTGATGGGAAAAGACGAGTATAGACAAGAGAGGTTAGGAAAGAACCAAGTATTTGAAGAAAATGTTCAAGGGTTAAAAACCGTAAATGGTCGGATTTGGGTTCCGAAATTCGGTGGAAACCGAAAAGTGTTGTTGAATGATGCTCACAAGTCTAAGTATTCAATTCACCCCGGAAGTACAAAGACTTATCAAGACTTGAAGAAAATTTATTGGTGGCCCGGGATGAAGTCGAGGGTAGCAAAGTACATAACAAAATGTGACACGTGTGCACAAGTGAAAGCCGAGCACCAAGTGCCTTATGGTGTTGCACAATCGTTGCAAGTGGCGGCCGGGAAATAGAATGACATCACAATGGATTTCATTGTTGGTCTCCCAAAGACGAGTAGGAATCATGACGCTATTTGGGTAATTGTTGATAGGTTAACGAAAAGTGCGTTATTCCTAGCTATTCGGGAAACCATGCCACTCGAGAAGTTGGCAAAATTGTATGTTGATGAAGTTGTTCGTTTGCATGGGGTACCATTGTCCATTGTGTCCGATCGGGATGCAAGGTTTACCTCGAGGTTTTGGAGATCACTCCAAGAAGAGTTGGGAACAAAGTTGTGATTGAGCACGGCTTACCATCCGCAAACCGATGGTCAAAGTGAAAGAACGATCCAAACGGTCGAAGATATGTTGAGATCGTGTGTATTGGATTTTGGTGGTAAATGGGATGAACATTTACCGTTAGTTGAATTTTCATATAATAATAGTTATCACTCGACAATTAAAATGCCACCGTTTGAGGCATTGTATGGGAGAAAATGTCGGACGCCTTCTTGTTGGTTAGAGGCGGGTGAGACAAAACTCACGGGTCCCGAGATTGTAAAAATAACAAATGAGAAAATCGGAATAGTTCAAAAGAATATGAAAGTGGCACAAGATCGCCAAAAGAGTTATTCGGGTTTGAAAAAGCGACCTTATGATTTGAATGTCGGTGATATGGTGATGTTGAAGGTGTCGCCTTGGAAAGGCGTGATGAGATTTGGAAAGAAGGGCAAACTGAGCCCAAGGTGTGTAGGCCCGTTTAGGATCTTGAAACGGGTCGGCCTACAAGCATTTAAGTTAGAACTTCCACCTGAGTTGCAAGGTGTCCATGACACCTTCCATGTTAGTAATTTGAAGAAATTTGTGGGTGAAGTGGAGAATATTATCCCACTCCAAGATTTGCGGGTCGATGCACCCAACCGGTTGATTGAAGAGCCCGAGGCCATATTGGAGGCCCAAACGAAGAAATTGAGGAACAAAGAGATTGAGCTAGTGTTGGTCAAGTGGAGGCATTCCCTTGGTCCAAATTTGACTTGGGAAGTCAAAGATGAGATGAAGAAACGCTACCCGGATTTTGTAGATTATGAGACGATTCCGAGGACGGAATCCTCTTAAGGGGTAGATAGTTGTAACGACCGTAATTTTACGTTTTTCATTTCGTGTAATTTATTTGGGATTTATGTGAATTTCGTTATTTATGTTAGTTTACATTTTGGTTTGTGTTTTATCGAATGTTTGGACGTTTGGGACTTGGTATAACCAAGTATGGGTCAAAACTTGGATGGAAACAAGTTTAAAGGGCAAGAATCTGGCTGGAACAGCCCTCGCGGTGCAAGGCAGGCGCGAGATCAAACAGTAGGGTCAGAACTCAGACGCGAGAGACTCGCGCCGAGCTCGAGTTGAGCTTCGCGTCGAGCTCGCGACGCGAGCCAGGCGCGAGCGGGGCGCGAGGTCGGGTTTCCAGCGGCGACTAAGAAGGCATCCCGCGTCACCTCGCGGCGCGAGGCAAACGCGAGCGGGGCGCGAGGAGTGTCTGGAGTATATAAAGTTGTGTAGAAGCTAGGGCTCATAACACCTACGAACCCTAGAGAGAGTGCAGCCGTTTTTGAGAGCTTTTGGTCGGTTTTTGGAGTCTTGGAGCTCAAATGTTCATCATCTTGAAGGATTCAAGCATCAAGGGTAAGAATTCTTGCATATCTTGCTTAGTTACCTTCATTTTGAGCTTAGTTTGGGTATCAATGGTGGTTTTGGGAACCCACCATGTCATCTTTGGGGAAGATGATATATCATGAGTGTAAAACACTCCTTGTAGACTTGTAATCAATGTGTACAAGTTAGATTTGGGATTGATGATGGAAAACCTTGAACTAGGGTTTGAGATTTCACCAAGTTGTATAAACTTGGTGGTTGGGAATGTTTAGATGGATTAATTAGTAGCTAGTTATGGATTATAACTAGACTTTGTAATGATATTGATGTTAGGTCAAGAAGACCTTAAGATTGGAAGTACTTCCTCAATTTGGAAGTAAGGATTGTGTTGTTGAACACAAGTGTTGGATAGCATTGCTAAGGTGAGTACATGTGATCTTTTCTGAGTACATAGTAAAACGATTTTAATGATTTAAATGATTTAAAGAGTCTTTATTGAATAAATATTTTGATAAAGAAATTGATTGAAATGCTTATATGTTATGAAATGAATTGTGACATTGACTTGTTGAAATGATGATTGAATTGGAGTTAAGACTCGTGTTTGATGACCAATTATGTGTTAGTCAAATTATCCGGAAATGATAACCCATTCGTGGGGGAGTTAAGATTACTACTTGGGGCGGTACCTCCCTGCGCAAGAGTAGTATATCTAAGTGAATGATAACCCGCCATTCGGGGGACTATGATAACCTGATAAAAAGGGGGATTACGATAACCCGCGATACGGGGGAGTGACGATCTCGGTAAGTTTGGGAGAACCCCAATTACCATAAGATCTTTTGATGATAACCCACATCGGGGGAGTTGCATCGGGATGACCCGTTGCGTATGTGTGAGCTTAGGGCAAGCTCGAGATTATGTTGGACTTACGTGCAATTTGATAATCATATTATTATTATTATTATTATTATTATTATTTAATTGCATTTGATTATGACCGGGTCTAAACCCATGTTTCTCACGAGATAATTTTGTCTCACGTACTACGTTTTCTTTTATGTCTATGTACTTAGGTTCGGGAGCGAAGGATTAGGTGGCCCGTAGTCATAGCATTGGATGATTAAGCTCGGTGTACTTATTTGATTCCTTAGACTATAGATTTGATATTATTGTAACACCGGTTTTTGACACTTATTAATCATTCCAATTGTTTTGTTAGTCCATGTTTTGGATTTTGTTGTCAAACTACATTTATTTAAAAGTTTTAATTGGTTTGAAAAATTGAGGTGTTACAAGCCCCATCAGTAGAAACTCGCCGTGGGGGAGATGTGGGAGAGGAGGCCGTCGGTAGCCGGTTGTGTGTGTGTGTGTGTGTGGGGGGGGGGGGGGGGGGGGGGTTAGTTGTAATATTTGTGTGTGTGTGTGGGGGGGGGGGGGGGGTTAGTTGTAATATTTTAATATATTTTTTTAAGTAGGGATAAGTTAGTGATGAGTTAGTGATGTGTTGATGTTGGTACGACCTCGTCAGTAACCCGTCGGTTGGGAAGAAGCTACCGTCGGTTGGGAAGAAGCTACTGATGTGTTTAGTGACTCATCACTATCGAGATAATCCTAACAACTATATTAAAGTTTGTGTGCAGAGGAGTGAATACACTAATTTTAAATAATCAATCACTTAATTTTTATTTTCGAAACAAATTACTCTATTCTTGGTTTGCATTTGCAAAATGATGAGCTCTTTACTTTGTTGAGTGTGAAAGAATATGAAATTAAAGGATCAAAATATTTCCTGTTTCAAGTGTTTATGGGGAATGCGTTATGATTCTTGTGTCCGTTGTTAGTGTGTGGGCAGACACGAGGGAAATAGATGTTTTTTTTCGAAGGATAAGTTAGTAAGTTAGTGATTCAACATATGCATTAACATCCAAACGGACAATATGCATTTTTTGAACATATCTCCTTTTTGAGAGAAATAGATGGGATTGAGATTGTATTGGGTATAGGGGTGGCAATTTCTGACCCGACACGAAACCCGACCTGAAACCGACACGAAAATAAATAGGTTTGGGTTGAGGTAAAAAATAATTGGGTCAGTCTCGGGTTGAGTCAGCTGACCCGTTTATTAAACAGGTTAGGTTCGGGTCAATGATAATTTAAATGGGTCGACCCGTCAACCCGTTTAATTATTAAAATATATTTTAAAACATATATATTTATACTTAATTTATAGTTTACTACTTAAAACGTAATTAATAGTTAGATAAAAATTAAAAATGTTACTTAGGAATTTGGTGTTTAATATTTTGTTATGAATTTGTGTAATAATAACATCATTTTGACCTGTTTGACCCGTTTAACTTGTTTGACCTGATAACCTGTTTAACTTGTTTTATTAAATGGGTTATATGGGTTAGGTTTGGGTTGAAGTTAAACAGGTTAGGGTTGAGATATCTGACACGTTTATATAAATAGGTCGGTTTCGGGTTGAACGTTTCTGACCCGCCAACCCGCGAACCCGAACCCGTCAACCCGAACCCGACCTGAATTGCCACCCCTAATTGGGTAGTTGTAAAATTGGTTCTTGTGGTTTAAGTTATGGTAAATTGACCAAAATATCCTCACGTGGGTTGCATATGAGAATTCTAACGGACATCAACTAGCAGCGTTAGAGGGATGGACAAAAAATGCACCAAATTTGTTAAACTGGTATTGTGCTTGTACCTTCGAGACCATTTGTACAAAAGTACAATTTAGCTAAATCTGGACGAGTTTTACAATTAACTCTAAATTTAATTAGGATTCTCAGATTAAATGTTAGAATACAAATAATTTTGAAAGTCTTGAACTTTAGCCATTTTGGTAGACGGCGAATGCCATCTTTGTAATTTGGTCGCTGTGGGATTTAGCTATAAAAAGACGGAGGAGAAGACTGCCATCTTTGTAATTTGCCCCAAAAAGTATTAGTTAGTTAATCATTAGAAGGAATGGTCAGCATGACGTCATCACTATCCCATCTACCAGAGTACCTTCCTCGATACACCCCACCTACACCCATAGCCCCTCCATAATTTATATTCTTTGTAATCCAATATTGATACTCTATCCTAGTAAATCTATAAATTTCTTTCTCTAAATTAAATTTAGTCACTTTATAAATTTTTTAATTCTATTATTATGAGAAGCAAGAAGGAAATCATCTATGTTGATTACAGTTGGCAAACCGAACTAAGTAAGTTACCTATAAATCATATATTAGTCGGTTAGATACTCTGCTTAACACATCTTCATTTTAACAAACTTGAAGGTATCTATACAATATGATATCAGGTATTTTATAATTAAAATTTTCGGAGACTGATTGGTTAACGATAGTGGCAATAGTGATGGTGGTGGCCACGGATAGTTGTTGTAATGATGGTGGGTGCCTGAGTGGTGTGTGATGGCGGGTGGTATGTGATGGTGGTATTTCTTCCTACTATATTCTTACTCATTTTAATCATGATAAGTGTCAAAAATCAAATGATGATATGATGTAATAGAATTGGTGGATGATATTTGTTAAGTTTAAAAGTGCGTAGACACATGATGAGTAAGAAGAAAATTAAAAGATAGAAAGAAATATTATTTTTCTAAATTAATTTATACATTTAATTTGTATCGTATGATTTTTGGTCCATTAATTAGCAATATAGCTCTAACATTTTAATATAAGTGATTTAAAAAATATACTTAATAACATTTAAAATTCTCAAAAAATCTCAATTTTCAAATCTTCTAAAAAATGACAATGAGACGTGGGACCATGTGCATCTGCACACAAAATTTAATAAGTGATATCCGGATGTAAAAAAATAATATGGTTGCACAAAAAACGGTATGAGCATACATCAGTCGTCCAGAAAATGATTTAGTCGCACAAAGGAATTCGAGTTACACATGCCGCACAAAAAAATAAAGTCGATCTCACAAGTTTATTAAAAAAAATCAATTCTATATTTGATCAATTTAGATTATTATGTCTTATAACGTTCTAAAACCGCTCACCACTTAGGTATTCCTATTTTATTGACATTTGAACTATTAAAATTACAATATAGGAGCTTACAAGTTGACATCTGACGACTTAATTTTAAAAAAGATATTCAAGCATTTTTATAGGTCATTTCAGACCGCTACTAATCTATATATATATTTAAATTTAAGGTTTTTATAATTACATTAAAATATATACATTAAATAACAACCATCATGCATTTTAACCATCACTTATCTACTAATGAAATACAACTTTTTAATGGTTGTAATAGCTTGTTATTAACATTATCAAAATCTATTTCTCATGTTTTAACACTGTAGTTACCAAACTTACCCGGCTCAAAACTTGTTATTAATAAAGCACAAACAGTTTATCCGTATAATAATTTATTAAAAACAACTTAAGAATCATGGTTAATAAAACTTTTAATAAATATTTACTCTTGTTTAAAAACTATTCAAACCCAAGTTAGGTTGGCCAACGTCTGCTCTATCTTTTACTCCGTACTAGGTTCTTTTATTTTAGAAAATACAATTTAATACGCGTTATCATAAACAATATACAATTTGGCGTGATAAAATTATGTTTATATTTTCTTTTTTTTTTTTAATTTAAGATTAATATATATTATATTAAAGGGTTTCTAAATTACTACATAAACTTCAATGTTGAAGAAAATAATATATTAAATATTTTATTATATTAAATATTATAATAATTATATTTTAATTTTGGCTAATAGTTACAAGAGTAAATTACATGCTTTTTATGGCTTAAGTTAAATCTCACCTTTAGTTAAAAGAACAAGATCTAAATTTTGTTCAGATCATGAGAATCATTCTTGTAATTTATTATGTATTTAATGAGTTAACAAATGTCAAAATAGAAATATATATAAATATTCGAAACTCGCGATATTAAAGTCACGCCAAAACTGATCATACGTGGGCACAAAGCTCGCCAAACCACACTAGTGGTAGCGTTCAATGACTCGGCGTCGTCGGTTTAACATACGTTAAATTGATTTTTTCATTTAAATAATAATAATTGTGATTGACTGTAGTTAAGGTTATCAACAAACGTTTATTCATTAAAAAAAATATCGTCGATAAATCTTTATGAAAAAAAGGATAGATCCATGTAATTTCAAATTAAGAAACCTAAAATAAAAATTTACCCAACTACTAGAATATATGAGTAATTTACTCTAATTACAAAGTTAATTCGACCATATGTATATACTCCCTCCGTCCATAAATAAAGTTCTCATTTCTTCTTCAAGTTTTGTCCCTAAATAAAGTTCTCATTTCTCAAACTTAAGGGGCCCACTTAATATAATAATATTATTGTCAATACTTTCACCACTAACTATCTCCTAAAACACTTTCTCTCTCCAATCAAACCTTATATTTTTATCAAAAGTAATACCAAATACCCCACCACTAACTATCTCCTAAAACGTTATGCCCAGGAGAAATGAGAACTTTTGTGAATCCGTATGTATCGATTAAACAACAGATTAAGCAAGAATAAGGATGAATTTGAAGAACAAGAATGAAGCTTTTCACACACTAAAAACGTACGTTCGATTTAAACAACGGCAAGCTTAACAATACTAGGTTACAACTAGGTATTTATACCTAGGCTAGTATTGACTAATTACATAAAATAACCCTAGACTATTTGTTACAATAAATGTCACATTACACCCCTAGACTATTGAATACATGAAAATGTGACCCAACAATCTCCCCATTTGTAATAATAGTCTGGGAAGTATATCTTCGAAGTCTTCATCTTTAGCAAAAGCCTAGTCTTGTAGATATTTCGTTGCATAATAATCAGGATCAGGCTTGAGCTTTGTTTATCTGTAAAAATGAATACTTCTTGTAGCTTTTCAATCACAAAAAGTATGTATCTCCGTGATTTTGAAACAAGTACTTTTTGTACTTGAGTGGTCAGTGGGGTTGTGCGTTGCATCACTGGGTCCATGATGACTTAATCAGAAAGCAAGTTATGCAGTCTGATATAGACGTGGTTACCCGGATTTTTGTTCGGTTTAGGGAGGGTTTTCCGTTTTCTTTAACCCTTTCACACACACTCCTCACTCAACTCACTTTTGCATTTTCAACCACACCCTCGATTTTGTGTTACCATGTGATAAGCTGAGTTGCACCTCATACTTCATACCCCCTCTCAATGTTTTTACCTCAGCACACCCCAATCAAGATCCCAAGATACTTGATTCTGCTCACCTAGACCTAGGGACCCTCACTGTTTAGTTCCTATATTGTTGGTGGCTCTGGGGAAGATCATGCTGGATTTAGCAGATCATAGGAGTAATTTGAGAGTGGTCTATTACACTCATGTGTATTTTAATCAGCTTTTTAAAGATGTTTTATTTTAGGAGTTTCACATGGATTTTTTGGTACCACCGGACTCACTTAGAGTATCCGTTAGCACACGGTATGAATCATTAGTCGTTTGCACAACCGTTGATTCAAATGTGTGACCTGCGTTTAGAGTTGGCGTGATTTTAGCTCTAGCAGGATTTCCACTCGATCCTCATGAAACATCAGATTGTGATGCCACTACGAGTGTTCCGATGGATGCACGGAGATCCATTCTTGTTTGTAGTGCAAGTGTCTTATATTGGAAGATTCTTGAAGGTGAGAACTAGACACACTGTGCATACAAAGAGACTTAACCCGGGGCAGGAGGTTATTATGTTTCAATAGCGACAAACTCCGAATGAGCAGTCAGTAGATTATGTGCTACGTCCCCTAATGAATTGAAACAAATTCCTGTTGAGAGGAATTTCAGTGGTTGGTGGTGGCGTGCATTTGCTTTACTGGGCCAGTAGAGTCTGGTGAAACATTTAACGTATAAATGAGCACCCTTTTGTATGGTTGCCCGGTTTATTTACGGTTTGGATGCACTCAAAGGTGTGTTTTCTTAAAGTCATCATGTTTTTCACATCACCTTGCACTCACCTATTGCGATACCCTAGACTTATACCCTCACATGTACCAATCAGCTAAAAAGTATTTCCCTTGGAAGGTAACACTGGTTCTGGCAAACCATGGGAAGGTATTGTCTTTTGAAAGAAAATTCATTTATTTATGCATTCGGGTATAAAATTTATGATTTTCAAAGTTTCTCCCCCTTGAAATACTAATTCTCCCCCTAGAATTATTATTTCTCCCCCTCGTCAAACTAAAGATATATAAAAGATTGTAGATCAGAAATGTACCTTGTAACTGTAGTAGAGGGGTGGAGAAGAGTTTTTACGGTTCTGTGTTTTCTGACTAAGAGCGGGTTTCAAGTTGATGTACTTGAAAGCCAATGCTCTAAAGTTCTAGTCATTTACTGATGTGTATATAAGTCATCTGTTGAGGTTCGAGTTATACACTGACTTGTGTATAAGTCATTCTGAAGATGTAAACAGTGAAAAGCATTTTGCAGAAACAATAGTGAAAATAATAAAATAAAAAATAAATAAAAAAATAGAAACGATTTATGTTTTGAGATTTAGTATACCAAGCTTAGACACAAGAAAATTAAATCGTTTTTCGTCTAAAGCCTTGGTGAATAAATCAGCTAGCTAAAAATCGGTGGATACGAAGTACATTTCCACAGTTCATTTTTCAACATAATCTTTGATAAAGTGATATCGAAGATCTATATGTTTAGTTTTGGAATGTTGAACAGGATTGCATGAAATTGCATTTGCACTTCGGGAGTCACAATATAAAGGAATACAGCTGTATGAAGAGCTGTAATCTTTTATTTGTGACTGCATCCAAATTACCTGGGACAGGCAGCTTGCAGCCGCAACATACTCCGCTTCGGCAGTTGAAAGAGATACACAATTTTGTTTCCTTGATGACCAGCTCACCAATTTATCACCGAGAAATTGAGCACCGCCAGAAGTGCTTTTACGATCCAACATACAGCCAGCATGATCAGCATCAGAGAAAGCAGATAGGTCAAACGAAGTTTCTTTGGGATACCAAAGACCAAGATCTCGAGTACACTTTAAGTAACGAAATATGCGTTTGACTGCTTGAAAGTGAGATTCTTTAGGAGCAGCCTGATACCGAGCACAAATGCAAGTAGAGAACATTACATCAGGTCGACTGGCAGTTAGATATAATAATGACCATATCATGCCTCGATAGTTTGTGATATCAACTAGCTTTCCGTCAGGATCAGTATGCAATTTTGAACCGGGTGACATTGGTGTAGTAATTGGTTTACAGTCCTCCATCAGATACTTTTTCAACAAATCAGTAATATACTTGGATTGATTAATGAAGATCCCGGTAGGTAACTGACGAACCTGTAGACCAAGGAAGAAATTCATCTCCCCCATCATACTCATTTCAAATCTTTTGATCATGAGATCTAAAAAACGTTTACAATATTTTGGATTTGTGGAGCCGAAAATAATATCATCTACATAGCTCTGAATGAGAACGATATCTTCCTCTTGACGTTTGATGAATAGAGTGGTGTCCACTTTGCCTTTTGAAAAACCAGAGTCGACTAAAAATTTTGATAGAACATCATAACATGCACGAGGAGCTTGCTTCAAACCATATAAGGCTTTATCAAGGATGTAGACATGGTTAGGAAAGTGGGGATCAACAAACCCTTCTGGTTGATGAACGAAAACTTCTTCACTGAGAATGCCATAAAGAAATGCAGTTTTGACATCCATTTGATAGATTGTAAAATTCTTGTGAGCTGCATATGCCAGAAAGATTCGGATGGCTTCTATTCTTGCAATTGGGGCAAAAGTTTCTTCATAATCGGTGCCCTCTTGTTGAGAATACCCTTTAGCAACCAGGCGTGCTTTATTTCGAATGACAATCCCATTTTCATCCTTTTTGTTCTTAAAGATCCATTTGGTACCAACAACAGACTTCCCAGGTGGTTTTGGAACTAGACACCAAACTTTCAATCGTTCAAATTGATTGATTTCCTCTTGCATTGCAAGAATCCAATCTGGGTCAGTTAGAGCTTCGCTGACTTTCTTGGGTTCATTTGAGCTTAGGAAAGATGAGTATTGACATTCATCAGCAGTTGCTCTACGAGTTTGAACCTAGGATTCAGGATTTCCAATTACTTGATGTAGAGGATGCTCTTTGGTCCATTTCAGAGTATGAGGAAGTGGAAGTTGACCTGGAGTTATATTGGAGGTATCAGTAAATGCAGGATGCGGGATTATAGCTGTTTGGGTATTGGATGAAGAAGGTGGGGGATCGACTTGTTGAACATTAAATTTGGAGAAATCAATCACCAACTTTGGAGCTTGAGCGGGATCAACGAGTAAATCATAAACTCCGACAACTAGAGTGGACAATGAAGAAACATCTGGTGAGGATGGAGTTTCCATTGATGGTGAAGTAGAGTCTGAATTTGTTACTGACTTAGTGTTCTCAGGAGCAGCAGATGTTGGAGATGGAGTGTCACACCCCGCCAAAAATGAGTTTTACTTCATTTAAAATGTTTTGCGGAAGAAAGGAAGTGTAACGTTCATGACAACATAGCAAAAATTAAGTAAACAAACAACCACGCAATAACGAAAAATAAAGGTTTGTTTCACTTTCCAAAAGTAGAAAGTTTCCAAAAATAGCAAGTTTCCTAAAATAGAAATTGTTTGAAATGAAATGATTGTTCGTAAACTTAATGTTTAAATCATGGCTCACGACAATCCCAATGCTCATATCCTCCAAACTCCACTGCACCTAATTACCTGGAAAAACATAAATAGTAAAAGGGTCAACAATAATGTTGAGTGAATCCACAGGGTTAATGTTTATGATGAAAGTAAAGTGATTTGCTACCCAAAATGTTTGTTATGAAAATGGTTTATGACTGAAAATGTATAAGGTTCAACACTCATATGATATGAGTAGTAAGTATGAAAATGTTTAATGTAGTTGTAGAATGTATACAACTACTAGTTATGTTTATGAAAAAGTGTTGAACAAAATGTTGTGTTTGACATCGCATGAACTGTTATCCCCAACAGGTAGCTAGTCTATTGAGTTAATATACCAACCCCTAAGTCCACAATCAACACTTCAACTCCAGTATGTTATGTTATTTTATGGATATACACTCCCGGAAATGTCTTGGATAAACCAAGTAATGATCAAATGTTGTTGGGAGGATGAGTGTCAGCCAATAGTACTATCTGCATATCCATGGTCTAGATCCACTAGCTAATGATTGCTGGTAACCTTAGTCCGGTATAATAATTGTTTGTCATGCCAACGCGATAATGAAAATGTATAGATGTTGTTGTACAGTCATAGTAAAACAGTAGCAATTTATGTTTATGTTTTCCACCCCAAAGTTTATAAAATAGTTAAAAGAGTAAAAGGGGTCTGTGGACTCACCTGGCAAAGCTTAGCGACAAGAAATTAAGACAGAGGAATCCTCGGGAGACTCCTAGCTTCCTAAATGATTTAACTACTGATTAGACTAAGCTAACACAGGCGATACTATATACGATATAAGATATATGATATACGTTAAATGTTATGTTATATGTTTTGTGACATCGAATGAACTTGGATTTATAAAATGAAATGAAATGAAATGCATTGGGTTTTATAAAATGAAATGAAATAGGCTCCAAAATGAAATGACATGAAATGAAATGATTCTCGAAATGAAATGATATGAAATGAAATGGGCTTCGAAATGAAATGAAATGAAATGGGTTTGGGTTAGGCTTATTGGGCCTAGATTGGGCCTATTGGGCCTAATGGGCTTAATGGGCTTAATGGGTTGGGCCACTTGGGCCTCTTATTGGGCTTAGGTCCACTTAGGTTGGGCCTTGAATTGGGCTTGGCCCAATTGGGTTCGGCTTGGTTGGGTATGGGCCAAAGGTTTGGGCTTTGGTCCAAATGGGCTTGGATACTAATGGGCCAAATCAAGGTTTGGGCCCGATGGACTAAAGTAGATCGATATGGGCCAAGTACAGGCCTTGGCCCGATTGGGTATTCGGGTTTGGGTCCACGGTTTGGGTCAAGATCCGGCCTTGACCCGGTTTGACTTATTGGTCAACATTGGTCAAAATTGGTCAACGATAGTCAACACTTGGGTTCTAGATTTCGGTTAGGGTTAGGGATCCGGTTCTAGGGTTAAATTTAGAATACTATTCGGTCAACAAAGTCAACTATAGTCAATCTAGCTATCAAATGGTCAAATAGTCAAACATGCATTCAATTAGGGTTAGGGTTCGGCTAGGGTTTAACCTAGGGTTGGCCGAAGGCCAAAACCCTACGGGTTTATGTTCTAGGTCGAGTCTAGATCGAGTCATGGGTCGAGTTTTGTGTCTAGATCTAGGGTTCACGGATCTAGGGTTCTAGATCTATAGTGTTTCGGTCATTCTAGTGTAGATCTAGGGTTCGAATATGAAATCTAAGCAAGGAATACAACAATCGATTGATACACATAACGAATTAAACTAGAAAATCAAGCAAACCCATTGACATGCATGATGACATGCACGTCGGGTCGACATCAAGAACAATTAAATGCCGAGACCCCTTGGCCTTTGGCCTAGGTCTCGGTTCTACCGAATGGAGATCGAAAACAAGAAGAAACAAGTGAAAACTTCGGATCATACCTTGATGCAACGAACTAGGAATCGAACGGAACTGTTTGTGGTTGCCTGGGATCGAAATCGAGTGAATATGGTGATGGTGTGGAGCTTTCGGCCGAATAGGGGAGAACAAAAGTGTAGGGTTTAGTAAATGGTTGGTATTTATAGTGTGTTTGCTAGGGTTTTCAATAAGAGATGGAGTCAAACAAGGACTCATTCAAATGAGATGAGGATAAGACTTGCTAGAGGATAAAATCAACACAATAAACCACCCCTTTAAGGGTGTTCGGCCGTGTGGAGATGGTCACGAGCAAAGGTAGGCCGGCCACATTGGTGGTCGGTCTAGGTTCGAGTTGGTTTCAGGAGTTTGGTTCATTCGAGTCACTTTTAAGTTAAATCGTTACGTTTATTGTTTTATCGAGAACATTATCATTTTAGAAATGTTTTAGCTCAAAGTATGTCACCATAAGTAAATAAAATGTTGTGTTGACTAAAATAATCAAACATTAATGTATGGTGTAAAAATATGTATGTTTGTTGTGTATAAGGAATGCCAAAATAGAAATGTCTATAAGTAGAAACTTTCTAAATAAGGAAAGTTCTAGAAATGAAATGAGGTTACATACCAGATATATCGAGTTGTCACATGGAGAATCAGAGGAACTCGGAATGTGTGTCTCAGGGACACTGATAGATTGAACATCTGCAGCTGCAGGGAACGGAACACCAGCCTCTTGAAGTAAAGTATGTCTGATGTTATGATATTCATCATAAAAATGTTCAAACAATACATCGAAATCATTTTCAGAGGTGGAAGGAGCGGAAGAGGGTGCAGGAGGTGTAATATCTGAGGTAAGTGAATCAAGAGGAAATGTCTCATCAAAATTCACATTAACACTTTCTCTTATTGTTAGATTTGATCGATTATAAAACCTGAATGATGCAGATTCACGTGAATAACCAACAAAGACCCCTTCGTCAGCTTTAGCTTCAAATTTGTTCAATTTGTCTTTGTCATTTAAGATGAAGCAACGACTCCCAAAAACATGGAGACATTTAACATTTGGAATTCGTTTGTTTATCAATTCATACGGAGTTTTGTTGTAGGTTTTGTTGATGATAGAACGATTTTGAGTGAAACATGACGTGTTGATGGCTTCAGCCCACAGAGATAAAGGTAGTTTTGAAAATGAAAGCATTGTGCGGGCTGCTTCAACTAAGGTACGATTTCTTCGTTCTACGACTCCATTCTGTTGTGGAATTCTAGCAGCGGAAAATTGATGGGTTATACCAACAGATTCAAGAAATGAATCTATGGTTCGATTCTTAAACTCATCCATTATCAGTCCGAATTGTGTTGACTTTTAATTCCAGATTTGTCTGAGTTTTCTTGATAAAGGCGATAATAATATCTGCAGCTTCATCTTTGGTGCGTAGGAAGTGAACCCAGGTATACCGTGAGTAGTCATCAACAATCACTAAAACATAACATTTACCAGCAATTGATTGTACAATCATTGGTCCACATAGATCCATGTGAAGCAATTCAAGAGGTTTGGATGTACTTGGAACTGGTTTTGATTTGTGTGACGTTTTCTTCATCTTTCCCATTTCACAAGACGAACACAGATAGATCCATGTGAAGCAAATATCGAGTTGTCACATTCTCCCCTGGTTGAAGAAATTTCGTCCCGAAATTTAAGACGAAGAACGAACAGGAGAGACAACGAGAAAAAGATGAGGATATTTCTTTCGCATTTGGTCCTCACGTTCCCACGTGAATTCAGGACCTCTTTTGGAGTTCCATCTGACTTTGACAATTTTGATCTTGCTTCTTCGCAACTTTTGCTCTTTCCAGTCAGATATTTCAATTGGTTCCTCAGTAAAATGAAGTTTGTCGTCGATTATGATTTCTTCAGTAGGGACGATAAGCGAAGGATCATGAATAAACTTCTTAAGATTAGAAACATGAAATGTGTTGTGAACATTGCTGAGCTCATTAGGAAGACGAAGGCGATAAGCAACAGCACCGATTCTTTCAAGAATCTCAAATGGTCCAACATAACGAGGACTGAGCTTTCCTTTCTTACCAAAACGTACAACACCTTTCCAAGGTGCTACTTTTAGCAAAACGTGGTCGCCAACAGCGAACTCTAAAGGCTTTCGACGATTATCAGCATAGCTCTTTTGTCGATCTCTGGCAGCCTTGATGCGATCTTTGATTTTAAAAATCTTGTCAGTCGTTTCTTGTAGAATCTCAGGACCAGTAATCTGACGATCACCAATTTCAATCCAACAAAGTGGCGAACGACACTTTCTTCAATACAGAGCTTCAAACGGTGCGGCCTTAATAGTTGTATGATAACTATTATTATACGAGAACTCAGCTAAAGGGAGATGAGAATCCCAACTTCCACCAAAATCAATAACACATGCTCTCAGCATGTCTTCCAAAGTTTGAATTGTCCTTTCAGTCTGTCCATCTGTTTGGGGATGATAGGCAGTACTCATATCGAGGCGAGTACCGAGAGATTTTTGCAACGATTGCCAAAAACGAGACGTAAAGCGACTATCATGATCCGAGATGATCGCGACTGGCACACCATGCCGAGATACAACTTCCTTTAAATAAATTCTTGTTAACTTCTCCATTTGATCAGTTTCCTTAATAGGAATGAAGTGAGCTGATTTGGTCAATCGATCGACAATTACCCAAATTGTATCATGACCATTAGATGTTCGAGGCAATTTAGTTATAAAATCCATAGAGATTTCTTCCCATTTCCATTCAGGGATCTCTGGTTGTTGTAGAAGACCGGAAGGCTTCTGATTCTCTGCTTTCACTCTAGCACAAGTTAAACATTTGCTGACATAAACTGCGATTTCTTTCTTCATGTTTGGCCACCAATATAACTCTTTGACATCTTTATACATCTTGTCGGCACCAGGATGAATAGAATATTTGGATCGGTGAGCTTCATTCAAGATAACATTGCGAACATTTCCAAAATTTGGAACCCATAAACGATCCATGAAATAAAGAGTTCCATCCACCTTTGCTTCCAACTGCTTCTCCATACCACGCAAAGCTTCACTTTTGATGTTCTCTACCTTCAAGGCTTCAATTTGGAATTCATGAACTTGGGAAGATAGATTAGAACGAACGGAGATTGGAAGGGCTCGAACACGACGAGGTTTAGGTTGCTCTTTCCGACTTAAGGCATCAGCTACCACATTAGCCTTACCAGGATGATACTTAATTTCACATTCATAGTCATTCATCAATTCTATCCATCTACGCTGTCTCATATTGAGATCTTTCTGATTGAAGATATGTTGCAAACTCTTGTGATCGGTAAATATTGTGCACTTGGTACCGTAGAGGTAATGTCTCCAAATTTTCAATGCAAATATAACGGCACCCAACTCAAGATCATGGGTTGTATAATTCTTCTCGTGGTTCTTCAGTTGTCGAGAGGCATAGGCGATTACTTTGTCATGTTGCATCAATACACAACCTAGTCCTTGGTGCGAAGCGTCACAGTACACCACGAAATTATCGGTTCCTTCAGGGAGAGATAGAATAGGAGCAGAACATAATTTAGATTTTAGAGATTGGAAGGCTGATTCTTGCTTTTCACCCCAGACAAATTTCTCATCCTTATGTGTTAACACCGTTAAATCCTTTGCAATCTTCGAGAAATTCTCTATAAATCTTCTATAGTAACCAGCAAGACCAAGGAATTGTCTTACCTCAGTTGGGGTCTTCGGAGCTTCCCAACTCTTTATAGCTTCTATCTTTGCAGGATCAACGTGAATACCTTCTTCGTTGATAACATGACCCAGAAATTGGACTTCACGCAACCAAAATTCACACTTGGACAACTTGGCATACAACTTTTCTTTCTCCAACAACTCAAGAATGATTCGTAAGTGCTCTTCATGCTCTTCTCTAGAATGCGAATAGATGAGAATATCATCTATGAAGACGATAACGAATTTATCGAGATACTGTTTGCACACTCTGTTCATGAGATCCATAAACACAGCAGGTGCATTGGTCAAACCAAATGGCATTACCAAAAATTCATAATGACCATAGCGAGTTCTAAAAGCAGTTTTGGGCACATCTTCATCACGAACTTTTAACTGATGGTAACCAGAACGAAGATCGATTTTGGAATAGAAACTCGATCCTTGGAGTTGATCGAATAGATCATCAATACGGGGGAGAGGATATCGATTCTTAATTGTTACTTTGTTCAACTCACGATAATCAATGCACATTCTCATTGAACCATCTTTCTTTTTAACAAAAAGGACCGGAGCTCCCCAAGGCGAGAAACTCGGTCGAATGAAACCAAGATCAAGAAGTTCTTGTAATTGCGATGAAAGTTCTTGCATTTCAGACGGTGCAAGACGATAAGGAGAACGCGCGATAGGTGCGGCTCCTGGAATCAGATCAATACGAAATTCAACTTGCCTCTGAGGCGGCAGTCCAGGCAATTCACTAGGAAATACACCAGGAAATTCACGAACAATAGGAATGTCCTCAATCTTACGATCTTTGGACTTTGTGTCAACGACATGAGCAAGAAAGGCTTGGCATCCTTTACGAAGATATTTTTGAGCTTTCATAGAAGTTATGATTTTTATGTTTCTGTTTCTTTGTTCACCTTGAATTATTAATGTTTCTGTTTTGGATAAGGGAATTCGGATTTGTTTGGTGTAACATATAATTTCAGCACGGTTTTTAGACAACCAATCCATCCCTATGACGATATCAAAACTACCTAGTTCTACAGGCACAAGGTCTATATCAAAAATGTGACCATCTAGGTCAAGCTTACAACCATTAAAAACTTCACTAGACCTAACAACCTTGCCATTTGCTAACTCGATTTCATAATTCACCTTCAAACGATCAGGATCTAGATTTAAGAAACTTTTAAAGTCGGTCGATACGAAACTCAAGTCGGCTCCCGAGTCAAATAAAATAGAAGCAAAATGATTGTTGACGATAAACGTACCAGTGACGGTATCAGGGTTCTCACGAGCTTCTTGAGCATTCATAACAAATGCACGACCACGACCATTTTGACGATCATTGTTGTTGTTGGCATTGCGATTGTTGTTACGATTGCCATTGTTGTTGTTGCCATTCTGGTTATTGTTGTTCTGGAGTCTAGGGCAACGATTACGATAATGGTTAGAATCACCACACTCGTAGCAGACAGGATTCTTAGGAGGATTGTTGGACGAACACTTTCTGAAATTATGACCCCAGCGGTCACACTTGAAACACTTCTCACACTGACCACCATGATGCCAGTTACATCTGCTACACAGAGGCTTGCTTCCAGCATATGACTTAGAATCTGAATTTGACCGATTGTTGTTCTGAGTAGAGGCTGCATAATTCTTAGTCTTTTGATATTTGTTCCCTTTGTGATCACGTTTGTTGTCGTAGGAACGCTTTCCATTTTCATTGCTCACATTATCAGTAGATTTGCTAGACACCACTAGCTTGTCTTTGAACGATCCACTTCTCATTGCATCATCAGTCAACCTTGTTGCACGATTCACAGCATCTTCAAATGTTGTCGGTTCAGAAGCAATAACATGTGTACGAATAAGATCATGAAGACCTTGAAGATACTTTTCAATACGCTTGAATTCAGGAGTAACCAAATGAGGTACGAGACGAGCGAGTTCTTGAAACTTAGTTGTGTAGGTAACAATATCAGATCCAACCATGGATAGATTCCATAGTTCCACCTCAACTTTTTGTAGCTCTCTCCTTGGGCAAAACTTTTGAGTTAACTGATCCTTGAACGTATCCCAAGTCATAGCATCAACAGTCGCACGACCTAAGACTTTCACTTGAGAATTCCACCAAGACAACGCTTCCTTGGACAACGTACTAGCAGCAAACTTCGTCATATTCTCAGGGGCACATTGTATAACGCTGAAAATGGATTCCACCTTCTCAATCCAGTGGATGATAGCAATAGCACCTTCAGATCCAGAGTAGGTCGGAGGATGACAGGACGTAAAGGTCTTATAGGATTGACCTTGACGATGGGGATCTGAAGTTTAAATAAATAAGGAAAGAAAATAAGTAATAGGTAAAATAAGATAGAAATAATGAATCTTCTTTCATGGAGTCGTATAATATACCGTTGTTTCCCACATTAGATGCACCAGCGGCATTTCCTCTTGCAGCGTTCATTTGAGCTATTGCTTCAGCGATACGGCGTTCCACCATTTGTTCGACAGTCTCAGCGTTTCCTCCTCGAGCCATTGATAAATTGTTGATACAAATGATAAGAAATTAAGAGATGAATAATATAGGAGGACAATAAAGAAAATATGTACTTATAATAGGGATCAAAGAGTAGATATACAATAGACGTAATAGTAGTAGTAGACGTAGATATAAATAGTCGTAATTATAGTAGTAGTAGAGACATTAGAAAGTACAATTATAAGAACAATAGAAGTTACTAAAATATCACTTTTATTAAACACATTCCTAATACATAATAGATTTATAAGTAGGGCATATTTGCCAATACTAAAGAACAAAATACTAAAATAGCTAAACATAAAATCTAATAATAGAAAAACAAATATAGACGATAGGTAGATGACTAATCATCTTCTTCTGGCTCAGATTCTTCCATAGGCTCTGACTCTTCTTCTGGCTCTTCCTCTGGTTCTGATTCTTCCTCTGGTTCTGATTCTTCTTCGGGCTCAGAGTCTTCTTCAGGCTCTGATTCTGATATCACTTCTGGCTCAGGTTCTCGACGTCGTGGAGTTCTTGGAACAATATCACGCTTGGGTTTAGCAGGCAAACATAGATAAATGATACCGCCCTCACGCTTACGATAGACAATAGGACGCTGACCACGAGCTGGAGTAGGAGGACCATTAGGAATGATAGGAAAGGGACGTCTTCTTGGGCGACGATGCCACGGGATAACAGGAGGTTGTACCACTGCTGGCACTGGAGCAACAGGAACTGGGACTACTGGGACAGCAGCATCACGATCACTATCGGAGTCATATGAGATATCGAGGACACTAGCAGGTGACATTCTACTAAACACGACGCATAAAAGTCTATTAGATTATGAAGTTGTAAGGCTTACTGACATATGCTAGCTATAACACTAGGGCAATACTAACTAAGGCAAATGTTCTAAACTAAGAACAATGGAACTTCAGGATATGAGACTGAGCATGCCATGATTATTTTGATTTTATAAAAATGTTTGTTTTTCCCAAAAATCTTTTGTAGTTATAGACTAGGCTTGCTAATTCACTATAACTTAAGCTCTGATACCACTCTGTCACACCCCGCCAAAAATGAGTTTTACTTCATTTAAAATGTTTTGCAGAAGAACGGAAGTGTAACGTTCATGAAAACATAGCAAAAATTAAGTAAACAAACAACCACGCAATAACGAAAAATAAAGGTTTGTTTCACTTTCCAAAAGTAGAAAGTTTCCAAAAATAGCAAGTTTCCTAAAATAGAAATTGTTTGAAATGAAATGATTGTTCGTAAACTTAATGTTTAAATCATGGCTCACGACAATCCCAATGCTCATATCCTCCAAACTCCACTGCACCTAATTACCTGGAAAAACATAAATAGTAAAAGGGTCAACAATAATGTTGAGTGAATCCACAGGGTTAATGTTTATGATGAAAGTAAAGTGATTTGCTACCCAAAATGTTTGTTATGAAAATGGTTTATGACTGAAAATGTATAAGGTTCAACACTCATATGATATGAGTAGTAAGTATGAAAATGTTTAATGTAGTTGTAGAATGTATACAACTACTAGTTATGTTTATGAAAAAGTGTTGAACAAAATGTTGTGTTTGACATCGCATGAACTGTTATCCCCAACAGGTAGCTAGTCTATTGAGTTAATATACCAACCCCTAAGTCCACAATCAACACTTCAACTCCAGTATGTTATGTTATTTTATGGATATACACTCCCGGAAATGTCTTGGATAAACCAAGTAATGATCAAACGTTGTTGGGAGGATGAGTGTCAGCCAATAGTACTATCTGCATATCCATGGTCTAGATCCACTAGCTAATGATTGCTGGTAACCTTAGTCCGGTATAATAATTGTTTGTCATGCCAACGCGATAATGAAAATGTATAGATGTTGTTGTACAGTCATAGTAAAACAGTAGCAATTTATGTTTATGTTTTCCACCCCAAAGTAAAAGGGGTCTGTGGTCTCACCTGGCAAAGCTTAGCGACAAGAAATTAAGACAGAGGAATCCTCGGGAGACTCCTAGCTTCCTAAATGATTTAACTACTGATTAGACTAAGCTAACACAGGCGATACTATATACGATATAAGATATATGATATACGTTAAATGTTATGTTATATGTTTTGTGACATCGAATGAACTTGGATTTATAAAATGAAATGAAATGAAATGCATTGGGTTTTATAAAATGAAATGAAATAGGCTCCAAAATGAAATGACATGAAATGAAATGATTCTCGAAATGAAATGATATGAAATGAAATGGGCTTCGAAATGAAATGAAATGAAATGGGTTTGGGTTAGGCTTATTGGGCCTAGATTGGGCCTATTGGGCCTAATGGGCTTAATGGGCTTAATGGGTTGGGCCACTTGGGCCTCTTATTGGGCTTAGGTCCACTTAGGTTGGGCCTTGAATTGGGCTTGGCCCAATTGGGTTCGGCTTGGTTGGGTATGGGCCAAAGGTTTGGGCTTTGGTCCAAATGGGCTTGGATACTAATGGGCCAAATCAAGGTTTGGGCCCGATGGACTAAAGTAGATCGATATGGGCCAAGTACAGGCCTTGGCCCGATTGGGTATTCGGGTTTGGGTCCACGGTTTGGGTCAAGATCCGGCCTTGACCCGGTTTGACTTATTGGTCAACATTGGTCAAAATTGGTCAACGATAGTCAACACTTGGGTTCTAGATTTCGGTTAGGGTTAGGGATCCGGTTCTAGGGTTAAATTTAGAATACTATTCGGTCAACAAAGTCAACTATAGTCAATCTAGCTATCAAATGGTCAAATAGTCAAACATGCATTCAATTAGGGTTAGGGTTCGGCTAGGGTTTAACCTAGGGTTGGCCGAAGGCCAAAACCCTACGGGTTTATGTTCTAGGTCGAGTCTAGATCGAGTCATGGGTCGAGTTTTGTGTCTAGATCTAGGGTTCACGGATCTAGGGTTCTAGATCTATAGTGTTTCGGTCATTCTAGTGTAGATCTAGGGTTCGAATATGAAATCTAAGCAAGGAATACAACAATTGATTGATACACATAACGAATTAAACTAGAAAATCAAGCAAACCCATTGACATGCATGATGACATGCACGTCGGGTCGACATCAAGAACAATCAAATGCCGAGACCCCTTGGCCTTTGGCCTAGGTCTCGGTTCTACCGAATGGAGATCGAAAACAAGAAGAAACAAGTGAAAACTTCGGATCATACCTTGATGCAACGAACTAGGAATCGAACGGAACTGTTTGTGGTTGCCTGGGATCGAAATCGAGTGAATATGGTGATGGTGTGGAGCTTTCGGCCGAATAGGGGAGAACAAAAGTGTAGGGTTTAGTAAATGGTTGGTATTTATAGTGTGTTTCCTAGGGTTTTCAATAAGAGATGGAGTCAAACAAGGACTCATTCAAATGAGATGAGGATAAGACTTGCTAGAGGATAAAATCAACACAATAAACCACCCCTTTAAGGGTGTTCGGCCGTGTGGAGATGGTCACGAGCAAAGGTAGGCCGGCCACATTGGTGGTCGGTCTAGGTTCGAGTTGGTTTCAGGAGTTTGGTTCATTCGAGTCACTTTTAAGTTAAATCGTTACGTTTATTGTTTTATCGAGAACATTATCGTTTTAGAAATGTTTTAGCTCAAAGTATGTCACCATAAGTAAATAAAATGTTGTGTTGACTAAAATAATCAAACATTAATGTATGGTGTAAAAATATGTATGTTTGTTTGTATAAGGAATGCCAAAATAGAAATGTCTATAAGTAGAAACTTTCTAAATAAGGAAAGTTCTAGAAATGAAATGAGGTTACATACCAGATATATCGAGTTGTCACATGGAGAATCAGAGGAACTCGGAATGTGTGTCTCAGGGACACTGATAGATTGAACATCTGCAGCTGCAGGGAACGGAACACCAGCCTCTTGAAGTAAAGTATGTCTGATGTTATGATATTCATCATAAAAATGTTCAAACAATACATCGAAATCATTTTCAGAGGTGGAAGGAGCGGAAGAGGGTGCAGGAGGTGTAATATCTGAGGTAAGTGAATCAAGAGGAAATGTCTCATCAAAATTCACATTAACACTTTCTCTTATTGTTAGATTTGATCGATTATAAAACCTGAATGATGCAGATTCACGTGAATAACCAACAAAGACCCCTTCGTCAGCTTTAGCTTCAAATTTGTTCAATTTGTCTTTGTCATTTAAGATGAAGCAACGACTCCCAAAAACATGGAGACATTTAACATTTGGAATTCGTTTGTTTATCAATTCATACGGAGTTTTGTTGTAGGTTTTGTTGATGATAGAACGATTTTGAGTGAAACATGACGTGTTGATGGCTTCAGCCCACAGAGATAAAGGTAGTTTTGAAAATGAAAGCATTGTGCGGGCTGCTTCAACTAAGGTACGATTTCTTCGTTCTACGACTCCATTCTGTTGTGGAATTCTAGCAGCGGAAAATTGATGGGTTATACCAACAGATTCAAGAAATGAATCTATGGTTCGATTCTTAAACTCATCCATTATCAGTCCGAATTGTGTTGACTTTTAATTCCAGATTTGTCTGAGTTTTCTTGATAAAGGCGATAATAATATCTGCAGCTTCATCTTTGGTGCGTAGGAAGTGAACCCAGGTATACCGTGAGTAGTCATCAACAATCACTAAAACATAACATTTACCAGCAATTGATTGTACAATCATTGGTCCACATAGATCCATGTGAAGCAATTCAAGAGGTTTGGATGTACTTGGAACTGGTTTTGATTTGTGTGACGTTTTCTTCATCTTTCCCATTTCACAAGACGAACACAGATGATCTTTTGCAAATTTAACGTCTGGGAGACCAGAGACATGGTCACCTTTTACCAATTTACGGCGGAGCTCGGCAAACAGAAAACGGAAATGGTGGATACCGGCGAAGCAAAACGAACGTACGGCGGTGATGGTTGTCGGTGATAATCGGAAACAAGGAAGTGAGATGGTGGTGGTGGAACTTCCGGCGTCAATGGAAGCAAGGTGGCGTAGCTCGGAGGTGTACGGTAGCTCATGATTGTGATGATGTAAACGACGGTGGTGAAGGCGTCTTCTGTAAGGAAAGAAACCGAATGGGAGGTTTATGGTGGCTAGGGTTGAAAGGCACACTTATATACCCCCTCCCTAGATGACACGTTTTAAAACCCATCATGCAACATGGGCTTCTACTTATTATGAAATCGAGCTTGAACTAAGAATTGGGCTAAGGAAAAAGAACCCAACAAAATAACTAGTCATACAGACACCATCAAAGCCCAAATTAATCATTTGGCCCTAAAACCCACACTACCACTTAAACTCGGGATTTAAACGCCATGATAAATAAATCGTATAACAATTAAATAATAATACTCGGCTCAATAATTATTATTAACACATAATTTGCCACACAAATTTTCTCATAATTTATACAAAATCAAGCCACCACGCAATTTATCACATAGAAAAAAAATGAATAAATATAATTTAAATTAATTAAAAAAAATTAATATTTGACTACTTAAAATTCAGGACGTTACAATTTTTAAGATTAGTGATTTCAGTTTCTTTTTCGGAAAGTGTATATGATAAATGTTGAATATTAGATTCATATTGGACCTTTATTTCTGATGCTTGTCTTTTTAAATCCTGAATTTCCTGTGTACAAATTTTATTTTGTTTAATGTGATTAACAAGTTGGTAACCTAGATGAGCAGTTTGTTTGCATTGATTTTCTAAAATGTTTACACACTCTAAAACTTGTGTATTAATATCCTTTTCGAGTAAAATTGTTTGTTTTAAAGATTCAATTTCAGAAATCAGATTTTTATCGAGACAAGTATCAGAATCAGTGGAATAATCAGAAGTAGATAAAGAAGAGTTGGTTACCTCAATTTCCTTGTTGGCCTCCTCATCTGAACGTTCGTGGAGCTCAGCATTTTCTCTTGCCATGAAACACAAGTTTGCAGCATGTTCTTCATCTTCTTGATCAGAATCTTCCATCCACTGAAGATCTTCAGCTAACAGCACTTTCCCAGAATCAATTTGTTTTGCCATCAACATCTTCTTTTTGAAATATTCAGAATCACGAACTTTAGGTTTCTTGCAATCACGGGAGAAGTGACCAGGAACACCACAATTATAGCATTTCTTTGCAGGATCCAAAGGTGTCATGGTCGACTTATCAGTTGAAGCGGAAGCAGATTGAGCATGTTTAAGGATGGATGAAGATCGCAGATTGTTGTTTGTGGTGTTTGGATAATATTTCTTCTCATATTTAGAGATAAGTGACATGGCTTGCATCACTTCTTGGAGTTCTTTATCCAAATCATCAATTTTTAGAGGAGTGGGTTCTTCTGCTTTTTCTTTAGATTTAGCAGTCTCATTAAAATGATGTTGTTGTTTGGTAAGAAGTGCAAGAGTATCTTGTGTCTCTTGTTTTGTTTTGGCTATGTTATGCACCATTGGAGCATTTTGGTACAAATATTCGTACAACTCATGGATGTCTATCAGACTTAGATCTTTATTCTGCATAGCATTGTTACCAAACATTTCCCATTCTGGAAGAAGACTGTTGATAAATTTGATGTTGATCTCTAGGTTTCCCTTTGATAGACTGTTTTTTCGGAGATCATTTAACAGGTTACAATATCGATGGTAAGTGCTTTGCAAGTCTTCCCCGACTGAGGCTTTAAAATTTTCATATGAGTTTAACGTAGTAACCATCTTAGCCTTATTACCAAGAACCGTGCCCTCCCTTTGTTTTCTGATTTCATCCCAGAGTTCTTTAGCACTCTCAAGACTATCTAAACTATTGTAGATTTCATTCGGTAATCCTTGAAGCATAAAGGAATATGCTTGACGATCAGCTTTGGCACGTTGCTTTTGTATAGCATTGTATCTGGAAGGAGGGATGAGAACTCGACCGCCAATAACCGGAGGATCTGCATCAGGTAACGCAACAACATCTTCATAGAATTTTGTGTTTCCGGTCTCAAGGGACTCAAGAATTTCAGTAGCTAATTCTTGGCTTCTGATGAAGTGGAGAAACTTTTTCTTCCACTGGGCATACTCTCCTCTGAATAAGACCAGAGGTATTAGATCAGACCCAATCGATAGTGCTTCTCTTGAAGTCATTGCTTGTTGAGTGGTTTAAAAGTTTGAAAGAGTTCGGGCCTAAGAGTTCGGGCCGAAGATCAAAGTTCGGGCCGAAGAAGAGTTCGAGTCAAAGAGTTCGGGCCGAGAGTAGAGTTCGGGCCGAAGTCTGTTGAAATGTTCGGGCCGAAGATTTAATGAAGTTCGGGCCGAAGATTGACTATAGTTCGGGGCCGAAGATTGTATGAAGTTCGGGCCGAAGATTGACTATAGTTCGGGCCGAAGATTTTATTAAGTTCGGGCCAAACTTTGACGATAGTTCGGGCCGAAGATTTGGTGATGTTCGAGCCGAAGTTTGGGTGATGTTCGGGCCGAACTATGTTTTGATGTTCGGGCCGAACTTGGAGAAGAGTTCGGGCCGAACTTGTTACTGTTTTCGGGCCGAAGACATTCTTGACAGTGACGAACGAACACAGCTGTATTTTTCACTAAATCGGTCCTATCTTGCTCAGTTCTTAACCAAATCGATTGATTCAAATCCCAAAATGCTCGAAAATAGAAATCGCACAAGATGGGTAAATAAAATCGATCAAAACACAACAAATCAGACGATAATTTCGATTTAACAGTGGAAAAAATGTGTTTTCATGGTTTTGGTTAAAATCACAAAATTCGGATCAATTGTTGATGGATTTAATCGAAACTTGATTCTAATATGCTTAAAATTACAAGAGGAATGTAATGAACAAAGAATATAAACGATTTAGTACCTCAAATTCCGATTTTGATTCTTGAGTTCTTCTTCAAAAACTTCAAGATTTTGCTTAATCTTTTAGTGAAATGGATCGAATCAAAGGAGATTTATGCTCTGATACCAATTGTGAATCCGTATGTATCGATTAAACAACAGATTAAGCAAGAATAAGGATGAATTTGAAGAACAAGAATGAAGCTTTTCACACACTAAAAACGTACGTTCGATTTAAACAACGGCAAGCTTAACAATACTAGGTTACAACTAGGTATTTATACCTAGGCCTAGTATTGACTAATTACATAAAATAACCCTAGACTATTTGTTACAATAAATGTCACATTACACCCCTAGACTATTGAATACATGAAAATATGACCCAACAACTTTATTGAGGGACAGAGGGAGTATTTAATATTCTAAACAAACAATTCAGCTCGTTATTGTTCCAGCTCTGTTGGGACAAAAGATTAAACATTTTTTGTTATAAAAATATAGGCAATATAATTTATATTATATTTATATCTTTGGAATTGTACGTCATATTTTGGGGCTGTAGATTAAGATTAAGGGGCATCCTTGTGTCAGTAACGTCGTCAGTCCATCACACCATAAAAAGCAAAAATTCCAAGTTGAAGTAAAGTAGATGATGCTGATGCTACATATAACGGCAACTGCTAGTTCTTCCGTACTTCCTTCCGAATCTTTATTACTTCGCACAATCTTTTTCTCAAATTTTATATAAATACTTCCTTTTTCTAGTTAATATATTTCAGAATATTGGTTTATGCTCGTTCTTTCCCATAAAAAAAATATCAATTTATCTCTAGCACAAGTTTTTAGATAGTTGATGGTATAGTCTTTGATAATAATTTTGATTAGGGAAAATGATTTTGAGAGATAGTTAATGGTGGGTTAACAATAATAAATTATTTTATTAACTAATCCCCTCAAATATGAGAAATAAGAATTTTTTTATGGGACAAAATTTTAAGAGGAAATGAGAACCTTTTTGTAGGACAGCGACATTACCTCACCGAGTATATATAAAATATATACATACATGTTTTAATCTTTATGGCAAACTGCAAAAAAAGATTTGTTGTCTAGTGATACAAGATTTTGAAATGTGTTCTTCTTTGTCTTGTGATCATAATTTTGAATCATGTTTTGTATAATATGATCTAGATTTAGGAGTATTATTTTAGAGTATATGTTTACTATTAAAAAAACGAACTAGTTTTTTTATTAAAAAAATTTGGCAGAATATATAAATTCTCACCTAATAGGTTACTTATAAATTCTACTTTTTTCAACAAAAGGAGTGGGTCGTTTGTTTTTCTAATCGAAATGCCGATATTTGATGTTTAATATTTTCTTATTATACATGTATTTACTATCTAGGTATATTTAACCTTTTTTATCAGCTAAACATTATAATGATCCGGTTACATCATCCAAGAATTCCAATCATGCACTCCAATGTTTTTTATAAACACTCTCAAACATGCCCTAAACACATTATATAAAGTCCAACTTTTACCTAATTTAAAATATGTATTAAGGTAGTATTTCTTTTTACCATATTCGATGACATGGGGAGTTTTTCATGTGATACACAAAAGACTGTTTATCGATTTATCATGCCTTTTGAGTTGGCGTAAAAAATCTCTTGAAAATGAAAAAGTACTTAAGATGCCATGTAATGAAGAACCAATTGTTTAATGTGGTAGTTAAATAGGAAAATAAGTAGAACAATATATGAACGAGTTTGAACAGTTTTATATACTTCCTCTGTATCACAATAAGTGATACATTTGAAGTTTCTCCGTTTTTGAGGCAAAGTATCAAAGTTGATACTAAAATATATTAAAGTAGATAGTTAGTAGAGGTTGAGTCCAACTTTTTTTGAATAAAAGTAGGGGTATATATAAGGGTAATTTCACTTTATTAAAGTGAATAGTTAGTGGATGATGAGTCTCACATTTTTACCGAATAAGATAATTTGTAAAGTATATCACTTATTATGAAACATCCCTAAATAAAAAATGTATCACTTATTATGATACTGAAGAAGTATATTTATTCCCTAAATTTTGTAGACTTTGAACACATCTTATAGGAAAGATACGTACTTGTATTAAACAATGATTAAGCTAGGCGAAATACTTTTGTATATATACACATCATCATTTTTCATAGATTATCAGCCGAAAAAGAAATGAATAATTAAATGGTGGCTGCTGACGCAATGATTTGGACTGTGGGTGAGTTGAAAGGCCAGCGTCACCATTTCTAGTCCTTATAAATATTATGCATGCAGTATCATATCCCCTCACTTCACTTGTCGATCACTCTCTTCCTCGAAACAAAATATTATCATCTTCTTTAATTTACACACACAAAACTCATGGCTTTTGCACTCAAATCACTTCCTTTTTCCTTCATTTTGCTCCTGTCCTTGCTTCTCCTCCTACAAATCTCTGGTATATATCTCTTTTTTCCTTCAATTTTTATACTCCGAAAATGATTTTTTTTTTTTTTTTAAATGCAGATGGCTGTGCAGAAAGCACCCTCTCCTTGAAAAAAACCAGTCACAGGAAGGTACGTATAGTATACACGTACAATGACACACACGTACATGCACTTACTTTTGAAATGCATACATGTGATTGTAGTGTGGGTAATTTGTGTGTGTGTACGTAGTTATTGGTGGTGAATGGTTTGGAAGCAAATGTTTTCAAGATCGGTGGAGGCAAGAGTAGGAAAGAGGAAGAAGATGGTTGGGAGCTAAGGGCAGCACCATTGGGTCCAGACCCACTTCACCACCATGGTGCTGACCCCAAGAAGCCAACAACTCCTTGAGCTAGCTACTTTGTTGACTCTATGTATGAAAGTCTTTGGTTGACTTTTTTATTTTGGTTTAACGTAAAGTATGTATAGTACGTAGTAGCTACCATGTTATGGGAGTTGTCAAGATTTTGTAACTTTGTTCTTTTGCCACCCATGAAGTAGTAATTTAAATTTTGAAGAGGCTTTCTTTTGTGGTTGTTGCTATTGTTCAACAAGTTGTTTAATCTAAAAATATGAAATGCTCCAAGATTGAGTCTTGAATCCGTCGCAATTAGATTTTAGTAACATATATATGTAGATATATTTACTGCAGCTTCAAGCTTGAATCATTGTCCTTTGTATCGTATGTGTATGAACCGAATATCAGATGAATGGATACTCGCATTTAATACAAGTTTTTTTTTTCTTTTTTTTTTTTTTTTTGCATATATAATGCAATTTTTGAAAAAAAAAATTAACGTTTATACCCTGAGTTTTTTTTTAAGAGTTGTGTTTCCGTTCTTGTAATTTTAACTTTGTAGTCTTGAAATTTTTGAATGTATCAAAATCTGAATTTTCTTTCTTATATTTTGTTTTCTAGAGTACTTATATGTAGTTATATCTTATACTTTATGGACTTTCCTATTTATATTGCTTCTGAAGCATATACATGATGTTTAATGAAACTATATCAATGAATAAGAAGGGTGATGAAATTTTATATCATGTATGTGTATATTGGTAATAGCAATTTTGATCAAAAACATACCAACCAAAGAAAATGATGTTAAATGTTCATTATAAATATGCCGCCATACTATATGTTAAACTTAAAATTGTTTCTTGAAGGTTTATAAAGGGCTTTCCATCATTTTTTTATGCGGAATTGGTCATAAATGACACAAGATGCATATCTATACAGCTTATATGAAAGTGTTAATAGAAGTTAGAATATTCAAATGACTTTCACATACATAATCACTAATAAGGTGCTTTTGTTTTCTAAGAGACGAAACATTTGGGGACTACATCTGCAGAGAAGATGTGAACCAAATGTCTGTAGTTTACATGTTATACAAAGTATTGTTTTATCAAATTGAAACGTGCGAACAAAGAGAAACAAAATTTAGGGTTTGGACACTAACTCATTCTCCTTGCCACTCGGTTAATTCACTTCGGGGTGCATAAAGCTTGGCCATTTGTGCATCAGCATCAATGTCATTTACTACACCTCGACAGCTTGGAAAACCACAATAACAAGGAAGCCGTTCATCAATCGAAAAGAATCTGCACAAATATATAACAAAATGTGATTACAAAAAAAAAAGATAAAAAGATAATGGATATGAAGGAAGAAAGAACGAATACCTGTAATCATATGTGAGTTCTTCCCACCGTGCGATATCTCTTTTGGCAAAAATTATTATGTGTTCATCCCCGTTGACACTTATGACTCTTGAATAACAATTTGGCTGAAACAAACAAGATTAATCAGGATTCAGAATATAAAAATATATATATAAATAAATAAATAAAATAAAAAAGAGGTTAAGAAACATACTTCACATGAGTGATTAATTAAATGTGCAATGCTTCCTGCTCTTGTGGCATCAATTACACGCTCCTCATCAATTCGAAACATGTATGTTCCTGCACCCTGCAATGTTTTTATTCATCAATTTTTCCATATTTTTTGGTTTCTTATGTTGCTTGTACACGTTAATTTTTATTGGAATCTATTTTTGCATATTATTTGGTAGTGGCTGTTTTTATTGATCTGCTTTTATTAAAATCTAAGTACACATTAATTTAGGGATGCAATCTTAACGATTATGTCGATCTTTAAAGAATTCCAATCATGGAATTTAATTTTCATTTATAGATATATATGTTTGTATGTATGTATATTAAACATTTAACACCTTTTTTAAGTTCCTATTGAAGTTTTCCTGATGGAACGAAAATGATAGATTTAGATTTACTTACCACCAATGAGTTGTATATCAAATGTTCTCTTCTGTCAGCTATAGAAGGCCTCACAATTTCACCAGTATACTCAATTACCTGTCATCAATTTAATACAGCAAAAATTAATAAGAAATATCGAAACAAACAAAATATGAAAAATATTTCCCAAAGGTAAAACATTTTTACCATATCTCCTGCTTTGTGTGGTTGTTTTGCAAAAATGCCAAATCCATGTATTGCAGATTTGCCTACGCAAAATGACATGCCAATACAAACAAGGTAAATACTTTTAATTTATTTTAAAAATAAAAATAAAAAATAGCATTAGAGTTATTTACCAAATGCTAGCCTTTTTCTGAAAGTTGTCCTCATGTATATATACTTTTCAGACATAGAAATTATGTTTGTGTGATCATCAGATAACAAGTTTTTAAGTTTTCCACAACCAAATGACAGCCTGGAATTTCCAGCATTATTATTATTATTATTATCATCATCATTATTATCCTGATGCTGGCAGAAACCACCAACTAAATATGGTACATTTTCCACATATGCTCGTTTTGAAGATGCAGCAGCAAGTACTTCAGGTTCTTTTCTCCCTCTTCTTCCAAAATAATCATAAGCTTCTGCTCATAATTCAAAAATAAAATATTACATAACAATAAATTAAAATATAAAATAGTTCCAGAAAATAAATATTAAATACCACAACGAGCAGACCCGGAAGGATTAACGGGCCGGACATAATCAGAATTAGGGTTTGGAATTTGGCCCATTCGTTCATCAGGAACAGCCCGTTCACTCATTGGATTAGGGCTATGCCTTTTACAAAATGACAGCAAACGAATGCATTGATTCTCTTCATCTTCATCTACAGGAATTAACTGCAATCTGTCTGCATCTGCCAGCTGTAAACACAAGATTAATCAACATTTACAAACAAATTATGTATCTTTTAAGAGTAAAGAGATAAAAGAAAAACAATTACCTCAGCACAAAATCCAGCAGCACGAGCACAAAGAGGATGATATGCAACATAACATGCATTGTTTGAACACTGCATTACCAGTTTCAAGTAGGTCATAGGGTTAGAACAGTAATATACATTGAAAAAAATTAAAAGAAATATAATGTGTGGTCCAATAAATGATAGCTAGTATTTACCTGGATACAAGCTCCATAAGGAACACCACAAATGCTACATAAAAGTTTCCAACGGTCCTGAATAGACAATAAAATAAATAATAAATTAAGAACCTCATCAGAAATATATATTCTTTGAAGATGCAAACTTTTTTATATGTATTTATCTTTCATTACGAGTTTTCCTTGGCATATTATGAATCTAAGTATCTAACTGAAAAAAAGGAACTACCTTACTAACTCTGTTCAGCCCATCAACTGGCTCCATTTTCTTGATATCAGCTAAGCAAGTTTCTGAAGACGAAAAAAAGATGTTAAAAGATCAGATATCAATATGCAAAAAAATATAAAATAAATAAAATAAAAGAAACAAACCTGGTATCCACATAGCACATGCAAGATGAGCCCAACGTCCATCTGTTGTAGGTTTCATTGCACCCCCTAGAAAAAACAGTCAGTTGATACAAAAGATGTTATTTCAGTTCATCAAAATTAAATACTTGTTATTAAAATTAAAATTGTAGATTTAAAGAAAGTACCTGTAACTGGACAGAGGCAACAGGGTGGAGAGATTTCAGGTGTACCAGGACGACATAAGTTACATAACCAAAGAACTCCATCAACAGGTTCCAGTTCCCCATAACATCTTGCATGAACCTTAACAAAAAAAAATAATAAATGCAACATACATTATATAATATATTATATTATATGACTCATGTAAGTAATTAAGATTTTAGGTTACCATCATTCTGCACTTATCACATTGCAGGAACAAATTGTTGGCATATTCCTGAAACAAGATAATCATTTGCATTAGAATATACTGTTGGTATCCCAAAAACAGAGAGTAAAAACTGAAATATGCATTTATTGGTAATAAATTAAGCATAAATAAAAAAAACTTTCACCTCATCCATGTGACAAACATTGCACTTATCCAAGTCCTTCCATTTAACATGAACAGGTCTGTAGCCAGCTGGCATGTTGCGTGTTCTCCCTGATGTTAACTTTGAACTCGATGTCCCCTAAAAAAGATATTGCATAATCTTGATTATTACAATTTAATGACTTTAATTTTTTAATCTTGTATACTATAACTAAATATATATAATGCAAATACTTGTATGATATTAGTATAAAAATTGTAGGTGAGTTACCTGTATAAGTCTCAATACATGAGGATCAGAAAAACCAAACATGTCAGCACCTGATTTGAAAAAGTCGTCAGATGCACCTTCAGACTCACAACTGCTTGAATAAATCTTTCTTAGTTTTTTGTAAATTTTATTCCAGCATGCACAAGGATCTGATCCATCAAACTATAATACAAAAAACTTCACATTAAAACAATCTACAAATCAAGAAATAATTACAGCTGCAGTTCATGAATACCATAAAAAAAATTAAAAAAGTATATTTATCATTTATGCAGTACCTGATCTCCATTATCTGTTGTAACCCTAAACAAAGGTTTGGATTTTGTGTCAGAATCTCGCAGTACTTCCATCTTATATACAGAATATACACTTGGATCTGAATTAAAAATAAAAAAGGGAGAATTATTGGTGGAATATAAAATTAAATAAACTTTAGTCTATATAAATGAAAAAAAACCTGATAGTGAAGGAAACTTTCTTGTAGCTGTATAACCTAAAGGACAGATAGATTCTTCATCATCAAAGCAATTCAGATCTTTAACCATCTTACCTACACCATATTTAGCACAAATTATCAAATACAGATTAAACCAAAAAAAAAATTGATCTGGAAATTGTAGATTAAGATCATTAGTTATTTACCAAGCTTTAATACTTCCAAATCCCCAACAATAAAAGGGCCACTTTTAGAATTCTGTACAATTTTAGTGCTCAAATTCTTCTTTTTTGAGCCATTACTACCTTCATCATCTTCACTGTCAGCTCCTAAATCTGTGCCAATACCATTTCGCAACTGTAACATACTTTTTGGAAGTTTTTGTCTGCTTAGATACCTGATGAAAAAAGTCAAACCTTTTAGTCAAACATATGCAAAAAGCTATAGAATTAGAGCTTTGATATTACATTTTTGCTTCCTCCAAGCTTCGAATGAAATCCAATTTCTTGCATTTCAGGTGAAAAGAAGATAGAAGCCCTTTAAGAAATGAGATCACGTTTTTCGTTTTAACCCTGGATTTCAAAAATGATGAGAATCTGAAAATAATTAAATGTATTCAAGATATTTTAAATTTATATACCTAGCAAAATCATGGGTCCCAAAAAACTGCACAAGTACAGATTTTTCTCCTGAAATTTTACTTAGACCTCGACGAATACTAACAAATGATTCATCTAACACA
The DNA here is from genome assembly GCA_963853835.1 of Calendula officinalis. NCBI lineage: Eukaryota > Viridiplantae > Streptophyta > Magnoliopsida > Asterales > Asteraceae > Calendula > Calendula officinalis. Next base: position 13,695,691 of record OY970826.1, on the reverse strand, counting down.
ATTGCTGGCCACATAGCATGACCTGTACAACTCACAAAATAAACAGAAAATTTAAATTTAAATTTAAAAATAAAACTGTATGCAAGCTTTTGATATATTCATACCTGTAAGTTTGGCCCATATAATGTCCCCTGGTTCAATATCATGACAATCATCCAAATTAGCAGCCAGCACAATCATCTCATTGACATCAAGATCATCTGTTTCTGAACAATGAAGATCACAAGTCAATTCTAGACATTTGATTTCATCTGGAGACACGTGGAATTTGATTCTTTCTTTAGATAGAATCACCAGTTCTTCATCACCATCTTCATATTCAACCTATTTTTGTCACACATAAATGAGTAAATAACTGTTTGAAATGATTATTTATATACCAAATAGGGATTAAAAAAACCGTTACATGATGGCGGTGGTTTTCTAAATCATACTTTCCAATACGGCCAAAGTACCAATCAGCATCCAATGGCCAGTAAACCTTTAATGATTAATATAACCTAAGTTAGAAAGTTGAGCAAACAATGAATTTGTTAAACGAAAGAAATATAGAAAATTATAAATCACAACTTGCCTTGCATTGTAATCCCACAAATTTCTGGGGATCCACACTATCAAATTTCAACCTGTTTCCCAATATCAGAGTTGGTATAAGCATAAGTTACCATTTTTTGCAACAAATAACAGAAAATGGATCATTTCTTAAGATTAAACATACCTGACCCATCTCTTAGTGCGATTGGCGGTGGTGGTTGGTTTAATTGCATCTTCAATTTCAGTTGTTTCATTACCATCGGTATTTTTCTGACAATTATTTTTGTTGTTGTTATTGTTTTTGCTTTTCCGTCCCCTGCTGCTGCTAATGCTAGTATCATTGATTTTGTTATTAGGTTTTCGAGATGATCCTCTCAATCTGGGAGCATCAAGACAAACTGAATCTAGCCCTAAATTATCAAGCTCGTGGTTCGTCTTCCTCTTCTTATTACTACAATTGACCAAACCCCCAACGGAGTCCTCAAATTCAACATCCTCAGTTTTCACTTCGACATCAGAAATCATTTTCAAATTCAAAAGAAAAGTATCATAACCAGAATGTCCATCGAAACCGCCACTCCTCTTGCGACGGCGACAGCGAGAGTAAACATGAATTACCGGCGGTTTCGGTGGCGGTGGCTTTGGATCCACTGAAACTGCATCGTCATGGTCCTCTAACATCGTGAATTTCCTCGCTTTCACCTTCTTAGGCATGACATTCGAGTAACCACTACAAGGAGAGGTAGCTGAGTACACGATATCAAGCGGAACGTACCTCGCTTCACGATGATGGTGATGATTATGATTATGATTATGATCTTCTTCGGATTGAACCACTGTTTCCAGCTCCTGCGGCGATGATTCTTCTTCTTCGTCTTTTCGCTGCTTGTTATCGGCGCTAGAGGATAACAATTGAGAAGAAAATGCCATTCGATTTGCGGGAAAAAGGGGTATTTCAGATGCTAGTACGACATTTGAACTAGGGTTTCAAAATTGAAGTAGCAGTGAGGTTTTTAGATGGAGGAGAGAGCTCTATTCCCGCCCCAAGAACAAATGAAGCCATGAACAAAGAAAATAAAGAGAGAGAAGAAGTGTTCCTTTTATATTGTAGATATTTTGACTTTAACCCCTAATCAAATGGTTTTAGTACACGTAGGTCCAACTTATATAAAAGTTAACATATAAACCCCTATGAGTTGATGCAAGAGTAATTGGAATATTTTATGTGACTTTTTTTTAGCTTTTTCCTGACCACCTCAAGATTTGCACATAGTAACTTTTGAACCTATGATTACTTTTTTTTTTGAACGGCAAATTAGTTAGTAGTCAAGTTGTACAATAACATTCATAAGGGACAGTATGCCCTCTCTCGAATGCTCCTCCTATGAGGAATAAACCTTATCACCTGAGAAAAAACATTCAGCAAAACTCGACCTCGAGACTCTGTGAACGACAATCCCAAAGTTTCCTTTGGTGACAAGTTGATCTACACCAACTTGTTAAGTCAAGTCACTTAATAGTTAATTACAGCAACCTAAATGATTAAAAATATACTTTTCTTTATTATATTAATTTTATTATTTTCTTGTGTCACATCCGGATTCAGCGAAAAAACAGACATTTAAATGATCATAGCAGTTGATTAAAGCAACTGAATTATCAGTAATATAAATTAAGGTTAGTATGGTGTCTTTATTATGTAGTAAGACATGAAATGACAATATGATACGGATTCGTATAAAGTGGAGCTAGAACCCTAGCTACCTTATTTCGGCCGACCGAAATAATACACGTGAACAAATGTGTTCAACAAAATACTTGTATTCAATAATCTATCATCCAACCAAGAACTACAATCCCTATAAATAATAAAGCTAATAAAGACGAGCTAAACTAGGAAAAGGAAAACAACCTAAGATAAACTCTAATTTAAATAAAAGATAAATTCAAAAGGTTGGTTGGATGCTTATTGATAAACTCGGCCGAACCTTCTAGCCACGAGTTGATGGTTCGGGTTGTGATCTTGTCTCCAGGTCGGGATCTTCTAATATGGTAGGATCCGTATCATCATCCCCCTCTAAAAAAGGACTCGTCCGCGAGTCATCATCACCAGATGGTTCATAAGGAGACAAATCAGCGACATTAAAGGTGGCAGATACCTTATAATGCCCGGGAAGATCGATTTTATACGCATTATCGTTTATGCGTTGTAGCACACAAAAGGGTCCATCCGCCCTAGGTTGAAGTTTACCGAACCGCCCTTGAGGAAAACGTTCCCGACGTAAATGAATCCACACGAGATCTCCTTCATTAAAAACGACCTTCTTACGATGTTTATTTGCACGAGATTGGTACTGTACAATGTGTTTGATAATCTGCTCACGTACTTGTTCGTGCAAGAGTTTAATTTGTGTGGCCTGTTCATCACCCTCCGTGCTAAAATGTTGTGATTCGATTGACGGCGACAGGTCAAGGGGTGTGAAGGGATTACGTCCGTACAGGACTAAAAATGGACTACGGCCCGTAGAGCTATGATTTGAGCGGTTGTAAGCGAATTCTGCCTGATGAAGAACGAGATCCCATTTCTTTGGACTGGTGCCAACTAAGCTGCGGAGTAAATTGCCCAAACTCCGGTTTGTCACTTTGGTTTGGCCGTCCGTTTGTGGATGGTGTGAACTGCTAAATTGTAGCTTGGCTCCCAAACGCTTCCAAAGTGTACGCCAAAAGTGACTAATAAACTTAACATCACGGTCCGACGTGATGGTTTTGGGGACCCCGTGTAAGCGTACGATTTCATCGAAATATAGGCGTGCCACTTGTGAAGCATCGTACGTTTTTGAGCAAGGGACAAAATGCGCCATTTTGGAAAAGCGATCAACAACAACCATGATCGAGTCCTTCTTGCGTTGCGTTAACGGTAAACCCAGTACGAAATCAATACTAACGTCTTCCCATGGACGCTCGGGAGTTGGTAAGGGAGTGTAAAGCCCTTGATTCGTATGATGGGTTTTGGCGATGTGGCACACACGACACCGTTTAAGAATCTTGGAGACATCGCGAGGTAATCGTGGCCAAAAGAAGCGGTCTTGCACTAAAGCAATTGTTTTCTCGCGGCCAAAATGTCCGGCGAGGGCACCCTGATGACACTCGAGGATGATGGCGTCACGGAAAGAGGACAATGGAACGCATAACCGACATCCTTTATAACGCAAACCCTCATTTTGAATAAAATCACGGTACGGACCATTGGAGCTGTGTGCCCATGTGGTGGAGAAGTCTGGGTCGTCTTGGTACAAATTGGTAAATGAGGAGAACCCGACAACTTCAAAAGTGACCGACGTATGGAGTGCTGGGCGTCGGCTCAAAGCATCTGCGACGGAGTTTGTGGAGCCTGCTTTATGACGAATAACAAAGTTAAAATATTGCAGTAACTCGACCCATTTTGCATGCCGCGGGTTCAGTTTTGATTGCCCTTGTATAAACTTTAGAGCTTGGTGATCGGAATATAAGACAAATTCGCCTGATAGTAGATAATGGCGCCAATATTCAAGGCTTCGTACAATGGCGTAGAATTCCTTATCGTATGTACTATACCGTCGGCGAGTGTCTCTAAGTTTTTCACTAAAAAAAGAGATGGGGCGTTGTTGTTGGCTCAAAACGCCGCCGATGCCTACCCCCGATGCATCACATTCAACCTGGAAAACAACGTTAAAATTGGGAAGTGCTAACACCGGTGCTTTTGTGACTGCTGTTTTTAGGGTGTCAAAAGAGCGTTGTGCTGAGTCGGTCCACGAGAATTTGTTACTTTTTAAGCTCTCAGTAAGGGGGGCAACAATGGTACTAAAGTTGCGGATGAAACACCGATAAAAGGAAGCTAGACCGTGAAAGCTTCGAACATCGTGCAGATTTGTGGGTGCCGGCCAAGTGGTGATTGCCGAGACCTTAGATTCATCCATGCGGATTCCGTGTCCCGAGACGAGGTACCCCAAAAATACAACCTCATTGGTGAGAAAATGACATTTCGTGGCGTTAGCATATAGTTTTTGTTGGCGCAATACCATGAAAATGTCGCGGAGGTGGCATAAGTGTTGTGTCACATCTTTGCTAAACACCAATATATCGTCGAAATAAACAACAACGCAGTGACCGATAAAGGGTTTAAAAATGTGGTTCATCAACCTCATAAAAGTGCTAGAGCGTTTGACAACCCGAATGGCATCACCATCCACTCATATAATCCGTCGCGTGTTTTAAACACGATTTTCCATTCATCCCCGGGTCGCATGCGAATCTGATGATAACCACTACGTAAATCAATTTTGGAAAAAATGGACGCCCCATGGAGGTGATCGAGCAAATCATCAAAACGCGGTATCGGAAAACGGTATTTGATTGTGATTTTATTAACAGCTCGACTATCGATACACATCCGGAATTTTCCTCCAGGTTTCGGAACAAGTAGAGCGGGAACAGCACACGGACTCATGCTCTCACGGATGAGGCCTTTGTCTAATAACTCGGTTAGTTGTCGGTGAAGTTCCGTGAATTCCTTGGGGTTCATGCGGTACGCCGGTTTATAAGGGATGCTTGCGCCGGGTAGGAAATCAATGCAGTGTTGGATTTCCCGCTCGATCGGTAGCCCGGCAGAAATGTCGTCGGGAAAAACGTCACGGAATTCGGTGATGAGGGGCTGTATTTCCGGTGGTATTTTTGGAATTTCTGCGTTTGCCTCGGTCACTAAAAGACCGAAGATAATGTGACCCGGACCCGTGGGTGTTGTGCGATTGAGATGGTGAAACATGGGACCCGAAACGAGCATGGACTCGGCTCCATGATCGCGAGGATCTAGTGGCGCGAGGGTGATATTAATACCATCTTTTTTAAACGAATAGGTGTTCCGGAATCCATCATGTTTGGCGCGACGATCATATTGCCACGGTCGCCCAAGTAAAAGGTGGCACGCGTCCATTGGGAGGACTTCACACCAAAGTTCATCCGCGTATTTGTTCCCAATGGAGAATTGTACCAAACACCGATGCATGACTTTAATAATGTTACCCTTTTTCAACCAAGTGAGTTGGTACGGTTCGGGGTGTGGTTGGAGGGTTAAGTTCAATTTTTCCACCATAGCCGTAGCGACTATGTTTTCACAGCTACCACCATCAATAACTGATGTGATGAAACTAGTTATAAATGAAATGTCCTAAATACGCGTATTCTAGATTACCACACTCGTAGGCAAGTATGACCTAATCGCGGACAATATAGTCAAGGTAAGTATTTTCAGATATTCGTCTCCACAGGGAACAGTTAAGCTGACTATGTAAATTAAAATTAAGTAAATTAACCTAAACAAGTAATTGCAAAAAGGGTTTTTGTTTTATTTATAAACTACTAATTAAAATAATTAAACTTAATAAAAAGTAGACAAATGAAATATGGGAAAAACTTTAATCTGTCGGAGATGACATTCACTATGACCGAATCCCTCTAAACTTAGGTTTGGTTGGTTAAGACCCGATTGATATAATATTCTAGAAGTTAGGCAGCTAGATTTCTCTCAACTTCCTACAATGTCCGTAATATGGTTCCTAGGAATTTCTTCTCTCAAGAAATATATTATGGTCACACTTCAGTTTACTAATTATAACTAAGGCTCGGATTTCCGCCACCTTCTAATCCTAGGAATTTCTTCTCTAAAGATTAGTCTTTTAGCCTCGCCTAGGTTATCGGTATCTGGTCTCGGACCCCTATTTCTAGTGAGTCGCCTACTACGTCACCGAAGTGAAAAGTTGGGGGAATTACTAAAGAGTTATGGTGTTGTCAATACCTAACAATTCAACAACAAACAGATCAAATATGCGAAGATTAAAAGTTTAACTAAAAGGTTCTCCGTTATAAATAATAAGTGTTCAAATATAAATAAGACAATCCTAATAAAAAAACCAAACCTAAAACATAGAGTTCATCAATTCATAGTGAATACAAGGATTTAGCTCATGAACATACTAGACAAATCAACCATAAAATCACAAGAAAACATAATAATAAAAGGATAAACCGTCCGTTCTTGCGTCTGCTTGATAGTTTCGTCCGTCCGACACTTTTCTTGTTCGTTCGTAACCTGCTTCTTGCGTAAAGGGTTCTTCAATTTGGCAGCCTTGCGGCTGCTCCTAAATCGTGCGTCCAAAAACCCCAAAACGTTATCTCAGCCTTTTAATTCAACTAATGGCACGTGGGCTCCCAATTCATGTGGACCGACTTTTCTAATTGTGATATCCAAATTAATTTGTAATGTGGTCTAAGTCTTTTTCACGTGGGCTTGTGGTACTTTCCTCTTATTTGATCTACTAGGCTGCCTGCTTGCTTCTAATTAATTCCATGACATCCCAATTACACGTGAGTTTTATGTATCACAATTAATTGTTTTGTGGTTTGCATTGTATCAATTGGGCCGCACGCTTCCTCAATATTTACAAATTGTGTGGCTAATCCATTTGCACGTGGGAGTTTATGGACTAAAATTGTCCTCTAATTCCTTTTTTTCAAGTTCAATCGTGCTCCTCAAATTTTTAAGTGGCCAGTCTCTAATTCTTTGACAAATATTAGCTTTCTTTACCATCTGACCACTTAGATAGACTGTGTTTCCAGAATTGATCTTTTTAACGTGTATTTGGTTCGTTTCTTGTGTATTTTGGAGTTATGATCTGCATTTTACGAATAACATGCATTTAAGCATAAGTAAAGTATTTTCCTTACAAAACGAGCCTAAATTATATAATAGTGGCGGATTTAAATATGTATAAATCCGCCAATATCAAGATGCCCACACTTGAACTTTGCTTGTCCTCAAGCAAATCATCATAAAAATAATTCAATCAGCTAGATAACAATAAAACATAATCGACACTTTATCTCAAATTTCATTCCTAGAAACACAACAATTTTCAGACCCTAGTTCAATTTAGCAGTTAAAATTTTCAATATATTTTATGCCCAAGTTTGTGTAAGACATTAGCTAACTTTTCACAAATCTAATCAAATATCTAACTATGCTAATTATACTACTTTTAACTTAGATCCTAATCAATCCTTGCATAACCTATAAATACCATCTTTATGAAAATTACCCAACTAATAAGGTTAAATTAAGAAAATTTAGTTTAATTATTCATTTAATAGCTTATTTTCTTTATTTATTCATGCTTTGTATGTTATTTATTTCTTTACTTATTTTCATTTCTTTCATACATGCTTTGCATGTTTATTAATTATTTATTTATTTATTTTGTTTGGAAGAGATTACAGCAACTTTCTTTGAGCACCCGCGTAAAAGACTTTCAGCCAACATATCCAGATCAGTTGACCTTAGTATGCTAGGTTTAAAGGACCCCGCGAGCTTACTTGTCGGGAACCCAAGGCCGGTTAATTGTTCTCCCTAAGTATTTAATTAGGTATTTATTCAAGAATCGATTCGAACCTCAGCTTACATTGTGAACCCGCGTAAAAGACTTTCGACCAACATGTCCAGATCAGTTGACCTTAGAATGCTAGGTTTGAAGGACCCCTCGGGCGTACTTGTCGAGAGCACAAGGCCGGATGAATATTCTCACCGATTCTCAAATTTTTCTATTATATTTATTATTTAGCAATTTATTCACGTAAACTAAAAGCTCTTAATCCAACCTAATGTCATCGGGAGCTAGCTTTGCTAATCTTAATTTTCTAAAAGACAATTCTTATAGATTTTACAAGGCATTTCAAATTTTCCAAGTTACGAAGTGGTTTAATTAACGAGTTAAAAAGATAATTAGATCGACAAAAAGCCACAAAAATTGACACATAAAAGCTAGGTAAAATTTTGCCCTTTAAAATGAACTTTATTGTCCAAAAATTGTTTCTAAAGCATTGAGATGTGTCATAAAAAAAATTTGCTAATTAAAATGGTTTTGTGTAGTTAGATGATTTTCTAGAGAACTTCAACAAGTGGTGGAACTCACCCCCATGCCCACACTTAAAGATTTGCATTGTCCTCAATGCAATAAAATTTTAAACTAATGGGTAAAAGTAAATAGGCAAAAGGAAGGGTACTCCCTGGGGGTGCTTCGTGCAGATTCCACACTGCAAGCATCATCATCCATGCATCCTCATCTAGCAGTCATTCAGCCCGATCCAAGTTCCTATCACAAAAAGAAAACAAAAAAAAAAACAAAATAAAAGCAAACAAAATAAAATAAAAAATGCACGGGTTGCCTCCCGAGAAGCGCTTCGTTTATTTTCAAGTCTTGAGCTTGACTCGCCCCCAAGTTAGATTACTTGGGGTAGATTATCGGACGACCCTTATCAACGATGTCCCTCGGGCCAAAATGGTTGCAACTCAGCCCTTCGTGACTTTTAAGTAAAAACTTTCTGGCCTCAGTACCATATTCACAACAAAGTTCATGTTTTTGTTTCGACTCGATCATATGTAAGAACTCGTCGGAATATGTGGCATCGATAATGTGTTCGTGGAGTTCCTTGAAAGGTTGATTTTCGAGTAGAGAGAGGTGATTTGCGGGTATGTTTTCTTTATCATTTTTGTAACGATCCTCGATATCGAATTCTTGTACTAAGGAGTACTCAAGATGAGTAGCTGGCAGTTTAGGCTCAAGATTAGGGTGATTGTTAAGAGATGAATTGTTTTGAAACTTTTCATTTGAAGGAATGTGCTCGGATACTCCGCCGGGCTTTTGGGCAACTGAGGCGTCAGCATATAGGAGTTCTTCGAGCTCTCTTATCACATCGTCGGGGCTCATGTCATCATCACCAATCAAGCTCTCATCGAAATCACCACTCAATAATAAATTTTTAAAATCAGTAGTGAGATCATCATCAGTGGATTCATCATTAATGCGAGAATTATCAACAATTTGTGCATGTGTTACATCTTCATTCTCTGGCTCTTTTTTGGTCTTGATATCCTCAAACTCTACCTCTTCTTCTTCTGATCCGCTCCCGTAGAAAAATAATAGCTCTTGAAGTTCTTGGATGTCTTCCTCCTCTTCATCCCGTTCATTAGTGAAATCGTTAGTTTTCATATGTGGCGAGCTTACCTGTTTACCACTTCGAGAAGTTATCGCGTTCACTTGAGCATAAATATCGTGACTTCTCTTTAGATTTTTCTGAGTGTTGGGAGGTAGATCGCATTGTGGTCGTTCGGATAGTAATTGTGTCATCCTCGGTTTAGCGCATCCAACCTGAAAAGCATGCAAAGAAGCAGTTAATTTATCTATTTTTTGTTCAAATACCTTTTGGTTGTTTTTCAAGATTGCCACTTCTTCACGTGAAATTTCGTTAATGGCTTTGAATGGAGCTTTGTTTTGCATGATTTGCTTGTCTAACGTCCATTCCAGGTTGTGCATCGCCATGTCTTCCAAGAGTTGGTAACCAGCAGTGGGGGTATTGTACCAGAATATACCTCCACTAGATGAGTCGAGTGTTGAGCGAGATGTGTAATCTAATCCCCCGTAAAACATCTGAACAATGTTACCTTTCTGGAAACCGTGGTTTGGGCACGTTCTTACCAACCTCTTGAACCTCTCCCAAGCTTCAGTTAGTGTTTCACCTGCATCCTGTTGGAAAGTCATAATGTCAATTTTAATTTTTTCAACTCTAGCCGGTGGAAAATAACGCAGGATAAACCGGCTTCTGAGTTCCTCCCATGTAGTGATGGAATCAGGCTCCAACGATCTTAGCCAAGCTTTTGCTTCTCCAACAAGGCTGAAGGGGAACAATCTGAGTCTGATTGCATCATTTGATACGCCTTGTTGCTTAAACAATTCACAGATATCTAGGAAATCTTCTTCATGTTGGTAGGGATTATTGTAAATTTTACCGTCATAATTTAGCTCACGGACCATGCTCAGAAATTGGCCCTTGATCTCAAAATCTACCCCCGTAATATCTGGTCTCCTAATAACAGGAACAAGAGCATTCGGTACGTTGTGCCTCGTTATCCACATTGGTTGTTCTGCATCCCCCATTTAATAATAAGCTGCAAAGAAAAATAAACTGCAAGGGAGCAAAACAAACTATAAAATGCATCGGTGTGAAATAATAAAATAATAAAATATAAAAATAAAAATAAAAGAAATAAAGCAATTAACTCGTCCAAGAACAAGTTCCTAGACGAGGATCGATTAATAGACTAAGTTCTAATCTACTAAATCAAGCAACTATTCCCCGGCAGCGGCGCCAAAAACTTGATGTGATGAAACTAGTTATAAATGAAATGTCCTAAATACGCGTATTCTAGATTACCACACTCGTAGGCAAGTATGACCTAATCGCGGACAATATAGTCAAGGTAAGTATTTTCAGATATTCGTCTCCACAGGGAACAGTTAAGCTGACTATGTAAATTAAAATTAAGTAAATTAACCTAAACAAGTAATTGCAAAAAGGGTTTTTGTTTTATTTATAAACTACTAATTAAAATAATTAAACTTAATAAAAAGTAGACAAATGAAATATGGGAAAAACTTTAATCTGTCGGAGATGACATTCACTATGACCGAATCCCTCTAAACTTAGGTTTGGTTGGTTAAGACCCGATTGATATAATATTCTAGAAGTTAGGCAGCTAGATTTCTCTCAACTTCCTACAATGTCCGTAATATGGTTCCTAGGAATTTCTTCTCTCAAGAAATATATTATGGTCACACTTCAGTTTACTAATTATAACTAAGGCTCGGATTTCCGCCACCTTCTAATCCTAGGAATTTCTTCTCTAAAGATTAGTCTTTTAGCCTCGCCTAGGTTATCGGTATCTGGTCTCGGACCCCTATTTCTAGTGAGTCGCCTACTACGTCACCGAAGTGAAAAGTTGGGGGAATTACTAAAGAGTTATGGTGTTGTCAATACCTAACAATTCAACAACAAACAGATCAAATATGCGAAGATTAAAAGTTTAACTAAAAGGTTCTCCGTTATAAATAATAAGTGTTCAAATATAAATAAGACAATCCTAATAAAAAAACCAAACCTAAAACATAGAGTTCATCAATTCATAGTGAATACAAGGATTTAGCTCATGAACATACTAGACAAATCAACCATAAAATCACAAGAAAACATAATAATAAAAGGATAAACCGTCCGTTCTTGCGTCTGCTTGATAGTTTCGTCCGTCCGACACTTTTCTTGTTCGTTCGTAACCTGCTTCTTGCGTAAAGGGTTCTTCAATTTGGCAGCCTTGCGGCTGCTCCTAAATCGTGCGTCCAAAAACCCCAAAACGTTATCTCAGCCTTTTAATTCAACTAATGGCACGTGGGCTCCCAATTCATGTGGACCGACTTTTCTAATTGTGATATCCAAATTAATTTGTAATGTGGTCTAAGTCTTTTTCACGTGGGCTTGTGGTACTTTCCTCTTATTTGATCTACTAGGCTGCCTGCTTGCTTCTAATTAATTCCATGACATCCCAATTACACGTGAGTTTTATGTATCACAATTAATTGTTTTGTGGTTTGCATTGTATCAATTGGGCCGCACGCTTCCTCAATATTTACAAATTGTGTGGCTAATCCATTTGCACGTGGGAGTTTATGGACTAAAATTGTCCTCTAATTCCTTTTTTTCAAGTTCAATCGTGCTCCTCAAATTTTTAAGTGGCCAGTCTCTAATTCTTTGACAAATATTAGCTTTCTTTACCATCTGACCACTTAGATAGACTGTGTTTCCAGAATTGATCTTTTTAACGTGTATTTGGTTCGTTTCTTGTGTATTTTGGAGTTATGATCTGCATTTTACGAATAACATGCATTTAAGCATAAGTAAAGTATTTTCCTTACAAAACGAGCCTAAATTATATAATAGTGGCGGATTTAAATATGTATAAATCCGCCAATATCAATAACGACAGTGCATACTTTGCCTTTTGCGGTGCACTTGGTACGGAAAATGTTGTTACGTAACCACTGAGTATCATCGTCCGACGTATGGAGAGCGGTACTAAGAACTCGCTGAACGACAAGGGATTCGCCCCGATCCGGAAAAAGAATTTCGGTTTCGGTGTCAGGGGTTTCATCGTTGTCGTCGGTATCGTAAGTAGGCACGGGGTCGTCAATAAAGGCGACGACTTGTGTATTCGGACAATCGCGTTTTAAATGGCCGAGTCCTTAACATTTATAACAACGAAGTGGATTGCTGTTGGACCCCACAGACGAAGTAGAACCCTGTGGTTCGGTTTTGACAGGAGCCGTGCGGTTCGAACCACTTGTGTTGGCCGGGGGTCGGTTAGTGAACCGTAGTGGTGCGGACCGAGTTTTGTTCGCTAATTGTTTTTCCACGCGTTGAGCTAACCTGCACACATCAGAAAACGACCAATACTGTTGTAACATAACAATATCCGATATGTCGGATCGGATCGCACCCAAGAAGCGTGCGATGATCTGTTCGTCGTCTTCTTCGACACCACATCGCATGCGTAATCGTTCTAACTCGACGATAAAATCTTCAATCGTGAGTTGTTTTTGTTTTAGATTGTGGTAATCTAGAAACGAATTTTGCTTGTGATTGACCGGGAGAAACTTGGACTGCATCAATCGTTTCATCTTGTCCCACGTCTCGACTTTTCGTTTCCCTTGTTGATAACGTTGGTTCTGTACGTGTTCCCACCACAAAGAAGCATATTTACGTAAACGTATAGCAACAATTTTTACCTTGAGATCTTCGGGAATGCGTTGGAGGTCGAATATGCGTTCGACGGTTTGGAGCCAATCAATAAAATCGTCGGGTTGGAGTTTGCCTTCGAACTCTGGAATTTGCGGGCGAATTCCGAGGGCTCGTAATGGACCAGGGGGTGGCGGTGATGGACGGCGACGATAGTTCCGACCAAAAACGTTGTGGTCGTCACCATTGTTGCGGATGACATACTCGGTGGCGGAATCGTCCTGATCGAACTGATTGAGTTCAAGCTCGCGAATCCGTTGTTGCAGGCGTTCAATCTCAGCAACATCTAGTGGGTCACGCTGTTCATAACCGTTGCCTCCGGCGGCGAATCTACGGTGGTGACGACGATCTTCCTCACGTCCCGACATGCTTGAGAAAAAAAAACCGTGGTCTGATACCACTTGATACTGATTCGTATAAAGTGGAGCTAGAACCCTAGCTACCTTATTTCGGCCGACCGAAATAATACACGTGAACAAATGTGTTCAACAAAATACTTGTATTCAATAATCTATCATCCAACCAAGAACTACAGTCCCTATAAATAATAAAGCTAATAAAGATAAAGACGAGCTAAACTAGGAAAAGGAAAACAACCTAAGATAAACTCTAATTTAAATAAAAGATAAATTCAAAAGGTTGGTTGGATGCTTATTGATAAACTCGGCCGAACCTTCTAGCCACGAGTTGATGGTTCGGGTTGTGATCTTGTCTCCGGGTCGGGATCTTCTAATATGGTAGGATCCGTATCACAATAAGTATCTAAAATGGAGAGCAACTTTTATTAGTACACAATAATTCTTATATGTACGTTCTTTCTTCCTTTTTAATAGGAGGCAAAATTTGATAATATAAGGACGTATATTAAATAAAAATTTGGTCTATAGTTCCCAATAGGTAGAGATTGTCATGAGATATTTGGGGAAATTTGATGTTCTTTTTATCCCGCGCTCAATTCATCAATACGATTGCTTCTCATCTCCGACTACCACAACGTCTCGATAAAAAAAATCCACTTTCTTTGAAATCAATTGATTCTGATTGATGGAAGCTCTTAAATTCCATCAACATCAACCATTCATGACCCCAATTTCATTTTCATGGAATATCCGAGCCGTCTCCAAGTGTTTCTCCACCACCCCTTCCCCAAAATTAGGCGGTGGGAAAATCAGTAGGGTTTCTGCTGATGAACTCAAAGAGAAATGGTTAAATTCCCTCACTTGCACTCCTCTCCTTAAGGAATCGGAAAACTCGATGTTACAGAATGATGTGAGTTGTGGAAATGGTGAGGTTATTTCAAACACACGGTGGGTTATCGGAATTGACCCTGATGTTTCCGGTGCAATGGCCGTTTTGAAAACCGATGATTTGGGCGGCTCTTCTGCTCAGGTGATTTTTATTTAATCCATATCTAACATACAAAACAAGCATGATGGTATGCTGCAGCTAGTGTGTGCATATAGCAGGATTTCTTCTTCTTCTTGGAAATTAATATTTTATTTAGATGCTTAATGGGAAAAAAAGAGGTGCAGAAATTGCCATGGCTTTAGATTTCATATTTAAAAGTTATAGAGCAAATTGCATAAATTAGCAATGTACTTCACCAACCTCACTTAACTTTACTCCGATTTGGTCACTAAAAGCAAAAACTTGGCCAACTCGGATGAGTACGATGTGCCAGGGTTGGTCCAAACCGGTCAAAGTAAAACACGACTTTGTAGTTATTTTTTCAAGTGCTACATTTGTTTATATATTTATATGTTTTTAGGTATATGATTCTCCTAATGTAAAAGTGCTGGTAGGCAACCGTATACGGCGTCGTATGGACACAAAAGCTATGGTTCAGTTACTTCGCAGTCTTAATATTCCAACTGGTATGTATTGTATACTACTATTATTCATCTTCACCATATTATACATTAAATTTATTTATATATAGACTATATGTGTGGAGGTGGCCCTTTTAATTATGAATTGTCTATTCGGGTTATGTTTTATGTGTAACGGCTCAAACAACTAAAACTAGCTTACAAGAAAACATGCCAAATGGGTCAAAAGGTGCCCAAACTGTATCTGTAAATTATATTATCAGATTAAAAAACATTAAATTAACTATTGCATAACAGTGTTTTAGGTCAGTGATTTGTTGGGGCTTACTTGTTTGTATATATATAAAAGATTTTTGACAAATGGCATGTGTGGTTCTAAAAGATATTTGTTTGTTAGGAACAACGGCATACATAGAACAATCACTTCCATTTCCAGGAGATGGTAAACAGGTTAGTTAAATAATATTTCTGTAGTTATTTTAATAAATAAATTATAATAATAAATAAAAAACAGGGATGGTGGAGTGGTGGATTTAATTATGGGCTATGGATCGGGGTCCTTGTTGCCTCTGAAGTTTCTGTAATTCCAATCTCGTCCCTGCGGTGGAAACAGGAATTCAAACTATCTGGGAATGGCAAAACAAAGGTTTTATTTATTTATTTTCTAATATAATATAATATCCAAGAAATAAATTAAATATTTGCAAAGAAGCAATTTACGATTTCTTGATAATATTTAGTTTTTAAATATAGAAAATTAATATTTTAATATTTTGGATGCAGGACGATAGCAGGGCGCTTGCGTGCACCTTGTTTCCAATGTTAACTTCATCGCTGAAAAGGAAAAAGGATCACGGTACTTCCTCCTCTTTTTGTTTAATACTATATTAATAATTAATGTACCAAATATGATTACAAAACTATAATATTATTAATTAATGTAAAGAAATAAGTCATTTTTGCTCCATTGAATGATTGTTGCAGGGCGGGCTGAGGCTTTGCTGATTGCTGCATATGGTAAAGGCATAAAATTGAAGTCTGATTCTGAATCAGAGTCATTAACTGCCATTGACACCAACAACATAACATAGTCATGGCTCTTTGCAGCATTACTATGACTATTATAAATTATGAATCTAACATTACTAATGTAAATGTGGTGTTAACGAATTTGCCCACGGCTTTTTACTTCATTTGTAATCTAGTTATTATAGTTTTACTTTGAAAACCATGAATACACTTTGAATCTGTTGTAATTTGTAGATTTTTTTGGGACTGGAAATTTTAGAAGATGTAACTTTTATTCAATTAGAGGTGAAAAGCATACAAAACTTCTGGTGTTTTTTCCTTCTCCTCAATTGCATAATTAGGTCATATTACAAACATGTTATCAATCAGATTACCAAGTATACGTTGATGATTAACCTTTCCCCAGTTGACTTTGACCATTTCTCACAGTTTGATTGTTACGTTGGTTATTTTGATTAAACCATGGGTAAAATCTTTTACAGTATCTGTAACCATCAATTCTTGAATGCAATTTACAACTTTTTCCCAAACAATAGAAGAGTTTTTGTAGGATTAATTTCAACTATGACTCTTCTCATACTAGAGAAATTTCGCAGTGGCCATTGCAGTGGTCAATCCTGTAGCCGCATTTTGTGGGGCTATGTCATAAAAATCGGTAAATAACAATAGTATATATTATTTTGTTGTTTATTTTACTTTTTTCATAACTTACTGTATAGGGGTGAGCACGGTCCATAAACTGAACCGAAACTGAAAAAAATGAATTTTCAAAACCAAACAGATTACATGTTTTCGATTTTAGTTCGGTTCAGTTGAGGTATTTTAGCCTAAATGCTCATCCTGTCCGAGGACCGGACTCGACAAAACCGAAACCTATAAAACCGAAACCGAAATGATGAATTTTCAAACCAAACCGATTACATGTTTTTGGTTTCAATTTGGTTGGATTTCAAATCTGTTTTTTCAGTCCAAATGTCCACCCCTAGTTTTATGGTTTATACTCGGGGGTGTTGGGTATATACCTAAAATTACGTAATATAAAAAAACCGTTATAGCACCACGATATCCAAAATTTCAAATAGAGGTAGGTGACTAAGATTTGATTTTCCACCACGATAACTGCATAGCTATGACTATCCACCAATTTCATCTAATTGTGGACCAAAATCAAACATAATTAATACTTATGACCAAAAGAAACAGGAAATGTTAATTGAGAATTAGAACATATTTAGGGGTGTCATCAACATACAAACAAAACAAAACAAAACAAATAGGGAGTCTCACATGAAGAGAGAGGTTTTAAAGGGTTATTTGATATATATGTCCCTCGAGATTGGAAATAACCGTTCGAGTCCCCTCAACTTCATGGATCTGCAGCCCATGTTGAATAGCTTCTTTCCTAACCATTACATCCATCCTGCAAAATTAACAAACCCATTATCGTTTCCCTAAATCTATAAACACGGATTAGGGTTAATTAATTATTATTATGTTTAATTTTGAATAATAAAGAGTTAGGGACTTACATTTTAGAACGAGAGACATAAGCCAAAATGAATTTGCATTGTTCTTTCCCGCGCTGACTGAGAAGCTCTTTCACAGTGTCAAAGAGTGGAGGAACACTATTTTGCTGAAAGCTTACAAATTGTCAAGGTTCACTTGTGTGCAAAAACTGAATGTTATTATTGTAATAAAAATTAAATGACTTTATTTAAAAACTTATATATTATAGTAATAAAAAATCACATCACTTTATTCAAAAACTTACATTAGCATTAAGCTGTGTGAAAGGATGCATGATAGAAAAAACCATAAAGTAATTCATAAATAATTAAAGGATATAGATGTCAGCTCCAAGAATCAGATCAAATCCCTCAGGATGCTTTTGAAAAATATGTTTGAGCTGATCAGAATTTCCCCATTCTAGTTTCTCTGCACTTAAGGCTGTTCTTGATATTAGATAGCAATTACCAAAATGCCCTTTCTAAACTTACCAGCACATAAATTAGGTTTCTCATGTAGCTCTATGTTTTTCTTCAAGATCTGAAAACGTAACAAATTATGTGAACAGTTAAAAACCTGAAAATACAAGACCTACAGTACCTTTATGAATGAGAATAAATATAGATTATGCCTTGAGGACTTCATCATTATGGTCTGTAAGCACAATTTCACTACAAAACTTGCTGCATAGTATACCAGTAACGCCTACATATAAACAGAATCACTTATATAAACAGCATCACAAATATAAAAAAATGAAAGTATGTTGTTATTTTTGGCAAGTGTAACTATTACTGAGAAAATTAGTTTGCAAATTAAATGAAAATATAAAGCATAAACATAGAGTAAACAATAATACAACTAACCTACACCAGATCCTAACTCGAGAGCAGAACATCCTTGAAGAAGCTGAGCATTATTTGAAAGGTATTCATTTAACAGTCTTGCACCAGGCCACACCAACTGCCCTGTCAAATCAAAATCAGCTGTCCAACCACAAAATTCAATAATTAGAATCATCATCTTATAACATTCAACAGACTGCAATCACTTGTGATTCGAGTAATCATTACTAGGTATGACACCATTATTCAGTATTAAACCCTAAAAAACGTAAACGCTTACTTGAAGCTGATTGGAGACAAAGAATCTGAAGAACATGAGAACCGAATGTAAACGTAGTGAGTTCATAACTGCACATTAACATAAGAATAAAAATATCGATCAATTGCCATTAGAGCTATTTATGTACGTATAACAGAGACAGAGAGAGAGAGAGACTTGTCGTCTATGAAGAATTCACCCAAGTAAACTGTATCATCGTCGTCACTGCCCACTGCATCCGGTTTGATTTCAGGCATCATGTTTCCACTCTAAAATCTAACCTAATTCGCGGTTGTAGTACACTGTTTTCGATTTATTTTTTTTTACAGTAAAATTGCAGAAATCAGTCTTTCAGATTCCTAACTTCGTGCTTCCTAACTTTTTTTCTCCGGCAGTCCTTATTAGTTTATGCAAATTCCTTTAGAGCATAAACGGGCTTAAACCTGATTCTAGCATAGACCCGGTCCAGAGAAGCACCAAAAACTCGGCGAAGAAAACCTCGGTGCAACCTGAAAGTCCTAAGCAGACGTATTTGTCAAAGCCCGATCCAGCCCAGACCCAAGTTAAACCGGGCTAAGCCCGAAAAGCGGCCTGAAACTTTTTAAAAAAACCCAATCCTCAAAGTGGATTTATGCATGAAGTGATGAAACTATAATAATTGAATAGAAAAATATCTCTCACTTATATGTTGATCCTCATATTACTTCATTTTACCTTGTGCTTTTACTGTGTTGTCGATATCTTCTATTTCGACCGCCTCCTTGAAATATCACCTTGAGTGATATCTATATAGATGGATCTTATATACATATGGTATAATGAAGTACCACGTCATGATTCAAAGTTGTTGATATAATTTATATTCTTTATTTTTTCGTCGTTATGAGTTCTAATAGTTCTCTCTTAATCCCAACTTTCAAATCTTTTCTCTGATAGAAGCCCGTCTCTTCAATTCAACTTCAGCTTTATAGTGTTCGTTGAAAAATCTTAAATACTGTTTTTATTTTAGATAAATGAATTATACGAATCACATTATTTAGAAATTATGCAAATCGATAAACCTCGGAAACGTGTAGCGTGAGCACATTATCGTCAGCATACTTATACACCAAAATGAAATGGTATAATTATCCGCTACTTTTTGCAGATAGAAAAAGATACTCCAAAGAGCCTTATTTACCACTTTAGGGGGTGGGAGAACTTACTTCTTTTGGTCATTCGCATTAGTAAATTAACTAAACATGGTAATAATATATCTAAAAGTTAATTATGGTAAATGTAAATACTTGTATTTTGATGTAATAAATAATTTTACTTGTAGTTTGAATATTACCCTTTATTACTCTAAAATGATCATGGTATAATGATCAAATAATTAGGTGTACATATTCGACTATTCGAGAAGTATTTTTGTATATTTTACATCAAAATGACGTAAAAAATTCCAATTTATATTAGAGATGCTCTTACTCCGAATACTAACTATAATTTGATGTAAATTTTTTATCTCTCTTTATTGATTTACCAAAATATATATAATGTTACAATACAAATCTTTTCCGATAAATTAAGAAAAGATATATCAAAGGAATAATCTAGAACAATTACAATATTCACAATCCTAAATCATATTTCGGTTAACAGCCCCCTGCAGTTTGAGCCGGAGGGGACCGGATGCTCTGATACTATATAATTTGGTATAAATCCTTGACCTCTCTTTATTGATTTACCAAAATATTTATAATGTTACAATACAAATCTTTTCCGATAAATTAAGAAAAGATATATCAAAGGAATAATCTAGAACAATTACAATATTCATAATCCTGAATTATATTTCGGTTAACACTAACTTAAAATATGAAACACTTGACGTATTTAATTTAACACTAACAACAAACACCTCATTTCACATTTTCACTCTAAACTAATTTTCAAAACTACTTTATTAATATGGAGAATGATAAGAGCACATCAAAATGAACTTCAAAGAATTGGAGGCTATCTGGTATTGCCATAGCTTAAAGTTATTAAAATCTCGCTATAGTCAAAACTAGAGTAGATTAGACTACTCGTAATGGTAAGGCCGCGAGGCAACCATGACCAAATGTCACTCCCTTGAAGACGCGTCCACCCCCTTACACCCTTCAATCCCAACATGTCTCCATGCCTATATGGCATAGACGCGTCACGCGTGCAATGAATGCTTCTATTCAGTGCTTGTTAAGGGGTACATGTAATAATTAAATCAATTTTAAGATTTGGTTGTTAGTTTGATCACTACTACGTGAGTTTGGTCGGGGTTTATTATGTGTTTGGTGGGAAGAGAGAAAACTAATATGACAATGTGACCAAACCGACCGGTAGTCTTAGGGCATGTTTAGATAAACTTTTTAAAATGACTTATTGGTTTAAGAAGTCAAAATCAAGTAGTAAACAACTCCTTACTTTTTTATTTTAAATACTTAAAAAGATAAATAAGTTAAATAAATTATTTTGAAAAGCACATCAAACACCTATTAGGAGCCATTAAAATAATATAATAAGAAAAAGTAGTTTCCCTTTCTTCTGTACACACATGCACATCCCACAAGTCTCAGTAAGTCAATATACACATACGGAGTATTAAAAAGATGGTTTTAGGAAATTTGAATCATACATTGGACCAACCAAAGAAGATGAATCAGAGCTCAACTCCCAATAAATAATACTATCCTAGAATTATATCAAATTGAATATCTAAATTACAAAAAAAATTCATATACTAATTCAATAGTCTTGAATGAAATGGTAAAAGTGCACTTCTTGCATGCCCAAATGAAAAGAAGCCTCTTTTAAGTCCGTTACTGCATTCCTCGTTTACTTCATTTACATCTACACGATTCATCGAGTTCCTTTGAATAATTTCTTGAACCGCCAAATAAAGTTGTCGACGAATCCATGGAAAATGATCTGCGAATCGGCTGATACTGATCATCGTCCTTTCTTCTAGTATTAACACCAATGCATTCATCTCCCATGCTTGATATATAACCATATTTTTTCCTTAATTTCTTCCCCACTTTCTTACCAACGGGCTCGCCGGAGTTCATCACGCCAATTTCTCCGGCGACGTTTCTTGTCTCACCACCACCTGTATTAACGGCGACGTTATGACTACTGCAAAGTTCAATCACAACATAATCTTGTTCGTTTAAAGATGGAGGAGGAATCTGCTCCGGTACCGGAAAAAGAGACGGAATTGAAAGGGAGATACTGTTCCGGCAAAGCGGGCAATTTGGGTTGTTCTGCAACCAAACATCGATGCAGTCGATATGAAATACATGCGCGCAGTTGGGTATGATTCGGAGCTTCTCGTGGTGTTGAAACTCGGCGAGACAGACGGCGCATTCGTTATCGGAATCTTTTTGTTTCTGGAAGTGGAAGATGGGAATGGATCGGATGACGGATTCGTGCAGACCTCTGGGCTCCGGCGAAGTAGGGACCAGCGGGTGGTGGTCTGAAAGAGAGAAACGGCGGAGGATATCGAATCTGTGGCAGTTGAGACAACATTTAATAACGAAGATATAGTAAAAGAGTAGAAGGAAGATGGTGGCAAAGATTCCGATGATAGCAACTGCTATGATCGGAAAACTGGCGTGATCGGAGGAATGCTGCTCCATTTTAGAGAGAGAGAGTCAACGGAGTTTCTTGGAGATGGGTGTGATTGGATCTTGATGCATTTGAGAATCTTGAAAAGAGGCAGAGACAAATTTGAGGGTATATTAATATATAGACACATATATGAATATTATTATATACATAGCGTGTGAGTGTCTGTGTGTGTGAAAGAGAGGGGTGGGGGGCTAGAGCATAGGGGTTAGTTTCTGAGATTCAGAGAAAGGTAATAAATGACAGTCAAAGGTTATTGGTCTTGGTTTGACTAAAATTGTTCCAATCTTTAATTATGAGAAATTTTACCTTGTCGAGAATAAACAAAAAACGAAATTAGCCTCTTCCGTTCAAAGTTAAACTTCTCAGGTGTCATTGTCTATTTTTTGGCTTCGTCATGCTCATAACACTTGAAGGTTGACCATACCGTCGTGCCATGGGCCTAAAACTAAGGTTCAATGCTTGGTGTATGTTAAGATTAAACTTGACTTGTATTTACCAGTCATAAGTTGTATTTTTTAGACACATTTAATATACTGAATCATATGAGCCATATATATATAAATATAAGTATTTAGTTATAACTTATAAGAATGGTTGGATACTGAAAATATATAAAAAAAAAAAGATTGATAAAGTATGTTATATATTTATAGTTAGTTGTTTTTCTATCTTTGTTTATATAATTATATTTATATCTATATACAAAATCAATGTCTTAAGTCACTCCTTGAAAACCGTAATCACTCGCCATGACTCATATGTCTTGAGGTTTGATGCCGTCACTACGCCTTACGCTTTTTAAAACATTTATCTATATCTTATCTTACACATACCATTTCTTTAAAAATATTGGACATCGTTGTCGTTGCGCTATTGTTGTGTTCAATAATAAAAAAAACTTATCAATTTTTTCTTTTGTTAAATTCTTTTTCTAAGTCAAGTTTAAGTTTTGATGACACTTGATTAAAATTTTATAAATTAACGAAAATGTAAAGAGGAATAGATTGCAAATTTAATAGATAAATGGTCTAGATCAATTGATCATCAAAGAGGTGAGGATAATGTTGGAGGTTTGCCTTCAAAAGGTCTTGAATTTAAAACTTGGAAGGACATTCTTCAGGAGATAAAAAAAAGAGGTGAAGTTTATTTCCCACAAAATGAAATATGTTCGAGGAATGCATATTGCTCGTTTAAATGTACTTGAAACACTAACTTACTAAATGGTCGTTAAAAAAAATGATTAATATATTAATTATATTTTTAAATAAAAGTATATTGATCCTAACTAATGAAATTAATTCATATTGTGGCATAACAAGCATGATGTGCATGCTAGTAGTATTATAAAAGAATGGATCCCTAAAATTTTAAACTAACATATTTGGTACCGAAAACACAGATTATGCAAATCAAAATGCAAAATTAATGACAGCTTTAACCAGCAGCAATAGTCCAGAACATAATTAATGACGAAATTCCAATTGTTATCCAACTCATGAATGCTAAAACAACTGCCAACTGATATTTTTGGCATTCCTGCCCGAAACTACAACCGCCCAAATCATTAAAGTACAATATTGTTATGCCTGCAGAAGATGAAGCTGCTGCAAGGCTTAATGTAGCCGTAACCTGCCAATTATATCAACTCCAATAATGTTAAAATTTAGGGAATATTAGAATGTGTTTGGAATTGTGTTTTGAAATAAATCATTATTTACATAAATTGTCCATTTAGTTTGTGTGAAATTGTGGATTTCTATCCTTGACTTTTTTTATTAGATGGATAGTCTCTATGTTTGAAACTTATAAAACAAAAAGTCTGCTAAGTTTTTAGGGACTATTGATGATACAAGTTTCAATATTATGATCGTTTATGTTAGAAGTTTCAGATTAGGACTATCACTTTAATGGACGATTTATGTAATTTAGTCATTGTTTTATTATTTTGATAAAATATTATTTTGTTAAGAAAGCTGACCCAATCTCCAACAACAAAAAGGCTGAGCAGAGTGGGATTATGGAGGACTTTTTTCTTCAGCAAAGCAAATGCGTCCAAGAATGCAAGCCCAAAGCTCCACATTACTTGCAACCCCATTGACGCAATCAAGTAACTGAACTTAAATATTTATAATTATTTATGACACTAAAACAATAGGAATAAATAATTAAATGGGCATGAAACATATCGAATGACATTATAGATTGACAAGGTTGTGGGTTCCAACTCTTGTTATGTATATATTATACGGAGAAAACACAAAGTATAGTTTGACCTTCTGAAGTCAAACTTGCTTATTTTCAATATTAAGATTGATAAAGATTATTACACATTTTAATTCCAACCCAATCTCTATAACTTGCAAACACAGAGCACTATATTTGTAATTTCACTAACCCACTCATTTACAAATGTCATTTTTAGTCATTCTAGGACAAGCTTGTATAAGTGATTCTAAACATTTTATTTAGCAAAAGTTTATTAATTTAAATTAATTCAGAATCTCTTATAAGCTCATAAGCACAAACCTCTTTTTAGATAAGCTTTCCCAAATACATACTCATCTTAAAACTCATAAATTACTAGATTTAAAATTGAAAAATGATAATGACAGCCCTTAATAAGAAGGCAAATACAATGTAAAACCGCCCTCTGAAATTTAGAAACATTACTCCATCAATTAATGTACAAGTGTTTTATGCACAACCCTAAGGACTGTCATTAACAAAACCCTTTAAAATTACTAATGTACCTACACTTTGTCATATTAAAAAATCTCAAATTAACACAACTCAAAACAAACAAAATGTCCCCGAATAAAATATTAAAACCAAAACGAAAACTAAATAAAAATGATTTCTATTAAACACAACATTATAACTATACAATATCTACAATTATACAATCAATCTTTTTGAATTTAAAAATTGTGAAAATTCATAAGTACGTACAGATACAACACACTCCGAAAAGATGATTAAAGTGCAATATTACCAAAACAATCATGTATCAGTGAGACTTAAGTTCATGATTTTAACTTTTACGACACCATGTTAGAATAAAGGATACCTGAAGGCAGTGAAATTGAAGAAGGATTTAGTGGTAGCCATTGAAGCAATTGAGCCAGCAGCAAACAAGCACTGAAACAATCTCAAAATCAGACCAGTGACTGTTCCAGGAGTCCCCGCAAAATTCTTCATCCTACTTTTCCTTGTTTAAATTTCAAAGAAAACTCATCAATTGTAATCAAATAATATTCCATTTACGGAAGATGTTTAATATCTTGATTTGGGGGAAGAGTAAAGAGGATGACTAGAATTGAGAGAAGAAATGGGAAGTGGGGTTGGTGGAAAGATGATGGACTTATCAAACTACAATCATTTCATTTCAAACCTAAACAAACTTATTTTTAAATCCTCTTTCATCATGAGACTTGCGGCTATCGTTTCGGCCAAACTTTAAATCAAAATAAACCAACAATTTATACAAGGATTTTGATAATTAAAGCAGTATATGATTTACCTCTTTTAATTTGATTAGTTAAATAGTCTCCCTTCTTTCTAGTAACGTTCAAACTCCTCCATCAATCAAAATCAAAACTACTCATCCTTATCCATAACCCTAAGGGTTGTCATTATTAAAAGTTAAAACACTTTATATAAAGATTGAAAAAAATATGTTTCGAGACTCTAACTACGGGTGACAATTTCTGACCCGGCACCAAACTTGACCTGAAACACATACGAAATTAAGCAAGTCTGGGTTGAAATAAATAAGTTTCGAGTCAGTCTCAGATCGACTCAACCGACCTGTTTATTAAACGAGTTAGGTTTGGGTCGATAATAATTTAAATGAGACGACCCGTTTAATTTATAAAATATACTTCCTTTGTTTCAATATAAGTGATATAATTTGGATTTCATGTTTTTTGAGGCAAAAAATTGTAATAAATGTTAAGTTTAATAAATTGGGCAGTTAGTAAGATAATGGTCTCACATATTATGATTAAAGTAAGTTTAATGATATTTAAAAGTAAAAATAGAAATATATGAGTCATTTCACTTTATTAAAGTAGATAGTTAATGTGTATGAGTCACACTATGTTTTACTAAATATAAAAAGCTTCTAAGTGTATCACTTACTCCCTCCGTCCAATTTTTATTGTCTACATTTCTATATTGGTTTGTCCCAAAATGACTGTCTACACCTAAGTTTCAACCAATTAAAAAACATTTAGGTGGGAAAGAGCAAATTTGATTGTTGACATAATGTAATTAATGCACTTTTTTTAAACTGTGTTATTCTCTAGTGGACAATAAATTTGAGACGGAGGGGGTATTTTGAAACGGGGGAAATATTAAAAATATGTATATTTATACTTAGTTTATAGTTTAGTAGTTAAAAAAAAGTTATATAAAAACTAAAAGAGCTACTACTTAGTAATTTTTGTATTTTGGTATTTAGTTATGAATTTGTAGAATAACAACCTGTTTGACTTGCTATCATGTTTAACGCGTTTAATTAGACATGTTATATGGTTCATGTTAGGGTTGAAGTTAAAACATCTTAGGGTTGAGATATTGACCCGTTTATCTAGACAAGTTAGTTTCAGGTTGAACCAAACCCTCGAACGTGGCCAGAATTGCTCCCATAATTTCAACCTCAAATGATACAAAATGACCATTTTATCTATTATCCAACTGACCCACTTTGCAACCCCAACACAACACCAAACTCCATGATTACCATATCTGTAGACAAATTTTGGCAGCTTGAACTGAAGTTGAAGAGCTTAAAACATGTTCATAACAACATAAATTACATTATAAGTTTAGCGGTAGTTAATCTTTCAAACATGTTCAAATATCACAAGTTAACTCACACGTATTTATATCTACACCGATATATAAATCGTAAGAAAATATGCAACAATTCTCATCTCAGAAGGTTTCTTGACTTGGCGTAAAGGCACCGAGTTTTCATAAGAATGATAAAAACCATAATGAGGAAATCCCTCATACCAAGTGTCTTGCTGAACATGAGTATCCCAATGTTCACCACTACTGCTTTTCCCATATTTGTGGACCCAACCCGACCCATTGTGGCCTTCGCCCCATGTCTTATTCCACCGTTCTCCATCTTTTCCTTCCCACCATGTTTCCCCTTGTTTGACTCCATGCCCATTTTGGTCAAAATGCTCGTCCCATTTATCACCCCATTTTGTCCACCTGTCACCACCCTCCGCATGTTCCTCCCATTTGTCCGTGTATTTCACACTCCCGCCTCGCCCGTCATACTTTTCACCCCACCTACCAAATCATCAACCATTTAGACAATGTTG
Organism: Calendula officinalis; assembly: GCA_963853835.1. Taxonomy (NCBI): domain Eukaryota; kingdom Viridiplantae; phylum Streptophyta; class Magnoliopsida; order Asterales; family Asteraceae; genus Calendula; species Calendula officinalis. Next base: position 13,667,985 of record OY970826.1, on the reverse strand, counting down.
ATACAAAGGAATTTATTTTATAATATAAATATTAGCAATATCCTAACAAAATAACTAATTAGTCAATAACCAATAAATGAATTTACCAATGTTCAAAATAAAAAAATATATTTCCATAACAAAATTAGCCAATAAAAAACCCTAAAATTTATTTTAAGTAAGTTTGACTTCCGTTGACCAATTTTGACCTTAACTGATAAATTGCACCAATTACTAGGTTGTTCGTACACTGCATTTAGGTTACACACAAAACAAAACTCAAATATGACTAATTTAGCATCTATCAATGGGATTTAAAAAGTCAAAGGGTGAAATATAAATAATTCAGTAATGTATATCTTAACATAGACATGCACCTTTCATGCCAAACATGAGCATGGCCAGGGTCTAACTGTGTGTTTGGGTCAATGCTGCACCACTTGTGGGCCCACTTCTCAGCTTGGCCCGCACCATAATGTTCAAACCATTTTTCCTGCCATTCATCACCTTTTCCATTCTTCCCCCATTTATCCGCAGTTTTTTCAATATGCAGACACCCTTCAATCTGCAAATAAACCATCAAACACTGATTTAAGGATTTGATTCAACTGCAAAACATTTTAATTTTAACAGTTCCTTATTGAGCTACATTTTAATATTAGTATAAATTCCAGAAATTGCCCATGTGGTTTTTCGAATTCTCTGATTTTGTTCCTATGATCTCCAAATTTCATTTTTTTGGTCCATTTTGACCTAACATGACTAAAATACCCTTATTTTAATTTATTTGGTAAAAAGTTTTGAATTTTTTTGTAAGGGTATTTTGGTCATTTTAGGTTAAAATGGACAAAAAGATTAAATTTGAAGACCATAGAGACGAAAATCACGAAAAAGAGAAATTTAGGGATAAAATCGGGGAATTCGTAAAACCGTATGGACGACTTCTGTAAATATTAGAATGGATGAAAATTCACATTTTGCACATAGGTTTATGCAACAAACAAATCATCCTCTCCCCACATCATTTCCAACAAATTTATTTAAAAATTAAAAAATAGATAAAAATTCGTACCTGTGACATTGATTCTTTCCAAAACTCACGCCAAACATTTCCAAAAGCATCACGACCCGATTTCTCAGAACCAAGCTCCTTATAACCCAACTCATCAGCAGCTTCCCAATACTTGTCTTCCCATTCAACAGATTTATCAGCACTAACACCCCTAATTAAGGTCCACCTGCACACCACCCCATCTGATCGCACCTCTGTTCCTGTTTCTTTCCACCACATCGATCCCTCTGCTTTAACCCCATGAGATGATGCCAAAGAATCATCATCTGCAGCAAGAGCATCAACTGCATCTTCTGCATTTGTTGAAAATATCTTCTCAGCTTCTTGTTCCTTAAATTCAGGTCTACTGTGTTTTTCAACCTCCATTAGTGACTGGAAAGGTGGAAGTGGAGGATTGTGATTGCTCTCGAATGGGAGAGAGAGATGAGTTATGGAAGGTTCTAATTCCATCACAGGGTTTGGTTGATTGGAAGATGGTGATGCTTTTCTACTCGATGCTGAGTCAGCGTTAGAATCGGTATCAGAAGGTGGGACCCAAGACCAGAAATTTGGACCTGGTGTTCCAATAGTAGCAGATCCTGATACACATTTTAAAACATTATAAACTGGTAAGTGGAACTGGAAGTATCATTCTATGTTGGGTTATGATGATTGAGATAAAATCAATACGATATTTAAGCAAATTAACTCAAATAACAAGTAAAACGCATTACATAAATTTCATCTAAATCAAGTGTCTTATGCTAATTGATTACGTAATGAATTAATATAACATGATTGATTTCAAAATGCAGATCGAAACACTCCTGCAGAAATAAGTTTGAAACCTTTAAAGAGGATAACTAATTTACCTTTTTGTTGTGAATCCGAGATAATAACATCATCTAAATTACTTATTTCGTAGGATTCATTCTCAACGGTTATCTTCTTCTCGCTTAGAAGTGTACTGGCAACAGCAATTGCAGCAGCTGCTCGATGGATCACCTGAATTCTCTGGACTCTATCCCTCTCTTCCGCAGGAACTTCTAGAAACTCACTGCTCTTCGCCTCCAAATCCTCTTCATTTCCGGCCACGTTCTCCGCAATTTTATTGAACTCAATTTGGTTCCGCTCCCTATCCATGGCGTTTCTCCACATACCGAGGTATGAATCTCCGCCATCTGAAACCCTAATTGGTCGAAAACTCGATCGCTTACGGCTTGAAAAGAAGAAGCGATTGTGTGTCTAGGAATCGGTGCTTGTTTGTGTAAAAAGGTGATGTAAAACTGGGAAGCCATTGTTGATTATGGAATAGATGACGATGAAATCTGGAAATGGAGTAGAAAAATGAAGGGAACAGATACTTTTCTTGAAGAACTGAAAGCATCGCTTGAATATGAAGGAAGTCGATAAGAGAAGAGAAGAGAAGGAAGTCTCGGACTACTCTACAAGTGAATCTCGTGGGCCACGTCTTTATTAAACCATAATTGTTACCGGTGTCGACAAGCCGAGTGCTTCAATTCGAGCTCGGATCGTTTGATTTACAAGAGCTCAACTTGTTTTCGGCATGTTTTGATAAGCTTTTCTAAGAGTATTTAGAAATAATATTTAGAAATTCAAATGGAGTTGAAATTTGTAATAAACTCATTTTGATTAAGCTCATCCAAGTTCCATATAAGTGAGATCGGATGAATTTCCTATTTTTGGTGAGTACGAGAACAAATCTAGGCATTTAAACAAATAAAATAAATTTTTAGAATTTGATGTGAAGAAAAAAATTATTTTTTATAAAGTTTAGTAAAATAGCGGGAAAAAAAAGAAAAATGAAAAGATTAAAATGATAATTTTCAAACACCCTCTTCACCACTTGTTGTTCTTCGATCATAACTTTTTTTTATTTTTTAAAATAAACTAAAATTATAAAGTTCTTAAAATTAATTTCTCTACAAAATGAGTATAATCATTAAAAAAAATTAAATTTTTTTTTTTTTGGCATAAAATGTTGGATATTTTGTTAATTTTGGAATATTATGTTAATTTTGAATAACCATAATTATGTATAAATAATTAGTCAAATAATAACTATCATACATAATTTAAATAATTTGGTTAATTTTGAATTATTTTTGTTAATTTTTTAGATCATTGGTTATAATAATTTTGGATCATTATAAGTTAGATTAAAAACATTTTTAGATACTAGCTAATAACATCTATGGATCATAATATATTTTTATTCATAAATAATTTTGGATCATAATGAATTTAGATCATTATGTTTTTGGATCATGACACTTTTGGTTCATAATATGTTAGAATTATGATTTTTTTTTTTAAATTTCATGATTATATTCATTTTATAGAGAATTTAATTTTAAAAACTTTGGTCATTTAAGATTTTTTTATAAAAAAATAAAAAAAGCTATGACCGGAAATCGAATTAGGAAGAAAAAACTCTCATCACAAGTGGCACATGGAGAGAAAAGACTTCCAAAAAAAGACCTTTGTGCCCTTCACACGAAATGGTGGATTTGTACTCACAATCCTCATCGATTTTGTATTCCTCACCAATGGTAATCCTATATGTATAATATATACATAGACACTTGTTTATACAAATATATAATATACAACTAAATTTTGATAGCATTCACTATATTATAACACTAGTACAAAAATGACCTACGGCCACACTTTTACGAAAACAGGCCGGCCACACTTCCAATTAAAAGTGTGGCTAAAGGTCATTGATAGAATTTTGTCTTTGTTTTAGCTACATTTTAACTTGGTTTGCGTGGCTAATATATAGAAATGAATACCTTTAGCCATGCTTAAACATAACAAATGTGACATTTACGAGCCACACTGGAATTGTGTGGCCAAATGTCACCATGTGTCACAGACTTTGTTTGACACATGGAAACACATTGTGATGGTTTTTATAAGAGACGATTGGTAAATATATTGTTACACAAATCAATTGTTTATGTGTCTGTATCATGGAGCGAACCTAGCCACATGTATCCGTGATGTAGCTAAAAGATAATATATATGGCCACATTATTTATTTATGTGTCCATATTGTTGCGTTTATTAGCCACTTAGTAATAACCAGAAAAACGAGTCACTATAAGTATTTTATGGTAATGTTTCATTTTATTACGTGTGACTAAAAATTAATACTTGTCATAAAGAAGAAAAAAATTGTGTCTATAACTATTTTATGGTTACGCCTAAATTCTAATATGTGTCTAAAGGTTAATCGTTTTCCAATTAAATGAAAAAAATGTGTGACTATAATTATATTACGGTCACTTTAACATTCTGGTGTATGTCTAAAGATAAATAATAGTGATCGTAAAAAGAAAGATATGTGACTGAAAGTGTTTAGTAGTGACTTCTTATTTTAGTATGTTTAGGTAAAAGCAAAAATAAAAATAAAAATTATGACTGAATTAAATCAAATGTGACTATATTGATTTTACTGCAAACTAATAAAGACGTTAAAAGCAATGTTCCAAACTATAATAAACTGTTAGTTTAGATAGAATTTATGAGCATAAAATTTATGGCTCAAAAGTTTCCCCCGATTATAGAGAACACACAGTAAGTGTGTGATTGAGAAACCGATTAGCAAGTTTTAGTCGTACAGGGTTATATTTTTTTAATTACTATATTTTATATAACTTTATAATAATGTTTGATGTATGAATCAACTTTATATAATATGTTTATATGTTTTCATTTGACCCTAGTCACCCACCTGTTGAACCGATTGACCCGTGACCCGTCCACCGTACCGGGTCAATTAAAAACCCAGGTTTTAAAACATTACTTAAAAGTTTATTATAACTTAAGTGATATATGATGTGTTTTTTACTACTTCCAATAAATATCTCTTACCCGGTTCAAAATTCGTAAACTGAAAGTGTTAAAAAATATATAAACGTAAGAACTAAAAGAACAAAATCCTATCAAACCTACACGTAATATAGTTTCAAAGAAGACCAACTTTGCATTCAAACTCCTAGGACCCAACATTCTCTTAGCCCTAACCACAATAGCGGCCTCCTCCTCTAACCACAATATGATTTAATGGAATAAGCTTAAAACTATAATATGCACGAAAAGATATCAGCAATTGGTGAAAAAAAGCTAGATAATATCATTTAATGGGATAAGCATGAAACTAAATATCCACATAACGAAATGATGTTCAAATAGATCTATATAAAAATGTTAATAACACCAGTAAAACGATTCAAATTTTGACTAAATTTGGAAATAATCAACTAAGGAACTTTATATAAATATTGAAGCTAAGAAAAAATATCCATAAGTGCTAATATTAAAAAATTACATCATTACCATCTACCTTAACAATATTAAGCTTGTATAAAAGCCTCAATCTAAACAAGACAGTTGTAAAAAAAATGGAAATGTGTTTTTCAGCATAAGCAAAACTCAATTTAAGAGATCGAATGCAGGAACTTTGAGATGATGAAGGTCATGGAAGGAGGTTGGTAACGTTGTGATGACCTGCATAGGCATCAGGGAATATGGTTAATTTAACTAAATATATGATAAATTGACTATATAATACAACCTGAATGCATTTAGACTCAACTGCAATCGCTTCTTAAATTAAGACACGGGTCGACCCGAACACGAGACCCACTTCAAAGTGTTTGATTAAATTTATCAAATGTAATATCTTTTTTGCCGCTGGGGAAGGCATACAACCATTGGCACAATCGGACCGGCCCGTTTTGGTCATTTATAAAGAAAAAAGAAAAATGTTTACGCAAATGGTTAAAATAAAACAATCAGGACAGTAAAATCTTTATACTTTTTAAACAACAAAACTAAAAAAATATAGCAACCGAAATCTAATTTAATATATCAATTTCTGCGTTATAATTACCTGAAATTTTGAGAATGACTATCTTGGAAGAATGCTACGATCATGTGTTCTCTTGTGCCTAATACAAACAAATGTAATTATTAGAGAATGAAAAATGTATAGGAAAAACAAAACTTGTATACATGTAAAACAGAATCGCATTAGACTATGAATTAGAAATGCATACCTTACGTATAACCATACCCCGACAGTCGGTCCGAAAATAATCATTTCGGGATTCTCTACCCAAGTCAAGTGGGTCTACACGTGGTAACTTATTATCATCATGAGGAAGAATTACAGTACTAAATTCTTCATCGACATCGTCATACACGTCTCTGTAATTTTTAGGAGGTGTCATGAAGACAATAGAGAATCTTTTATCAAGTTGGTCTGTCACATAGAATACTTGTCGTGCTTGTGAGGCCAATACGAAGGGATCATCCTTGTGGGCTAATCTATTAAGTTCAACCAATGTGTAAGCAAGACTATCCTTCTTGACCCCATGTTTATTGTCTACCCAGTCACACATGAAAAGAGGAATTTTTCTAAAATGATAATCTAGTATCCATATCTCTTTTAGAACTCCATAATAAGCTTTTTGATCATATGTTACAACTTCCTTAGAAATGTGCATGTCAGTTGCAACTACACTAACCCCACTATTCTGGTAAACTTTACCTTCACGACATTTTGTGCGAAACGTATATCCATTGATGTTATACACATCGTATTTGAGTACGTTGTTGTCTGGTCCATGTGAAATCCACCTAACCGTTTCTGATATACTTTCTGTGGAGACCGCTAACTCTCTTTCAACCTGAAATTCATAACAGGGTTGAGCTTCAGCTCAAGAAAATACAAACAAGAGTAATTAAAGACAATATGAATATAGTGTACCTCTTCACGTAACCACGGACCAAACATTTTACTGTGTTCCTTCTCAAGCCATGATTTTCGTTTAAAAGGATGCTGGTATTCCAAAAACGCCATGTGTCGACTGCAAAAACACTGATTAATTATACACCATATTGTAAAATATAAATTAACAACATACATGTAAATACTACTTACTCGATATATGGTTCAACTTCAGATGTATTTTGCATGACATAGAAATGTGCTTTGATAAAGAGCTCTGGAGAAACGTGAACTGCATTACATGCTGACAGTGGAATTCCATCACTAACATAATTATTATCTTCAACGTTATCTCTTTCAAATGTGTTTTGCTGCTCTGCAGGAATACCAACAGTTTTCATGCTTTTTAAGAATTCGCTAAAGAACTCAATCGTCTCTTCTGCAACATTCTCTTCAGCAATACATCCTTCTGGTTTATTTTTGTTTCGCACGTGCCCCTTAATAACCTTCATACACCTTTCAAATGGATACATCCACCGAAAGCATACTGGACCACAAAGTTTTACTTCCCTAGTAAGGTGCACAGTTAAATGCACCATAACATCAAAAAAAAGATGGAGGAAAGTATTTCTCGAGCAGGCACAATGTTACACATAGATCTTCTTGTAACTTATCGAGTTCCTCCACTTTTATTTCTTTCCTACAAACTGATTTGAAAAAGAAACAAAGCCTAATAATAGCATGTCTCGTCTGAGTGGGCATAATAGATCGTATGGCAATGGGCAAAAACTGTTGCATGAGTATGTGATAGTCATGTGATTTAAGGCCAATAAGCATCTTATCCTTTACACTCACCAGACTAGAAAAATTAGAACAATACCCTTGTGGAACCCTTAACTTGCAGGAAGTGTGGTTATGCTCCCCTCAATCTTAGCTTGTAACTCTGGTCTCAACCCAAAATGTTCCAAATCTAGTCTAGCCTCTAATCCATCTTTTGTCTTTCCAGGAACGTTTAGCAATGTTCCGACTATACTCTCAGCCACATTCTTTTCAATATGCATAAAATCTATACAATGCTGGACACAATTATATCGCCAATACCTAAGACGTCGATACCATACATTATATTTTTTCCAATATGTGGTTTCTTTGTTGCCAGTCTCTGAACTACCCACATCTTTTGAAGTTCTCCTCTTTTTTTTCATCTTCCCACCTCTTCCTGTCGAACTTAGTTGGATGTCTACTTCCATATTCTTACTCTTTCCCCATTTATTAATAATATATTTGACCTCGTTATATATTTCTTCTCCAGTCATTGGTTCTGGAGAACGTCCAAACTCTTGTTCTCCATTGAAAGCCTTCTTTTGACTTCTGAATGGATGGTTATATGGTAGATATCGTCTGTGGCCAGCATAACTTTGTTTCTTCGATTTAGGAAGTCTAATACAGTGCGTTTGTTTCCCACACACTACACAACCTTTGTATCCACTGTAAGGACATCCACATAGTGTACCAAGGGCCGGGTACTCATTTATCGTCCATAAAACAACTGCACGTAAAGTGAATGTTTGTCGTGCAAATGTGTCATATGTTTCGACTCCAACTTCGAATAAGATCTGCAAGTCATCAATCAATGGTGATAAGAAAACATCAATATCATTTCCTGGATTTCCCGAAATCAATAATGAAAGCATGATAAACTTTCTTTTCATACACAACCATGGTGGCAGGTTGTAAATGACCATTAAAATTGGCCATACACTGTGATTCCTATTTCCTCTATTCACGTCGACCCCATCAGCGGAAATGCCAAGCCGTAGGTTCCTTGGATCGTTTGCAATTTCTGGAAATCTATCATCAATTGCAGCCCAAGCTGGTGTATCTGCTGGGTGACGTAAAACACCATCGTTTATTCTACCGGTCGCATGCCATGTCAAATTTTGTGCTATACTCTTTGATTGAAACAGTCGTTTCATGCGCGGTATAATGGGAAAGTACCACAGTACTTTTGCGGGAATATTATCATACACTTTCTTTTTTACCTCATCTACCTTCCATCTTGATTTTCCGCAAGTAGGACATACATTCACGTCTTTGTACTCGTTCCTATAAAGAATGCAGTCGTTGATACATGCATGGATCTTTGTATACCCTGAACCCATTGCCTTCATTGCTTTCTTGGCCTCGTATGTACTATTGAACATTTCATTACCTTCAGGAAGCATTTTCTTCAACAAAACTAGTGTTTCAGTGAAGCACTTATCTGAAACTCCATACTTACTCTTCAAGTTGAGGAGTTGTACAGTTGCAGACAACTTTGTGAAATCTTGGCACCCTTCATAAAGTGGCTTCTCAGCTTCTTCAATTAGTTTTTGAAATTTTTCGTAATCCTCACTGAAATTTTCTTCTGTAGCTTCAACCATCTCTACTGTTTCAGCAGCATCTGTTGGAATTACTGTTGTGAAACTCGTAGATTCATCAAATTCTGTTGTGTGCATTTCATAGTTTTCTTCAAACAACTTTTTTTTTGGTGGGCACTCTTTTTATCCATGCTTAATCCAATTGGTATAGTTTTGATCTATTCCATATCTGAATAAGTGATGATCTACCTCTCCAACATGAAGAGAAATGTGGTTTAAACATTTGGTGCACGGACATGGAATTTTTATTTTTTATCTTGTTTTTAGAGGGTCTATATTCCATAATGTTTTCAAACTATTTACCGCATAATCTAAAAAATACGCAACTCCGTCAACATAAGGCTTTTTATGTCTATCAGTTACCATCCATGACTTGTCCATTTGGTTAATCACTGCAACCTGTTGAATATACAAATTTCAATACCAAAATCATCATTTTTTGTTAATCAATTGTTAAGAATTTTATGTTTTGGTTAATTGATGACAAGTGTTGGAGAACTTGCCTGCTCGTGGAAAGTCTTTGGTAATGTGTATATGAATCCAAATCCAAGCAAATACGGGTTTCTGGAGACTGAAAACGATAAAAAAATTAACTTATTTAGCCTGTTATTAATATTGTAAATATAGAATTTAATCATATGGAAAGAGACATTTTGGGCATCCGTTAATTTGCTTTATTCCATAGATCCTCCAATTGTTGTTGATACCAGTCCATAAACTTATTTGATTTATACATAAATCAAAAACCGAAATCTGTAATAGAAGTTCAAAAAATTACGTCAAAATTATAGATGCATAATTGTTAAGGCAGTTAAGACAGTTAAAACACTAAAATTAAACATATTTACAAAAAAAGCAATTTAATTGGGTGAACTAGTGTTACCAAAAAATTCCTATCATCATGTTGACAAATATGTCACCAGGCATAGGGGTGTTCGGATCCCCCAACTGAGTTGAAAATTTAATTAGACCAAGGCTCACGCTAGTACCACTATCTACAAAAGCATCCCTGCATCAAAATCAACATCCTTGAATCTATGTTTCTAAGTACCAATATCCTGAATTTAATTGTTCAATAAAACATCAAATGAGTTTATTCTACGAATGTGAAGTTTAAAGCCCTAATATGGAAGCTTCGTGAAAATTTCCAGTGATTGGTTACTGCTCGAGATTAATCGAATAATTTAATCCAAGAAATCACAGATTGAAAGTTCAATAAATGTAATAGGCCACTCATAGACGTTGACATACAGACTTATCTCATGAATAAAGAATAACTTCAACGAAGATTGGTAAGAAGATGCGTATCACATTTAACCTGAAACTGGAAGAAACGATTTCATTGGAGGTCGGCTTTTCCGTATCACATTAAACCTGAAATTGGTGAAGTAATTTTGATTTTTCTACAACGTAAAAATGATAGAGATTGGTGCCTGTGCGTGATTTCGTTGGTGGTTGACTCTCCTTATCACATTAAAGATGTTGATTATTTTAATTAAGATATTACTTTCACAAAAATGTTGCGTCAAACTAGAAACAACTTTTCCATAAAATTTACAAGGATTTTAATTATGTTACCTTATGTGCATTAATTCATTCAAAGTTACCATTAAAACTAAAAAAAACATTTAATATATCTACTGAAAATGTAACATATGAAATTTATTAATAAATAATAAGATTTTATTAGAAACTTTTAATTAATTAATTCATCTAAACATGTATCTAGGGGCACACGTTAGAAGAACCCTTTTTAATTAAGTAATATTTTTACTCACAAAAATTAAAATTTTAACTGGTGTTGGGTGTGAAGTCGGATATAGATAGGGTTGTCAAAACCTGACACGACACGATAAAAATACACGAAACGAAATTGGGACGAAATCAAAATTTGAATTCCTGTTTGTGTCGTGTAAAACAAATACGAAGTTGTGTCGCGTTCGTGTTTAGAGATTAACACGAAATTGACACGATAGTTATGATTTTGGGAACATTTAGGAATTAATGTTATATTTTTTTCGTGTTTGTCGTGTTTTTAACATGTAATAAGTAAGAAATTTGATATATTTGTTATTTATCTCGTGTTAGCAAAATAAAACACGACTGTGTGTCGTGTCGTTTTCGTGTTGAACAAATTCGTGTCATGTCGTGTCGTGTTACCCAAAAACACGAAACGACAGCACAATTTGACAGCCCTACACGATAGTTAATTACATGTATAAATTAAAAATATGATTAAAAACACTTGAAACCAACTCTAGTTACCATTCCAGTTCAAATCGTGTCTATACCATGTTTACTCGAACCGGAACCGTATTCTTAATTCACGAGTCTTATGCCTTTAATCAACTCTTAAACAATAAGTCATGATTATTAAGCATTACGTCATCATTATTAAGAATTAATTGATGTATCTTTTTTTACATGTTATAATTCATACTGACCTACACACTGATTCGACGAGGGTCCGGAGGCAGCGCCCCTGGTAATGGCGTCCAAAGGGGTGCTATGGTTGGGTCGAGCTTGGAATTTCTTTTTGAGTTAATATCTCTGTGATGACATGTCATGAACTATCATTTGATTTGGTAGTTAATGATGATGTGTAATGCCCTGTCATAAGGAAACTTGGTCATTATCGCATCTTTTGATAGATTCTAAATATACTTTAAACAATAATATGTTTAAAGTATTTTTTTATAGAGTACCTAACTAAAGTTCATAACTACAATAAAACGTCGTATACAAAGAAGTTTTATTTCGTCTGTAAAAAAATTGTACCATATCATATGTATCAAATCACGTTTATTATTATATCAATAACTGATTTAATTATTTTATTTTTTAACTTTTTTTTATTCCGTTTAATATCTCAAAGCATGTCTGCCCATTCCGGCAGACTACGAAGCTAGTTTTTAATAAAAGAAAGTTTGTCACGTCATCTAATCCTCATTATCTTTGCTACCTCATAATTCCATGCCACATCACTCTCCACGTTTGCAAAGAACTTTAAGTTTATCCCATTTTCACACTTATCACATATTTTAAAATATTTAAATTAAAAATTTTAAAGAACATACATTTAATTTAATCTTTATATATATCTAGAAGTTAAGGATCATGCCACATTTTGCAAAGAACTTTGAAGTTATGCCATTTATGACCATGCCACGTTTTATGTTGCTTGTGAGGTAAATGCTTAGTTGTGCATCATTTAAAAATTTGTTAAATCATATAGTTATCTCATTTTTTATTATTTGGTCATCTTTTCACACCAAATCTGCTGCTCTCGCTATGGGTGATCGACAACAAAATTCTGGCATTAATTTGTAAGTATATCATTGAATTTTTACATTATTACGATCTTTCTTTATGAATTATAATGTTAATTGTTGTACAATGACGTTATATGTGCCTTCAAAATCTGAACTTTTGTTAACACTTATGGTATGCTTGTTGCACACCAAGTGTTCGATGAAAAGCTTACACATTGTTTTTTTAAATAATCTGTTACCCTAAGGCTCGTAATTCATTAATTGATGACTACACGTAAAGTGTTAATAATTTTTTTAGCTAAACTGTTAAATGATGGAATGCATAAAAATTTTAAAGAATGTACACGTAATTGCAAATTGATGGAATGCATAAAATTTTTTAAGAATGTTCACCTAATTGCAACATAAATTTTTTAGGTAAACTGTCACAATTATTACGTGATGAAAAGCATAAATTGATGATACATCTATTCTGTTTTAATTAAAAACTGGTTTAAAATAGTTTTCATATACGTGATTCTATAACTTAAATATTGATTTATGTGATTAAAAAAGAAATTTTTTCTTTTTGACGTGATGTTACATGTAAAATAAAGCATGACAGATGGAGATACAACACTAATGGATGATATGCCCGAATATGAAATGGAAGATGATGTTGAAATCAATGATGAAGATTTAGTCCAAGACGATGTGTCTGATAACAGTTCCAATGAGTCCGATAACACGACAGATTCAGAAAAAGAAGTGGAATCTAAGAGGGGATTGACTCGATTGCCAAAGTTGAAGACGGGATATACAAATTCAGGAGGAAGAAAACATAAAGTAAGCTTTGATGAATTGGATAGGTTTACGGGTAAGTATAGATCAGAGTTTCCTAGTTATTTGGGAGACCTGGTACGGGAAAAAGTAGGAGTTAGTGTATTGTCGTGGAAGAAAGTGACAAAAGAAGATAAGGCCAAACTTTGGGAAAAGATAACGGTAAACATCTTATTTCTATAGTTACTTGGATATATTCTACATTATAATTTCATTTTATGCATAATATACTAACGAGTACTATTGCAGCGTTATTATGAAATCGATGAATGTAAAAGAAAAATTGTAATGAATAGGCTTGGTCAACTTTTAAGGAACTTTAGAAGAAAACTATATGCGAAGCACATATTGCCCAATTTAGACAAACCCGCCAAGCTAGCAAAAATTCCCAAACAATTTCGTACAATAATCCAAAATCAAAAAGACTGGGACAACTTTGTAGAATATACAAAATCGGAAAAATTCAAGGTTTAATTCATTTATGTTTTATTTTGTCGTCATTCTTTTTTGTATTTTTTATCCACATAATACTTATTTTAAACTATTATTTTTTGAAGGATTTCTCAACAAAAACAAAAGTGGCGCGTTCAAAGTCTAATTATCAGCATCGTTTGGGAAGAGGCGGATACACAATGCTAAGAGAGAAACTGGTAAATTGCATACTCTTTGATAAAAAAAAATATTGTTAAAATTGTTGTTAATTGCTCTTTAATTACATTTTAAACGTTTTGTTATAAGTTCTATTAAAAGTGTTGTTAAAAGTTTTGTTATAAGTGTTGTAAATTGCCGTTAAAATTGCTGTGAAAAATACTATCAAATGCTGTTAAGTGCTATAAAGTGCTGTTAAAAACTGGTAAGTGCTGTTAAATGCTGTTAAGTGCTGTTAAATGCTGTTAAGTGCTGTAAAAATGCTGTTAAGTGCTGTTAAATGCTGTTAAGTGCTGTTAAATGTTGTTAAGTGCTGTTATGGGCTGTTAAGTGCTGTTAAATGCTGTTAAATGCTGTTAAATGATGTTATGGGCTGTTAATTGCTGTTATGGGCTGTTAAGTGCTGTTCTGGGCTGTTAAGTGCTGTTATGGGCTGTTAAATACTGGTATGGGCTGTTAAATGCTGTTAAGTGCTGTTAAATACTGGTATGGGCTGTTAAATGCTGTTAAGTGCTGTTAACTGCTGTTAAATGCTGTTAAATGCTGTTATGGGCTGTTAAGTGCTGTTAAATGCTGTTAAATGCTGTTATGGGAATGTTAAGTGCTGTTATGGGTTGTTAAGTACTGTTATGGGCTGTTAAATGCTGTTATGGGCATGTTAAGTGCTGTTATGGGCTGTTAAGTGCTGTTATGGGCTGTTAAGTGCTGTTAAATGCTGTTAAGTGCTGTAAAAATGCTGTTAAGTGCTGTTAAATGCTGTTAAGGGCTGTTAAGTGCTATTATGGGCTGTTAAGTGCTGTAAAAATATTGTTAAGTGTTCTTAATAGATGTAAAAAAGCTGTTAAAGTTGTTGTTAATTGCTGTAAAACAGTTGTTAAAATTGCTGCTAATTGGTGTTAAATACCAGTTTAAAAGGTGATTAAACATTCAGTTTTATCAGATTAAAAGTGCTGTTAATTTCTAGTTTAAATGCGTTGTTAAATTACAGTTTTATCATAGATTAAACATTTCCTTTGTTGATTTTCATTCGGTTTTTACTATAAACTTATATGCGTTTTTCAATTGAATACAAGATTAAAGATAATGTGATTGATAAAGATACACTTCCTGATCGGTCATTAATGTGGAGGAAAGGACGTGAGAACAAAAATGGAGAATTGGTTGATGCTGATGTCAAGGAAATTGCAGATAAACTAGTAAGTTTAATCATACTTTACTGTTATTTATTTAATTCGTATAAAGATTGTGAAACTTGATAAATAACAACTGAGTAATTTATATTAATTTCTTATATGTACAGATTGATCGTGAAAAACAAATCAATGAAGGTAGCTTGAAGCTTGAACCTGGAACAGATGCCCTTACACTAGTCCTTGGAAAGGAAGGAGGATTCTTAAAGGGGGTTGGCACGGGAGTCACTAGAACAAGATATTGGGATCTTCCTCGAACTAAAGGAGCATCCAAAGAAGTAATTGCAGACCTTAAACTTCAACTACAAAATCAAAAACTCGAGAATGTGAAGAAAGATGAACAACTAAAGGAGTTGTCCACACAGGTGACAGAACAAAGTAAGACTCTAAATTCTTTATTAGCTCACCTCGCTTCTAACGGAATGGCTTTACCTGATGTTACATCCCCTACAAATCAAATATCTACAAAACAAGTAAGTTGATCTTTTTAGTGTTTTAATTTAATCTTGTACATCAATTGACCAATTTTTCCTTACATTATGTAGGTGATTTCATTTGACAAAAATATTGGATCTAAGGAGACTCCTAATGTTAACACATCGAAAGTATTGCAAAAGAAAGGCATAACACAAGTTACTAAGGTACGTTACAATATCTTTACTTTTAATATCTTATGGGGTTGGATGGGCATATTGTTCATAAAACATGTTGCTTATCAATTTTCTTTTATTTTTAAGGAAATTAAAAAAACTAGCAAAAAAACGGTTGGAATTAAGAATCCAACCTCAAATTCTGTGACACCATTGGATAATGATTTACAACCAAAGGTACAAAATACAAATTCTCTCTTATTATCCGACAATATATATAATTATTTTTAGCTTTATGATGTTGATATGCCATAAGCCATTGCAGGAAATGAAGTGTACCTTGTCGAATCCGGATAAAAGAAACATCGTAGCTCGTGGAACTATTTACTTGTCATCAGAAAAACAGAGCATTCATGGAGTTCCATTGCAAGATGATTGCTACAAAGTCTCTATTGATGAAGTGATAAAGGCAGCGGCATTTTTACCAGTAGAAACTAGTGAATTTAAAACCGTCGGGGAAGCACATAAAAGTTTTGTAGGTTGGCCAAAATGCCTTGTTGACTTAAAGGTTAGTTTGTTCTTTGAATTTATTTCTTAATGCATTACGGTTTTTTCTTGATAAATAATTATATTAAACTACTTAGTTTTTCATATTTTTTTCAATCTTTCTTACATGCAAATTTATTTGTTACCATAAGTTCCACAAACAAAATCAAAGACAAATAACGAAGTTGAAAACCCCAAGAAGCGAAAACAATTTACAACTATAAATCATCTTGTCAAGACAAGGGGCAATATGAGCAAGATCAACAAAAACATCTAGTTTTCCTTTATGTTTTTTATGCAATTTCATTTGGATATTTCATAGTTTTGTTTGAATTGGAAGTTTTATCTTTGTCATTTATCTTTTGAACTTATGTATGGATTGTCTTTTGGTGTTATGTATGGATTAATGTTTTTTGATAATGTTTCTTTTAATTAAAAAAGTGTTATTTTAGTAATATTTTTATGTGGCTAAATCAAATTGTGTTATACGTATGGTCACACTTTAGTTCGTTCTCAATGTGTCAAAATAGTTGTAAATGTCACTTAATTACAATTTCTTGTGACTAAAGTGTAATATATTGCCACACTTAAAATAAAATTGTGTATCAAAAATTGATGGTCAAAAAACAAAGTGAATGTCCTTATTATACTTTTCGCCATTGTTTGAATAATTTTATGTGTCTAAATGGTACATAATAATCATAATAAACATACATTTTTGTGACTAGATAACACAAAAGGCCATTATCACAATAAATTCGTGTAACTATTTGATGCACAATGGTCACACAAAAAAAACCAAAATCGTATGTCCTTATTATACTTTTCGCCATTGTTTCAGTAATTATCTGTGTCTAAAGGTACATAATAGTCATAATAAACATATATTTTTGTAACTAGATCATAGAAAATGCCACTATCAATAAATTAGTGTAACTATTGGTTACACAATAGTCACACAAAAAACAAAAATCGTATGTCTTTAATATATTTTTCGCCATTATTTCAGTAATTGTATATGTCTAAAAGGTACATAATAGTCACAATCAACATATATATTTGTGACTAGATAATAGAGGACGCCACTATGACAATAAATTTATGTAACTATTGGGTGCACAATAGTCACACAAAGATACAAAAATGTGTGTCCTTATAATATTTTTCGTCATAGTTTCAGTAATTCTATGTGTCTAAAAGGTACATAATAGTCACAATAACCTATATTTTCGTGACTATATAATAGAAGGCGCCACTATGACGATAAATTTATGTAACAATTGGGTGCACAATAGTCACACAAAAATACAAAAATGTGTGTCCTTATAATATTTTTCGTCATACTTTCAGGAATTCTATGTGTCTAAAAGGTACATAATAGTCATAATAACCTATATTTTCGTGACTATATAATAGAAAACGCTACTATCACAATAAATTCGTGTAACTATTGGTTGCACAATAGTCACACAAAAGTACAAAAATGTGTGTCTAGAAACAATTGATGGCCACATAATAAGATAGAATGCATGATTACAGCAATAAATGTTCTTCACAAATAGCCACACTTTTATGCTACGGCTACTGTTTTTCGGTTATACAACCACTTAATTTAAATGTAACCATATGTTGCCTAAAATGACACGACCTTTGGTCACACTTATAGTGGAAAAAATATGTGTGACTAAAGGCATACGGTCACAGTTTTTGTGTGTGACTGTTGCTCATTTTTGTACTAGTGTAATTAGTTCATATAGGGTTTGTCTAAAGCTTGAGCTCGAGCCCGTTTAAATTGAGTTTTTATTGATCTTTTAACGAGCGGCACTTGAGTAATTTTTTATAGCTCGGAATTGCCGCAAATGAACCTCCGTGGCATTGGTTTTTATTGCTTTTAGGGATCGAACTTGAAGTTATTATAATGGGATATAATGGTCATACAACAATGCCTTTCTTTCCTCCAGTTATATTTAAAATTTGGCAACAACTTCGTTAACAAGCGAATGGAAATAAAGTAGAGACAACAGAAAGAAGTTATTTGCATAACTTTTCAAATGGGTCAAGTATCTAGACATTTAGTTCAGTGCGCCAGAACTCTTGGTGTTTGCTACGGTTAGAGAGAAAACAAAGAAGCTATTTGCATAAATCGAGTCTGTCAGACCATAAGTCACAGTAAAGACGACCAAGTTTTTGCATATTGTTAAGTTTTTTTGTACATCAACACACCCTTTTAAAATACTCTTAAATCTACACCATTTTATCCAAAATGGGACTCAAACCCATGACAATAGACCAAAGAAAAACATATTTCAACACCTTATACTGTTAGGCTACGCCTTTTAGTTATGCTAAAAGAAACAGAGCTAATTAAGTTGATTTTTTTTTAAGAGCACCTAGTCTACTTCTGTTTGTGCACAACGAGACTTAAATCTATGACTTATAGGTCATGGACAACATCTTATACATTACATCAATACCACTCGGTTACAAACTTTGGGTGCCAATTAAGTAGATGCTGATGGTTCTTAGTTAACTGTAGATGTACTTGGACCGTTGTTTGCCTTTGTTGGACTATATATCTTGTACACTCTTTCTTTGTTTTCCTTCCACCATTTTTCAGCTTGCTCTGCTACAAATCTTCTTTTGATGCATTTTCAGTCTCCACAAATACAAATAAGCAACTTTATACTTTTATTTCTAGAGCATGTAAAAATTAAGCTGGGAATCTATGGAACTACCCGAATCTAACTCGCCTCGCGCCATTCGAAAGTTGAATCAGAGTTACATATACACCAGGTTCAAATTGGTCAATGATTTCTTTCTTTTCACAATTACATACTTTCTGTCGATTTTGTGTTTTTAACAGAAGATCCATTATTCTGCACAACGTTAGCATTCAACATTAATCTGTGATGTCTTTTGACCTCCTCCAACATTTTCACTATTTTTAATGTTACGATACTTCCGGTTTATGATTATATTTCATTAGGAAGATGAGATTCCAAGAAGTCGTCAACTTTAGAAGTCATGGCTTTAAAGGTTTCATCTTTAAATTTTTCAGGAGGTAACTTTTCTGTCACCTCCTTTAACTGAATACAAAACTGGAAAGGCCCCCTCTGAATTCACTAATAAGTAAAATTATAATGATTAGTTTAATGTTGGAAAGATAAATATAATGATTAGTTTAATATAATGATAAAAAAATGATTGGAAAGATTAAACACTTTCACAAAAAATATTAATTTTGTTTCTTTATTTTGTACTTATTTTTGGTTACTATTAATTAAAACTAATCATTTCATATATGTGTTGTTCTTTTACAAATTTAATTATTTTATTTATTTTATATTGTTAGTATTTAAAGATAATCATTTAGAATTTTTATTTTTTATAAATAAAATACTTACTAATAAATAAACTAAAGTGTGACGTAAGATAAAACGAAACAGTACATGACGATAATCTAAAGTGTAACGTAAGATAAACCGCGATAAAGTGACGGAAGATGCACCTTATCGCTAGTTTTTCAGGCACATTATAAAATTTGATTTTTTTTAAGATGATGGAAAAGAAACTATTTTTTTAATTGGGTGAGTCTAAATGAAAAGATTGAAAAAATGCTACTTTTAATAGTAAATATTATCTAAACAAAAAATTGTCCATAAACATATAATTATGAAACAAAAAAATATTTACAATTAATATTTATTATAAAAAGAAATGAAAGAAAAAAATGGTTTTTAACTTTCTCTCTCATATTAAATGTTTTGCAGTTTTTTATTCCCTCTCTCATCTTTTATGACGTTTTCTCTCATCTCTTTTACTGTGTTTAGTAGGACCCTTTGATAATATGTGAGTTGGTGTTACCTCGAGTTAATGTATAACTATCAACAATTTTCAACCCGAGTCAACCATTTGCTAAACCAAAATATAATGGACATAAAAGACACTTAACTTTTAATAATATATCAATTAATGTTACCTCAAGTAAATACCTAATTATCAACAATTTCCAACCTAAGTTAGCCATTTGCTAAACCACATATGCAAGTTCAAACATTGTTTTTGAATTTTGCTCAAGCTTATAAAACTTTTAATTCTAATTAGGGGTGAGTATTTGGACCGAAAAAATTAAACCGAACCGAAAATTGACCGAAACCGTTTTTCTATGGGGTCACTTCCCGGCTCAAATGCTCAGATGTTACGCCTCTTTGGGGGGCTTCACTCCAGATAACATGTTATCGGTTCGGTTTTGAAAATTCATCGTTTTCAGTTCGGTTTTCGAAAAAGGGTGAACATTTGGCCTAAAACACCCGAACCCAAACCGACCCGGGCCGAAACGAACTGAACCGAACCAAAACCAATAGTATGTTATTGGTTTGGTTTTGAAAATTTATCGTTTTCGGTTTCGATTTTTCGGTTTCGGTTTTATCGGTATCGGTTCGGTTTTTGGACCGAGCTCACCCATATTCTGACATATAAATGGACAAATAGAGAGTGGTTTCATGTTAAAGCCACTTAGGAAGAATCGAGGCTTTAGCGCTATCGTAAACGGTCTAACCGGTATTCATCATCTCAAATTATTTACCAAATACTCCCTCCGTCCTATAAAAAATTTACATTTCTCTTGGGCACAAGATTTTAGGTGATAGTTATTGGTGGGGTCACTAGTAATATTTTTGATTAAAATATATAAAATTGGATTGGAGAAAGAAAAATAGTGAGTGAATATTAATGGTGGGGTTCATAGAAATAATAATATTTTATTATGTGAGGTCAATTAAATGTGTGAAAAATATAAATTTTATTATAGGACAAAAATTTAGTGAGAAATATAAATTTTTTTGTGGGATGGAGAGAGTAAATTTTATACTTTATTCTTGTAGTACATAATAAACTCTATCTCCAAAACTTAAGTTCACATGTCACTTTGACTTAATTAGGCGTCCGTTAATTAGGCTAGTGGGTATGGGCACCACATGTGGTGGTGCCCTTTTCTGCCACATCATCGCCACCTCATACACCACACCACCACCACACCACATCATTTGGTGGAAATACCCACCACACCACACCACACCATTTTATTTTGAGTAAATTACTGTTTTTGTCCCTGTGGTTTGGCCGTTTCTGCGTTTTTGTCCCTGTGCTTTTTTTTTTCTTTTTTTTTGTCCCCGAGGTATGCAAAATTCCGTTTTTTTATCCTTCCGTCCACCTTTCGTTTCTTTTTGTCTGTTAAACCCCTCACGTGCGGAAAACGTGAGGGTATTTCTGTCTTTTTCCGTCCTTTTCTTTTTTTCCTTTTAATTTTTCTTTTCTCTCTCTTTTTTCTTTTCATCTTCTTCCTTATTTCCGGTAATTCATTCAAAACCTGCATTTCTTCCTCCCTTTCTCCAAGAACAAGAACAAGCATAATCCATTTCCTCCCCTTTCGTCCAACCCAAATCCAAATCAAAGAAACCCAAATCCATTTCCTCCCCTTTCTTCCAACCCATTTCCTCCCCTTTGTATCACCGCCACCATAAGGCAATTTAAGCATTTCTCAACCTAGGGTTTTCAAAACAAGCATTTCTTCAAATATTGATGGAGAATAAACGCACCAGACCATACTGATGGGGAATAAACGCAAACTTCGACATGATTGACAAAAACCCGACTTCAAATCATCACCTTCTTTGTCTCTAACCTGACCGGAGCCATCTTCGCCATCTCTGACAAAATTACGACTTCAAATCATCTTCTTCGTGGTCATGACCTCACCGGAGCCATCTTCTTCGTCCCTGACAGAAACACTTGAAGACTTATTTAAATCGCTATGGAGAAAGACGAAAAGGGTTTTATTTTGAGGTTTTGGTTGCTGACGCATGTATCAAGATAAACATGTTGTAAGAAAGAGATACCATCAAAGAAATCAGAAGGTATTGAGGTGAAATTGTTGTAATTCTAAAGCTTGAATTAGGAGCTTGAATTTTTGTCTACACTAAATTGGGGAAGACATACCATTGAAGAAATCAGAAGCTTGAATTTTTTGTTTACACTATATTTTTGTTCACGATTTGTATTTTGGACGGGTTGGGTTGGGATGGGGTTGCAAGTTTGCTTGTTCAAAGGATGAATATGGAAGATCATGTGTATTTTGGATATTCTGGGTTTTAGAAAGAACTAGGAAGAAGAATGAATATGTACAATTCTTAAAGTGTAAGGTACAACTGTTTTGAACAAAAAGACAGAAGTGCCCTCACATGTTTGGCATGTGAGGGGTTTAACGGCCAAAAAGAGACGGAGGGTAGACGGAAGGATAAAAAAACGGAATTTTGCATACCTCAGGGACAAAAAAACAGAAAAAAAAAGCACAGGGACGAAAACGCAGAAACGGCCAAACCACAGGGACAAAAACAGTAATTTACTCTTTTATTTTCCATCTCATCATTTTTTTTCCATTTATTTTTTTAAACATAATATTAAACTTCCATTAAATTTAAAATAACAATACATTAAATTAAAAATAACAATACATTAAATTAAAAATACAAATACTTAAAAATTAAAAATAACAATACTTAAAATTAAAAATACTTAAAATAAAAAAACTACAATCCTAAATCGCTCATCGCTTTTCGGGCTCTTTCCTTCGCGGCTAGGAAATGTTGAAGATATTCTTGCGGCATGCCTGGCGGTGGTTGCATACTAAAAATATTCAAATTATTGATCATTCTTTGTTCGGTTGCAAGCGCCCTATCTCTTTCATCTTTCTCCTTCTCCATTTGAACTTGTAGACGACGCATCTCTACGCGCTCTTTCGTTGTCTCAAAGTGGTCGTTTAATCGTTTTTGAATTTCTTCCCTATGCTTGCTCTTCGCTTCCTTTTCCGCCGCATGCCTACCCGCTCGTTTAGCCTTGTCTCTTCCAATTGGTCGTTGAAGAGGAGTTGGGACTTCATCAATGTCGTCGAATAGGTCATCTGGAAATTCATCGTCCCCTGCATCAAGGTTGACACGAGAACGACAATCAGAAACGTCAACCGATTGTGAACTTTTTGAGCGCTTCGATTGTTGTTGATCTTTAGTAATTGTGCCGATCCATTTTGGATCCTCTTTTAAAATCAACCAATGTCGATCTAGCTCAAAAGCATGGCCCTTTTTTCAACTTTGTATTGTTTCTTGGCGGCCTCCAAAACATCAAACTCGGCCATTCCGCTACTTCTTTCTGACGAGAGTTTGTTGTATATACCATTGAATTTTGTAACCTTGTTGTTTATGTCACGCCATTTGCTACTAAGACTATTGTCTTTTCGGTATGGTGGGACTCCCATGAAGCTATGAAATTTAGAAAGAATGGCTTCCCAATAGTTTTTAATTCTCATGCCATTCCCGTCCTTCTCGTTTTTAGAAGTGGCACACTAAGCTCGGCACAACGCAAGTTCCTCTTTTTCCGTCCATGGAAGTTGTGTGTCTTCTTCCACATCTTCTTCCCCAACTTCTTCAACAACCTCTTTTTCTTTCCTTTTCCCTTTCCCTTTCCCCTTTCGCTTGCTCCCCCCGCTTATCGTTCTTGTGTTTGGGCTTGTTGATGAATTTTTTGTTGTTGAAAATATTGGCCGGTGGGTGCAAATTGAGATACATTTTGTGAATATTGGGGTTGTTGAAATTGAGGGAGTTGAAATTGAGGTGCAGTTTGTGGATAAAATTGTGGAGGTTGGACAACACCACCACTTAGGATGTTGGCATATTGCTCGTAGCAACCAAATCCAAGGTTCGGGGGTATATTTTGTTGTGAAGGTTGGTTGGGTGTTTGCGGAGAGTTGTTGTGTGGATCCATTGTAAGTAGAGAGGTATGAAAATAGGGGTTTGTAGAGAGTAAAATGGGTTAATTGTGTGTGTAAAATGAGTGAAAGTATGTGTAATATATATAGGTAAATAATTAAATAAAAAAAAGTTTTTTTTAATTGTAACGGCTATATAGCCGTTGGACAACGGCTCTTTTCCGAAAAAACAAGCATCTCCACGCCCGTTCTCTCCCGTGGGGCGTTGCCTCGTCCACCCACGCCGCACCCCAACGCCGTTGGGGGGGGGGGGGGGGGGTGTTCTCCCCTCGTCGCCACGCCGTGGCTTGTCCACATCAGCTCCCACGCCGGTGGGCGTGGACCCATACCAGCAAGCCTTAGCATTTTCCAATTTTGTAAAGCTAATTATACCTTTTCTAAAACTAAAAAAGAGACTTTAATGAAATTGACAAAAAATACATTTAATTTTTGATAATATGCCTTATGCCACATATCAAAAAACTTAAATTTTCTAATATTTATCTTAGAGGTATATAATACGAGACACTAAATGAACATGAATTATATTAATTTATATAGAATGTTATTACTTATTAGTGACTCATTAATTATTTTGCGTAAAACTAAATTCATTCGTTCTAAATATAGAAAGCAGACTTTAATATAATAGACATAATTAAAAGATTTTACTAATAATATTTCACATTAATTAAAAGATTTATGTTCTTTCGTACCATGTGCTGGACATATTTTCAACAAACCAATAATTTATATGAATATATACCAGCTCCATATCAAAATAAGCGATATACATTCTATTTATGGGTAGAATAAAATAAGTGATACACTTTAAAACTAACCTTATTTAGTAAAAAAATAGAACTCTTTCTCTATTAAATATTTACTTTAATAAACTGAAATTACTCTATTACCTTTATTTATACTTTTAAACATCATTAGTATCACTTTATTCAGAAAAAGTGGGACTTATTTTCCACTAACTATCTACTTTAATCTATCTCAATCTAACTTTTAATTTTTTACCTTAAAAACCGTGTATTGTTGAAGTGTATGAGTTATTTTGATATGGAAGTAGTTTATAGAAGCTTCCTTAATGGGTATTTGTACTCAAACGTTGAAACAATGACGTCATCCATGACGTATCAAACCACGTTCTATTGTCCAAAGCCATATTCTGTTTATGACAAACTAAATGGACCCCATCATGTCTTGTTATAAGGGAAAAAAAAGCATCATAAGAGTAAATTAATTTCCAGCAAAAACTATGACCATCTCAGACCTTGTTTTTATCCCATCTCCCGGAGCCGGTCACTTGCCGCCGATGGTGGAGTTAGCCAAGGTCCTCCTCCACCATGATCAACGGCTTTCAATCACTATCATCACCATGAACCGCCCATTACAACTAATTAAATACAATAAAGAATCTCAGCCGTCCAATCCACGTTTACATTTCATTGACATCCCGTTTGAGGAGTCAGCCAAGAATCTCTCATCCACCACTGCTTTCATCCAACACCATAAAACTCATGTTACAAACATTGTCCATGGAATCGGCACCGATTCTAATTCGTCCCGACTCGTTGGGTTCGTTGTCGACATGTTCTGTGTAGCCATGATCGATGTCGCCAACGAGTTCGGAGTTCCAGCATATATCTACTTCACCTCAAGTGCCTCTACGCTTGGCCTCATGTTTTATCTGCAGGCCAAGCGCGACGAGCAGGATTTTGATGTGACCGGGTTGAAAGACTCGGGATTGGAGCTTCCAATCCCGAGTTTCATCAACCCGGTCCCTATAAAAGTGTTACCTTCCTTAGCTTTTGATAAGGAAGGCGGTTCGAAAATGCTTCTCGACCTAGCCTTAAGGTTTCGTGAGTCAAAGGGTATTATCGTAAATACATTCCGCGAGCTCGAAGATCAAGGTGTCGAATCCCTTTTAAGCAACTCGTACACCGACATCCCACCGGTATTTCCAGTTGGGCCGTTGCTAAACCTCAAAAACCAAACAAACAATTGTAACACGGACGAGATTAATCAGATTATGACATGGCTAAATGACCAGCCGGAAAGTTCGGTGTTGTTCCTCTGCTTCGGGAGCAACGGAAGCTTCAATTCGAAACAAGTGAAGGAGATAGCAATTGCACTTGAACGAAGCGGACACAAGTTCCTATGGTCGCTTCGTTGTCGGGAGGAATACGAAAAGCCAGAACATGTCTTGCCAGATGGCTTCCTTACACGGACATCGAGTGTGGGGAAGGTGATCGGGTGGGCCCCGCAGATGGCGGTGCTGTCCAACCCGTCTATCAGAGGGTTCGTGTCCCACTGCGGGTGGAACTCGATCTTGGAGAGCATATGGAACGGGGTTCCAATAGCGGCTTGGCCGATCTATGCTGAGCAACAACTTAATGCTTTTCAAATGGTGGTGGAGTTAGGGTTGGCGGCAGAGATTAAGATTGACTACCGGAGAGATATGAGTACAGTCTCGGCAGAGGAAATTGAAAGTGGTATTCAGAAGGTGATGAATGATGGCAAGATGAGGAAGAAGGTGAAAGAGATGAAAGAAAAGAGCCGGTTTACGGTTTCGGAGGACGGATCTTCTTACTCATCTGCTCAACGTTTTATCGATCATCTTAGGAGCGCATTAATATAAAGTTACATTAGAGATGCTTAATCTTGTATATATATATCTCAAGTTTATGGGTAGTTTTTTTATATACTTTGGTTGGAAATTAATGAAAATCAATCTTCTACTATATATGCAGCTACATTTGACTTTGATTTGACAACTCACCCGTTTGAAGCTTTCTGATTGGTTGTTAATGTCACGTGTAATTCACACATTGGCCAACAATTTCCTCTCAATTCCCCAGCCCTATTCCGAATACTGATTCTTCACCCTTATCCCTCTCGCTTCATTTTTTGACACATGCAATAGCTACTCTCAATTTCTCCCTTCTCTCTAAAACCCTAACCCCTAAATCCCCACATCCCATCTCAAAACCATCTTCGTTCAAATCCCTCAAAACACACATCACCAGCCCGATCCATTTCCGATGCAGAAGCTGAAATACAATCCTTACCCAAAACCTTGATAGAAGAAGAAATTGAGTTGGGGTTAATGTTCCCCATGTCATACTGAGCAGGATTCACCCTAGCACGACCCTCCATATTGCCGAAATCCGGCAAATCGCAGCCATGCGGCGCCGGAACTTAAAAAAAAATCCCAATCTGAACTCACATCCGCAGAATGGAGGTCCCAACTAATAAGGTCAGTCAATAATATTTTTATTTATTTTTATTAAAAAAAGAATTTTTACATTATGAAGTTTGGATTCAGGTTGGTGTTCTAATTGGTAAAGGTGGCGACGCAATTCGAACATTACAAAATAGCTCGGGTGCAAGAATTCAAATCACACGTGATGCAGATGCTGACCCTAATTCAGTCACTAGGTCTGTGGAACTAATTGGTTCTATAGAAAACATAGATATAGCTGAAAGACTAATAACAGAAGTTATTTCAGAGGCATGATATTTTATAATTTTTTTATCATTAATTTATAATTGTTTTGGAATTTGTGTTTATTGAGTTTATGTTGCAGGCTGAAGCTAGCAGGTCTCCTTCTTTTCTTTTGAGAGGTTTTTTTGTGCACTCTTCAGGAAGTAGTGAACAAGCTCATATACAAGTTCCAAATGAGAAGGTTTTTTCTTATTAATTTATTAATATTTTTTGTATTTGTTTTTAATTGTATGTTTTATAGGTTGGTGTGATCATTGGTAAAGGTGGGGAGACTATAAAAAACCTGCAAACACGATCTGGAGCACGGATTCAGGTAATTTGTACAAATCATTAGGAAGAAGATTGTATAAATTAAATAATTAATTTTTAAAAAATTGGAATTGCAGTTGATTCCTCAACGTCTTCCTGAGGGTGATGAATCTAAAGAAAGAACTGTGAGAGTAACTGGTGATAGGAGTCAGATTGAGGCTGCAAAAGAAATGATTAAAACATATGTAATGCAGATTATGGTGGGTATGATCGGCGGCACACTTCTATTCTTACCAAGATTGGCATCGGGCATTTGGCCCGTAAGGGTACTGTTGGAAGATCATATGTTAGGTATATGTGTTTATGATTTCATTTGCTTAAAGTTTGATTGTTAGTTTTTAGTTTGTAGTTCCGTGATGTTAATTTTCAGTCATATGTGATTAAGGAGGTGTTTGGATTAGGTAATTAATTGTGTTTTCCTTATGAATCGAATACTAACTTAATTCTTATTTGATAATGTACCATGCCTTCCTGAGATACGTATCGAACTCCCGAAGCATGCATGGCATACAACCATGCAAACCTGTAGAATGCGGGAAAGCGTAATGCAAGACGGCGAAGAAAGTAGATCGGCGAGTTCCGAGGATCAATTAGCGTGAGCAGGATTCAAGGAAAAGTATACATGCATTTAATGCGAGCGGCGCCATAAGTCTCCCAAGACAAAACATCACCGTATTAACCAACAGGTCAAGAAGTCTCCGTCCCAGGCTTTTACCCAGAGGATGAACAGATGTCATGCGCGAAGGAGGGAAACCCACTTCTCCCGCCCAAGGATTCCGCCCATAAATAACCATCCTCGGCAGAGAATAAGGTACACACAAACACAACGATTCTTCACTGAACATCACATTCAATACTCACCTTTCACAAAGTACCATCACCTCGTTTATTACGATTCGTTGTTCCGATCCGTCCCCATATTTAAGTTACTGACTTGATCGTCGGAGTGTCTTCATGAGGTGACCCTCGTGAGGCTCTTGACTAGGTTTTCTTCGTGGTTGTACGCAGGTTCTCGGACGAAACGAACGGTTACATCGGTCCGGAAGAACCAGGGTTCAACATTTGGCGCCATCCGTAGGACCCCAACGAAATGGTCCTCGAGACGACGCCGACGGAAGGGAATCGGTCTCCCATACCACTTAACGACCTCACCCCTCCTTTTCCTGCGTCAGCTGTGGTTAACACGGCGTTGTGCCCACCTCCTTCCGGATCTGGGAAGGACGAACCTTCGAGGGAAGAAATGGAGGAGTTCAATCTCTTTTGTAAGTTTCGAAAACTGCGAAACTTGAAGGAAAGTAAGAAGAAGACGATGGAGGGCATGAGCGGAACCAAGAGGACTCTAACTTATTCCAGCGAGGAGTCTACTCACGAGGATTCCGCAGAAGAAGTTTATAGGGAGGAAACTCCCCCTGTACGAACTTATAGTCAGGAGTCTGGGGGAGATAGACGAAGAGGACGAACCCCGGAGAGGAGAAGGGAACGAACCCCGGAGAGAAGGAAAAGACGAGTTCCGGAAGAGAAGAGAGGCTCAATTCTAGAAGAAAGAGGCGAACGAACGAGTCACCACTACTCCCCGGTGCCTCGAAGCTTCCGGTCTCCGTTCACAGATGACATCAACGAGATGCCAATTCCTAAGGGTCTCAAGGGACCTAGGGTCAAGTCGTACGACAGAACGGGAGATCCGGATGATCATGTGGCGAGTTTCCGGTGGGCCATAAAGATGATACCCATGGATCAGAAGCTATGGTGTTTGTTCTTCACAGGAACCTTAGAGGGTTCAGCCCGATACTGGCTGTTCAGTCTCCCACAAAGAAGTGTAGCCAGCTTTGAGGAGTTAGTCGCTCAGTTCAGCCATAGCTTCATACAACAAAAGAAGTACCAGCAAAAATTGCAATCTATAATGGCTTGTAGGCAACGGGAGGGAGAGTCCAATAAGTTGTATTTTAAGAGATTCAATGAGCAAAGCCGGAAGATGCCCATCCGGGAAGATTCACTTATCAACGCAGCTTTTACGTATGGTCTCCGAGAGGGGGAATTATTTCGAGAGTTATCAAAAAAAGATTTTGTTAAAGCAGACGATATGATCAACATGGTGAACAAGGTACTGAAGCAAGAAGAAGAAAGTGCTGAGACCTTGTATAAAGTCGGAGAAAAGACAAGAGCCCCATATAAGCAGGTCCCCGGAAGGTTCTCGTATAAAGGAAAAGGACAAGAAGGACGGTTCACGAATGACCGGTATAACACTCATCACCGACATGAAGTTTTTCACGCCCAAGAAATGCGGAAACCTGCCGATGGAAGAACAATGAGAAAACGATACCCTAGAGATCCTAACGCATACTGTGATTTCCACAAAATCATGGGGCACACCATGGCTTCTTGTGAAAGTTATAAACGAGAGAAAGAAGGAAAAGGGAAAACGGAAGTAGTTGCTGCAGAGCCCCCGGCAAAAAATGAACCCGTCACTTACAATACGGAGATTTTTGCTTTGGAGGAAGGTAGTACGTCAGGAAACCATAGTAAGAACGGAGAGCCTGACCACTCTCGAAATCTCAAGAGGAGAGGAGTCGGGGTTGAATTCGGAAGGGGGAACATGTTCCGGAGGGATACACTGGAACAGAACCCCTTGTGGTGTTCGGAATAATAGCCAAAGTGATGGTCCGGCGGATTTATGTTGACGAAGGAAGTTCGGCGAATATCATGTATGAACATTGTTTCGAGAAGTTCCCAGAAGACATAAGAGTACTCCTGAAACCCGCGAACGCTCCGGTTATTGGTTTCTTAGGAAGGTCCGTGTGGCCCAAAGGAAAAATACATCTTCCGCTCCGGTTGAATGACTGGGAAGGTAACCATTATAAGACAATACTGGCGGAATTCATTGTGGTGGATGCTCCTTCAAGGTATAACGCTATCCTTGGAAGGACGGGCATGTGGCAGTTACAAGCTATTGCTTCAACCATCCACGGTCTCCTAAAGTTCCCCTCGGATCAAGGCGTAGTCACTGTGCGAAGCATGCCAATGCCACCATTGGAGTGCAACAGCGTTACTCACCAGGATAGCTGGACGGATCAGGAGGAGGTCCAGCTCATTATCAATCCAGAATTCGCCGAGATTAAGATTCGCGTTGGAGGGGACCTTCCAAAGAAGTTAAGAGAAGAACTCGAGGTACTCTTGAGAAGATATAAACAAGCTTTTGCTTGGGAACCAAAGGACATGACAGGCGTGTCTAGAGCGGTGGCGGAACATCGCTTGAGCGTTAACCCTGCATTCGTCCCGGTCAAACTGTCAAAGCGGGGGATGGCTCCAGACCGAAACGATATTGTCAATAAGGAGGTAGCAGACCTAGTGTCCGCCGGAGTCCTTCGGAGTGCGCAGTATCCAGAATGGATAGCCAATCCTGTCCTGGTTAAGAAGTCAGATGCATCGATGCGAATGTGTGTGGACTTTAAAGATCTGAACAAAGCATGCCCGAAGGACAGTTATGCCCTGCCAGAGATAGAGCAGAAGGTAGAGTCGCTCGGAGGATACAAATGGAAGTCCTTTCTGGACACATATAAAGGGTATCACCAGGTGCAGATGGCGAAGGACGATGAAGAAAAGACAGCGTTCCATACAGCAAAAGGGACGTTCTGTTATATCAAGATGCCTTTCGGTCTCCGGAACGCTAGAGCTACTTACCAGCGACTGGTAGACAAGGCGTTCAGTAAGCAAATTGGTCGAAACTTAGAAGTATACGTGGATGACATGGTCATCAAAAGCAAGAGGGATGAGGATCTAATAAAAGATGTGGAGGAGACTCTGTTACAACTCCTGAAAATAAATATGAAGCTCAATCCGAAGAAGTGTTCGTTTGGTGTAAGCAAAGGAAGGTTCCTTGGCCACATAGTTACGCCCGCAGGTATCCAAGCCAACCCAGAAAAAGTAGAAGGTTTACTTCAGATGAATGCTCCACGAACTGTGAAGGACCTTCAAAGCTTGAACGGGAAACTTGCAGCGTTAGGTCGTTTCCTAGCCAAGTCGGCGGAAAGATCGGTCCCATTCTTTAAAGCACTGCACGGGTGTACGAAAAACGGAAACATCGAATGGACACCAAAGGCTGAAGAAGCTTTTGTCCAACTGAAGAACCATCTCAAAGAACTTCATACCATGGCGAGTCCTGTAACAGGAGAGTCATTGATAATGTATTTGTCCACCAATACGGAAGCAATCAGTTCAGTCCTTATCGCAGAAAGAGAGAAGAAGCAGATACCTGTGTATTTTATCAGTAGAGCACTGCAAGGGGCGGAACTTAATTATGCCGCAATTGAAAAGCTTATATTGGCACTAGTATATTCGGTAAGGCGGCTTAGAAGATACTTCCAGGCACACAACATCACGGTCCTAACAAACCAACCTATCAAAAACATCCTTCTTCGGCCGGAAAGGTCAGGAAGAATGACGAAATGGGAAATAGAGTTGGGGGAATACGATATAGCTTTCAAACCAAAGCCAAGCATCAAGGGTCAAGCTTTAGCTGATTTCCTGGTGGAAATGCCAGATGAAGAAGCCACGTTAAGTGTTGAAGAAAAGTGCTCCGGTAATTTGGAAAACAGCCATGTGCCTGATGAAACGTTATGGCAAATGCATACAGACGGAGCGGCAGGAGCTGACGGATGCGGTGAGGGGGTTGTAATGACGGGCCCCAGTGGGGAGAAGGTTACATACGCTCTACGCTTTGACTTTAAATGTTCGAACAATGAGTCGGAATACGAAGCACTGTTGGCAGGCTTAGGCTTGGCGGAAAGTCTCCACATAGAGAACTTAGAAGTATTTGCGGATTCCATGTTGGTAGTTAACCAAGTCAATGGAGCGTACGAAGCAAAAGAAGCTCATATGCAGAAGTATTTGGAGAAGGCACGGAAGGCCATAGCCAAATTTCAGAAGTTCAAAATCACCCAGGTGCCCCGTACGAAGAACAAAGAAGCAGATGCCTTGAGTAAGATGGCATCAATGTTGTACTATCACCTGACTAAGGAGGTTTTAGTGGAGGTGCTGCCTAGAAGGAGTATTGAAGGGGAAGAAAAAACGGAGGAGCTAACGGTCATTAATACGAGAGAGGGATGCTGGATGACACCTATTATACACTATTTGGAAGGTGGTGGTGTGCCCAAAAATACGGGGGAAGCCTGGAAGGTAAGAATGAGCGCATGAAAGTACGTAATCATGAAGGGTAGCTGTATCGGAAAGGCTTCTCCACTCCTTGGTTAAAATGTTTAAGTTCGGAAGAAGGAAAGGGGGGCCATACGAGAAGTGCACGAGGGTTTGTGCGGCTCACACTCCGGAGCGAGGGTTTTAACCCAGAAGATGCTTCGAAGTGGGTACTTCTGGCCCAAAATGACGAAGGATACGGAGGATTACGTTAGGAAATGCCCAAATTGTCAGGCCTACTCGAACGTACCTGCGACACCCCCGATCAATCTAACCAGCATTCACAGTCCCTGGCCTTTTCATCAATGGGGGATAGATATCGTTGGCCCTTTTCCTAAAGCACCAGGAGGATTCCAATTCCTGGTAGTGGCGGTCGATTATTTCACCAAATGGGTGGAAGCAGAAGCTTTCGTCTGTATCTCCGGGGCAAACATGATCAAGTTTGTTTGGGAGTAAATAGTTTGCCGATTTGGCCTCCCTCATACGATAGTGAGTGACAATGGGAAATAATTCGCAAGTAACCCTTTCAAGGGGTGGTGCGAAAAGTCAAGCATTCGTCAAAATTTTACCTCCGTAGCCCATCCACAAGCGAACGGGCAGACGGAGGTCACAAACCGGACGATAGTCAAGGGTATCAAAACCCGATTGGATAGGTCAAGAAAAGGGTGGATGGACGAGTTGCAGAGTGTGCTTTGGGCGTATCGCACAACGGCCCGAAGCTCCACAAAAGAAACCCCTTTTAACCTGGTTTATGGTTCTGAGGCAGTCATTCCCTTGGAGGTGACCATCCCCTCTCCCCGAATAGAAAACTTCCGTCTAGAAGAGAATGAGGAGGCGCTAAGGTACAATCTGGATTTGGTGGAGGAAAGGAGAGAAGAAGCTGGGTTTCGACAAGCGGCATACAAGTCACTAACGGAAGCATACTACAACCGGAAGGTTAGGGGAATGGCCTGCAAGGTAGGGGATTTGGTGATCCGAAAAAACGAGGCAAGTCTGCAGCATAGGCCAGTAAAGCTTTGTCCGAATTGGGAAGGCCCATATAGGGTTCGCGAGGCTAGAAGGAACGGTTCCTATGTCCTCGAAACGATGGCAGGGTCATTGATTCCAAGGACATGGAACATGAGGAACCTCCGCAAGTTTCACTTCTGAATATGAACCTTTCGAAGGGTTACTTTTTCTTTTGCGTATTTTCTCTGTTATTTTCTTTTTGTACTATTAGAAGATCGAATTTGGACGATCCGTAGTATCTTTTGTACCGAACTATTCGAATGATTGTAAAACCTTTTGAGAAAGGTCTCTTATGCGTGCTAAATTAAATCGTTAAACATAAATCGAAGGAACAAAAGCGACGAATAAAAAATATATGTTCCTAAAAAAACTCATAGCTATGAGTAGGGTTTCCGTTCTCCGGAAGGAAACGTTAATTCTACTTCCGGACGAAAACCGGACTCGAAAATACGATACGATCGCAGATTTTTCCAAAATTAGTTCGGGACGCCTTACTAAAGGAAAACCTCAAAGCAAACATTGCAAATACGATAATTAAAAGCGAATATTACAAATCAAGCCCAAAGGGCGGTTACAAAAGCATCACAAAAGATGATACAATATAGGATCGAAACAACAAAACGAGTACTTCAAACGGGGCCACGGTTCGTGCTTTCACCATATCTTCGGGGCCAAAAGGGAGCTTGTTAATGATTTCCTTCAAGTCAGACAAATTAACGGCTCCGGCTACAAAAGAGTTTATTATCTCGTAGTTGGGGGTCACCAAATCACCAAAGAGGGCCATGATATTATTTTCAGCATCCGGATGATCATGGACGAGAGGGCTGGATCCAAGCAAACTGGCATATTCTTTGTGAGTATCTACGCAACCCTGATACCTGCCTAGCTTCAGACTCTCTTCCTGTAAACTAGCATTGCGATTAACGAACTCGGGGGAGGTTAAGAGCATCTGAGCTATGTGCGGAACCCCTTTGCGTAATAGCCACTCAAGGTCAAGATGACCCACATTCGCTAAACCCTTCTGTACCTCGATCTCCTCTTTCAGTGAACGGTTCTCCGCCAAAAACCTTTAAAGACACTGCTCAACATCTTTAAACTGGAGCTCTTTCTCGACAGCTGAAGACTCAAGTTCGGCTATCTGAGTTGAGGAAGAACGGTTCTGCACCTCCAGCTCCTGATTCGATCTCTTCTGCTCCTCCAACTCAGAAGACAGCTCCACGACCTCCTTTTTTAAATCCACATTTTCGTTACTGGCAGAAGCAAACAATTCAGACAATTTCTTCCTCTGCTCAGACTCCTTCTTATATGAAGCTTTGCATTTTTCCATTAACTGCTTAATCTGAGCAAGAGCAACGTCCCGCTCTGACACATCCTGTCCATGACGAACGGAGCGAGTCTGAAGCTCAGACAGGACATCCATTGTGCTCAGAAGGTTCGTTTTAACCCTCAAAAATGCCTCCTCTCTAGTAAGCTTGCTCAAATCCAATGAAGAAGATGTCTGAACTGGAATAATGGGGGGAGGAATGATTGGTGATGTAGCAATGAAGTCTTCAAAGGGCCTACGGAAGATGGGATAGCTTCCGTAACAGGAAGAATCTTGGGAGCATCAGGTTGTGTAGCACAGGCAGATACTGGTACAAAAAAAGAGGGGTCAGTTAAAACACATGTCACCATAACAAAGATACATTCGACGCAAACCTGAAGCAGTGTGAACGGGCATGGATGATTGACTTTTTGTAGATAAAGTGGGTGAACTCTGGCTCATCGATAATGATCTGGTGCCTGTACAGAGCATCCTGCTTCCAAACATGGCTACCGCAGAAGTACTGGATGATAAGCTGGGGAACTTCCAGGATGGACCAGGACCTGATCGTAAGGGAGGAACAGATACGCTAGTTATAGCAGCAGTTGGGATAACTAAGGAAGCTGGTGTAAACGATACAGTGAAGGAGGGATCTGGTACGGAGGAAGCTGGTGCGGAGACATTAGAAACGATAACATCATCTGACAAATCTGCGTACGTAAGAAAGAACGGCGTAAGGGCAAAGTTCGACTTGCAAAAACTAGTAAAATAAACATACCTTCAAGAAAAACCCGTCGACGCTTGGGGGAAGGAGCCGGAGCTCCTTCGCGAATGTTTCGTGGTCGAACCGGCCGTTCACGGGAAGTAATGTTCCTCATCGTCTGTGACTTCACAGGTCTTTGAAATTCGGCTTGGGAGTCATGCACCGCAGTATCTCCAGTTTCGAATTCTGCACCGGTAGTAGGATCAACGTCACTTCCTTGCACAACGACAAGCTCCCCAGCAGATCTGGCTTCGGGTCTATCGAGTTCCGGAGTGGCCTCAGAACTCTCTGACCTATCTGGTGGAGGAAGAAAAGGCACGATCGGGCCATCAACGACAGAAATCTCACCTGCTGGAGGAATGCTTTTATCCATCTCTAAACGTCTCACCAATGGTATATCTTGGCCATTAATCCGCCATATGGGGCGAGCACCTTGGCTAAAGTAAAAAGGGCTCAAGTCAGCCATACCAAGAAAAGCTTCGTCCGGATCCTCCCACTCTAATCTGGTTCCGGAGAGCTTCCTTACGTATTCCGTTTCTTCAGAAGTAAGCTCGAGTTGAGGGTCGGAAGTTCTACCAGTAACGATCCCCCAAGGAAGAGCAACATTGTTAAAAGCCGATCGGTGAACGTAGAGGAAACCAAATTTCCAATCGTGGATGGAATCCTTCAGACCTGACACACACTCTACCTGCCCCTGACGATGCGCAAAGCCGGCCCAATCACCGCGTCCGGCAATGATATAAAAGTAACGGAATAACATAACAGAAAGAGGAATGCCCAAGGATCGACTCAACATAATGAAACCAATGATTTTACGGAGGGCGTTAGGAGCAAGCTGAGCAAGGTTGAGGCCAAAAAATTGCAGAAGGTCAAGTATGAAGGAATCGACGGGGAACCGGAGCCCCCCTTGAAGAAAGTGGAGATATACGGGCTCAAAACCTTCAGGGGCAGACCTAACGGTACCCGTCTCACCCGGTAGCCGGAGCTCGAAGCGAGGATTAATATGAAAATCAGAGATGATTTGGGGGAGATCATCAGGTTTTACGGTACTAAAAGTATTCATAGCTGTGCGTTTTGCTCGTGAAGGCTTCTCAGATTTTTCTTTTGACACTTTGTCTTTTCTCATGATGGAAAATCAAGTATAAAATAAAAGGGGGAAGAAAGGAGGTGAAGTAAACAAGTAGGCAGAAACAGGTATTTATAGGAGAGGGAGATCAAACGACGCGAAACAATGATATGTAGAAGAGTGCCCAACTGTTGAATCCCGAAAAAAAGTAACGGTAACTTATAGTTCAACGGTAATATTTTTGGAAGGAAGTTAAAAGCTATCAGTTAAAACAAATTAACCACGTGGTAATTCGCTTTTAACTAAGGGGACTTGATAATGTACCATGCCTTCGTGAGATACTTATCGAACTCCCGAAGCATGCATGGCATACAGCCATGCAAACCTATAGAAAACGGGAAAGCGTAATGCAAGACGGCGAAGAAAGTAGATCGGCGAGTCCCGAGGATCAATTAGCGTGAGCAGGATTCAAGGAAAAGTATACATGCATTTAATGCGAGCGGCGCCATAAGTCTCCCAAGACAAAACATCACCGTATTAACCAACATGTCAAGAAGTCTCCGTCCCAGGCTTTTACCCAGAGGATGAACGGATGTCATGCGCGAAGGAGGGAAACCCACTTCTCCCGCGCAAGGATTCCGCCCATAAATAACCATCCTCGGCAGAGAATAAGGTACACACAAACACAACGATTCTTCACTGCACATCACATTCAATACTCACCTTTCACAAAGTTCCATCACCTCGTTTATTACGATTCGTTGTTCCGATCCGTCCCCATATTTAAGTTACTGACTTGATCGTCGGAGTGTCTTCACGAGGTGACCCTCGTGAGGCTCCTGACTAGGTTTTCTTCGTGGTTGTACGCAGGTTCTCGGACGAAACGAACGGTTCCATCGGTCCGGAAGAACCAGGGTTCAACATTATTATTTGTGATTAGTTGTATAGGAAACAATCAAGGATGCAATAGAAGATTCGGTCACATTGGCAGTTCGAATATGCAATAAAAGTCAAATTCAGATATTTGACTTTCTATTAAGTCATTTACTGTTTAATTTAGTAGAGTAACAGGTGATTTGCATGTGTAGATAACAAGCATCCAGTATGTTCAGTCTAAAGGGTTTTTGCATCGTTATATTAAGCCTGATTAATTTCTCAAGGGTCTTGGACGAAAAGCAAACTAGGTGATCCATTTTTACTATTATGTCATTGTTTTCAAATTTCTATATCATGCTTGACATTTATCATTTCATCATACATATCATGTCTATCGGGTTTATATTAATTATATGATTGCTAAAAGATATCATGATGCAAGTATGCAACAACTTATTGAGATATTCCA
Organism: Calendula officinalis; assembly: GCA_963853835.1. Lineage (NCBI taxonomy): Eukaryota > Viridiplantae > Streptophyta > Magnoliopsida > Asterales > Asteraceae > Calendula > Calendula officinalis. The sequence goes on along the minus strand of OY970826.1, from coordinate 13,629,410 downwards.
TACAGGCAGCATACCCTAAAGTTGAATCTCTTTACATAATTCTCAGTCATATCATTTTATTTGTTTATACCTTAATGCACCATCATCACTTATATGATAATATCATAAAATATAATTTACATATCCTATTTTTGTAGGGTATGGTGAAAATTTAACAGGAACACCACGTTATGCAAGCTACAATACTCATACTTTTTCCTTAATAATTAATTTAGGGCAAACTACAACTGATTGTATCTATCTGCACGTGTTTTAGTGCTGTATTTTACGTACTTTAAAGCCTACCTTTTGAACCAAATTTTGGTTACGTCAAATAGTAAAAAAAATAAATTGGTTACACAAAAGTGTTAACAAACATGTTTTGCCTCATTGGATAAATATATTATCTTTTTCGTTTTCTATTATATTCTCTCCATGTGATGTGCTATTTATGTAAGTTCACTTCCAGTTCAAGTCAATTTGACTATTTGAGTTTTCTTCTAGTATAATCTAATTGATATTGCTACCACAATTCAGACAACTCGAGGTATTTTTTATTTTGACTAATTATGTACAAAAATGTGATTTCATTAATAGTAAATTGAGTTTTATGTGTGTCGAGTTAAAAAAATGTATTCTGAGCATGTTTGATTATTGTACATTTTTTCTATTAATACTTGGATCAATTCATGTATGCCAATCGAATTAGTAGAATCATGTGTCTAGAAGGTGTTGGAATATGCTTTACGTTCATGACATATAGTTATATGGCTAGACGCATGTGAGCCTAAAGGGTCACACACTTATACACCAAACACTATTTAATATATATAATATAATTAGGGTAAAAAAATTATATTTAAACTATGATTACTTGGCTAGTTATGTTTTAATTAATTGTTAAGTTAAAACGTATTAGTAAGTAATCATAAAGAATCAAAAGTACAAGGGGCTAAGTGTCATATGTCCTAACTTATAATTAGAGAATATATACTTAGCTTAAGGAGCAAGATAGTAAAACCCTAATCCTCCCTCTCCTACCTCACGGCCGCATGATGAAAAAAGTGGTTGTGATTTTGGTTTTCTAAAGTGTCTCGTATGCACGAACTAAATGAAATAAGAAACTAAATCACTTCTTTTTTTTCCTTGATTGGTATTCGTCCAAGAAACAACATCACAACAATTAATTTTGTTTGTGGTCTTGTTATACGCATAGAATAGTCAAACAAAGGAGGCGGTGTGTTTTTGGTTTTGATTCTTACCGAAGGGACTAGCATTCCAATTGGTGTTCCAGATAAGGTGTAGTGTGGATCAACTTTAGAGGAATTCTACATTGAATTCTTAGAGTTCTTGATCCTCAATCATTGGTGTAATCAAAGGCTTCAAGGGTATGATTTACATACTAAACTCTTTATCTTTTATACTTAATTAGATTGTCAATATGTAGATTCTTGATTAGTGATTTATGTTAGATTTCCGCTGTGTTTTACTTATTAAACCGTAAATCACTAACAGTGGTATCACGAGTCATCATATTGATGATTTAATTAGCAATTTTTTTTTTTGTAAAAAGTAGCAAATTTTTTATAAAATTGGGTTAAAATTTTGATTTTTTTGAACCCTAATTGCTACTAGTTAGAAACACCTAAATAAAAAATTAATCTTGTTTATTGAATTTTTTATAATTTTTGGCTTGGATTTCTATTTTAATTGTTAAATGTTGTATATGGCAAAGCATGTATTTGTCATATCCCAAGCCAATACCTTGTCAAATTGTTGATTGTTTGTTTGTGCAAACCGATGTAAACCTAGACCGTTTGTGATTGAATGTGTTTGTTGTTGGTTGTTTGGTTGTTTCGGGAAAAGCCGTGTTTTTGGCTTAATTGTTGTAATTTGTTTAATTTTTTTTTTCTTTTAATTTTTGGTGCCATTTTTGGGGCAAATTTCAAATGTAAAAGTAATTAGAATAGTTTTATTTTGTTTCTTTTTTATTTTGTAATTTGTTGACCAAAGTTGGAGAAAAGCTGAGGACAAAACAACAATTTTCGGCACCTCCTGCGCAGCTTCACGAAAACAGACTTTCCTGGAGATTGGCTATTCCGTTGGAGCTGAAACTACCGCCAAAATTTCCGCAACTCAGTGACCTACAACTTTACAGAAGGCGGGGAAGACCACCGAAGATTCTTTCAGTGACTTTTCGGGCCTTGAAGTCAGTCTGAATTGTCTGGCAGATTGCATTTTTTCACTAAATATTGGTTTCTACTTGCCCATGAATGTCATGGGGCAAGTGGGAGCCCATTGGGTTTATGTAGGCCCGTTTGGGTTCATGTTGGCCCGTCCCCTAGTTTGACCCTTCGGTCCGTCGTGATGACTCACGTGACTGAACCTAAGATTTCATCGGTCGAGGTTTGCACAAAATTTGTTGCATGTTTTATTTATGTTTGTGGTTGTTTTCTTTTCTGTTAGATACAAGTAATAAAACAATTAAAATATGATTTTAGACACAAACATTAAAACATCCAAACCTTTTATCATCTGTGATTACTTGTTAATCATTAATGATTCATCTTTAATCTAAAATTGTTTTGAGATTAAACTAAGTTTAAATATGGTTTGAAACTTAACCCTTAATAATCGTTAAATGTTTTTACCGTTTATTAAATGACTTATGAAGTGGTATGAATGAAGTACATGATTCATTCATATCTTAATAAAATTTTATTCATTAAAATTTAACATACCTAAAATTTAAGTCACGCCGTCCAATCGGTTGATAATCACTTGCTTCTATTTTTGAATTCACGTGAGACGTGGTTTGAATTTAGATCCGAGGTCATTATTCTCTACGCGTGAGACCTAGATATATTTTGACATGATTTCACATTGGATGACTTAATCGAGTTAACGGTGAGACCTTGACTCGAGGCGAAGATGCGACAAACATGCCACTTGACCCTAGATGCTTGTTCACTAAGTGTCATGAAGTCCCATACCTCTAAGAGTTGCACTTGTAATGCAATTGTTGATCGGCACCTACCTATTGGATCTATCATCTCTAGCAGATCAACTGATGCGGTGATAGAAGCTCAATGGGATCTTAGCTTTTAATTACAATTAATTGGGTAGTTAATTGATTAAAAGAAATTATTATTGAAAATACTAATTTTTTGAACTTTGTGTGTTATATAGATAACAACAACAAATCAAACCTAAGTATCTCCACTCTAAAATCAGTTCTTGAAAACTGAAACTGACTAATATCAACTTTATCGACTGATATCGAACTCTAAGGATTGTCCTTAGAGATGAGAACAAGTTGATACACCTATAAGAGGCCTTACCTGAGGCACCCCCTGCGAATTTTTCTGCTGCTATTCGTCAAGCCTTTACTGAAACGTTTAACGAACACCAAGAGGCCATACCTGAGGCACCCCGAGATTCGAAAGAACTTCGAGGAACTCACATCATATGACACGATAAGCGAGTCGAAAACGATATTTCACAACAAGCAGAACATTAACTGTTCGAAATAGTTAAAGCATTCCACGCTTACAAGCAGGAGGACGACCAATCAGTTAGCACTTACATCTTGAATATGAAATGCTATCTTGATCAAATAGAACGTATTGGTTACCCATTGCCACAAGTTCTTGGAATGAGCTTGATTCTTACCTCACTATCCAAGGACTATGACCAGTTTGAAAAGAGCTTTAAAAGTACATAGCATGGGGAAGACAATTGTTGAATAACATGGCATAGTAAAACTGGTTGAGCAAAGGTTACCCAATACTTTTCTAGCAATCAGGGAAGGTAAACCGCAAGCACAAGGCAAGAGTCTAGGTAAGGGTAAACTAGTTTACTTTTCCAAACCTACGATTCCCCCACCTGCTAAAAAGGAGCACCCTACAAAGGATATTTCTTGCCATCATTGAGATGAAACCGGCCATTGAAGGAGGAACTGTCCTGCCTACTTGGCAGAGTTGATGAAGGACAAATGTGTTCTGGCTAGCACATTAGGTATCTTCATTATAGAACTCTATACTTTTACTAATAAATCTTGAGTGTATGACACTAGTTGTGGAACTCACATTTACACAAATGTGCAAGATTAAAAGTAAAGTATAAAGCTAAAAGAATGGAAGCTGTGATCTAATCCTTCCTAATGTGTTAATTATTTTTTTTAACAATTGTCAATTATGCATTGTTTAGCTTTATCGTTTGTTGAATAATGACTTATTCAAACTATTATGGATTATGATATTTTGTTTTATGAAAAATAACATATTTTATTACTATTCCTTGTAATAGTATGCTTGAAATTGATATGCATGATCCAGATTCAAACGATAGTTCTATATAGAAATGTAGCACTCAAGAATCCAAAACGGTTTGTATTCCATTTACCTAGAGCATTGTCATCTTTTCCACATAAACAAGAAACGCATTTTGACACTACAACACGAAGCGCTTCTTAACAAAGGATCATGAATCATTTAAATGCCTCTCTTGTATATTATGGAAAGATAACAAGAAAGCTTTTCTCCCATGTTGGCGAAAGAGCTAAAAATCTACTTGGACTCATACATACTGATGTATGTGGCCCTTTTAGAACTAAGACTAGGGAAGGTGTTACCTACTTTATCACTTCCACTGATGATTTCAGTAGTTATGGTTATGTTTACTTGATTAAACATAAACATAAAATCTTTGAAACGTTCAAAGCTTTCTAAAGTGATGTAGAAAATCAACTCGGCAAGACAACAAAGGATTTCCGTCCTAATCGAGGAGGAAAGTACATGAGCCAAGAGTTTCAGGATCATCCAACCCAACGTGAGATTGTCTCACAATTCTCTCCTCCATACACTCCACAAGATCATGGTGTGTCTGAAAGGAGATATCGGACCCTGCTTGACATGGTTCGATCTATGATGAGTCCTACTCCTCTTCCTCTATCCTTTTAAGGGGCATGCACCGAAGTGTGCTGCTCGAATACTTAATATGGTTCCAACCAAAAGGTTAAAAAGACACCATATGAAATATGGCATGGGAAAGTCCCTAATTTGTCTTACTTGAAGATCTGGGGTTGTGAGGATCTCGTGGAACAAGACATGCCGAACAAACTTGAGCCCATATCTATCAACTGTATCTTCGTTACTATTTTACTACCCACCTGAGAACAAATTGTTGTTGCTCGGTATGCTGAGTTTCTTGAGAACAGTCTCAATTCACAAAGCAAGTGGGAGCACTATAGACTTTGACAAGATTCAAAGCAAAGATGCACAACCTTTTGGTAACACTAGCAAATATCATTCTGAGGCTGGACATATATATGTTGGACCACAGAATGATGTTGTTCCCATTCGTAGGTCCGCAAGGACACCTCATGCACCTGAACGATATAGATTTATGTCGATGCTGAGGAGCAAAGTTTCGAGGATCGTAATGAAACCCCTAACTGTCAAGTTGCATTATCGAATTCTGAATTCGAAAAATGACTTGAAGCTATGAATGCGAAAATAAAATCCATAAGAGACAATCAAGTTTTGAACTCAGTTGGTCTTTCTCAAAACAGTAAGACTGTTGACATGGATGAAAATATACACACCTATAAAGCTCTTGTAGTATCAAAAGGTTACACTCAATCCTACGAGATTGACCATGATGAAACCTTCTCGCTTGTTACTAAAGACGTTAGGATTCTTATAGCCAAAGTAGTGTACTATGACTGTGAGATTTGGTTAATGATGAAATAAAAACGTTTGTTTCACCTAAAACCCAAACTGAGCATGTGTATATATGAAAGCTAGTGGGAGCATTGTCATTTCTCAAATCATACATGTTGATGACATGTCACTCATGTGAAACAATATACCAATGCTACAAGATGAAAATCCTAGCTTGGAAAATGTTTTGACATGAAGGATTGTAGAAATACGACACACATACTTGAAGTTAAGAATCTATTGGGATAGATCAAAGCAGTTAATTGGTTTAAGTCAAAGTGCTTACATTGACAAAATTCTAAAACGGTTTAGAATGGATTCTCCCAAACGAGGAAGTCCTCGTATGCCATACAATGTAAACTTGAGTGAGACTCAAGGACCTTCCACACCTGATGTGGTGAAGCGAATGAATGTGATCCCCTATGAATCGGCTATTCCATTCATCATGTACGCTGTAAGGAGCACTAGACCTAATGTAACGTCCTCATGGAACCTTACTAGAAAATACCAACAGAATCCACGAGAGAGTCACTGGATTGTTATTAAGAACAGATTGAAGTATTTTTGAAATACTGGATATATGTTCCTTGGTTATGGTGGATATACCAAACTGAAACTAAGTATACTTGCTATACTTATGCTGGTTTTGAAATAGGTCGTGATGACGCTAGATCCTATTTACGAAGGTTCACTACATTCGAATGATTTATCGAGACATGTGAAATTCGTAATCTTAAAGTTCAAACAGATAACTAACTAGTTGACACTTTATCGAACTCAATGTCTTGAACCAAACATATTGAATATGAATGGAACATTGGACTTCGACAAGCTAGTAGTTTCATGTAAATCTGTTTTAGTATTTGAATAATGGAACATTGAGCAGTTTTTATTGGAATAAATTGATATATTTGATATGATCGTTTTTATATGAATATCAATTGTGTTCTATATTTGCATGTTTATATCCTTGAATATTTACTGTGTTTTATATTCTAAATTGTCCATTGTCATATTAATAATATGGGAATATTATTAAGACAAATCTGAGGGCATTGATGACACGATCTTAGTATGACTAAGGATGATGAAATCAAACTCACATGTTGTTCATTGTGATGCACAATTGGACTGACCCAACCTATGAGACATCACTTCCTGGATTTATGTCACAAGTGAATCTCACATAGGTTTTGTCGCTTATCCTCTGACTTGAGATGCAAGTTGGTTTGTGTATGTGGAGTGCCAAACTTTGATGTGGTTAAACGCTGACCCAAGGCAGCTATAACAACTATCTTCAGGTTTGACATTAAGCATATATCAAACACGTGTAGTCAATAAAGAATTTGTTCCTCCACATGTTTGGATTAGATACTACTGGGCCCCTCGATGATTTGAAGAGATGCTTGTACGGCCGTACCCAAAGGTAATCCAGATGAATCTTGATGTGTTTGGTAATCTACTTCAATGTAAAGATCGAGAAACAGAATCGTTGAAATTTTAGATTGACATTAATCATTGTCTAAAATTCAACATAGTATCAGTAACAAAAGGATAACTGATTGAAAAACTTTGAACCTGGACTTTTCTGAAACTCACTTGTATACTTCTAGGGGCATTGGCGGGTTGCTAGACTCTAACCTTTGCTTGTATAACTACTTGATGTTATGACGTGCGCAAGTGGGAGCTGTTGGAATATGCTTTACGTTCATGACATATATTTATATGGCTAGACGCATGTGAGCCTAAAGGGTCACACACTTATACACCAAACACCATTTAATATATATAATATAATTACGGTAATTATATTATTTATATAAACTATGGTTATTTGGCTAGTTATGTTTTAATTAATTGTTAAGTTAAAACGTATTAGTAAGTAATCATAAAGAATCAAAAGTACAAGGGGCTAAGTGTCATATGTCCTAACTTATAATTAGGGAATATATACTTAAGCAAGATAGTAAAACCCAAATCCTCCCTCTCCTACCTCACGGCCGCATGATGAAAAAAGTGGTTGTGATTTTGGTTTTCTAAAGTGTCTCGTACGCACGAACTAAATGAAATAAGAAACTAAATCACTTTTTTTTCCCCTTGATTGGTATTCGTCCAAGAAACAACGTCACAACAATTAATTTTGTTTGTGGTCTTGTTATACGCATAGAATAGTCACACAAAGGAGGCGGTGTGTTTTTGGTTTTGATTCTTACCGAAGGGACTAGCATCTCAATTGGTGTTCCAGATAAGGTGTAGTGTGAATGAATTTTAGAGGAATTCTACATTGAATTCTTAGAATTCTTGATCCTCAATCATTGGTGTAATCAAAGGCTTCAAGGGTATGATTTACATACTAAACACTTTATCTTTTATACTTAATTAGATTGTCAATATGTAGATCCTTGATTAGTGATTTATGTTAGATTTCCGCCGCGTTTTACTTTGATTAAACCGTAAATCACTAACAGAAGGTGCATTTTGTTGTCAATTTTTTTCTATTAATACTTATATGGTTATGTAGTACCGAGTCTTATATATTAGCACGTACGAATATTTAAATCGTTTAAATGAAATATTTAGTTTCTGTGCAGGTAAGAATTGCTCTTGCAGCTTGTTGGTCCAAGACTCGAGTCCTCTAACCTCATTCTGAGATCACGTGTTTCTTCTTCACTGGATAGCAGCCGTGGGAGAGTTGTTTCTCATTGATTGCAGAGACCACCTTTAAAATCATACCTATTATAAAATTGAGGGTAATACTTTTATTATTTAAAATTATTATATTAAGAGATTAAGCTCTGTAATTGTGCATGTTTTCAGCAACCATTATTTTAGCGTTTACAAAACCAGTAATTTATAAATTTTTTACATACCCCTAATACATCAGGTTAGGGTTGAACAACATATTTTTAATATATACTTTCCAGAACTTTATAATTTTTTTTGCTGCAGTTTGAAATACTGCATTTAGTAGGGTTAAAATACTGGTAGTAGGGGTAAATAAATTATGGTAAACCCTAATATTGCATTTTGAAATAAGTAAAAACATTGTAGATAGATTCCCCTAATACCTGCACATTAGGTCTGAACAACAATTTTTTTTAATAATTTTTCTTTGAATTTTATTTACTGCAGATTGAAATACTGCAGTAATTAGGGTTAAAATACTGCAGTAATTGGAGTTGTACATAAATGTAAGGTATATAATCCTGCATTTTGAAATACTGGATACATTGTAGATAGATATACCCCTAATACCTGCACATTAGGGTTGAACAACATATATATTTTTATTTTTTTACTTCAGTTTGAAAAACTGCACTAATTAGGGGTAAAATACTGCAAAAGAGATTAGCCTCTTGATCGATCAATTTATTGGGTCGAAGTACGAAGGGTAAGTGCGAGATCAGCCCAAGACTAAGGCCGAGCAATTAGGGTTGTACATACTAGAACAGAAAACCGAATCAATGTGAATTTCTTGCATTATGAACTTAATAGTCCAAAATCTTCAGTGCCTTCTGTCGTTTGGAACTAGCATTGTTCAGATTGATGATTAACTATGATTTTAACCATCTGAAGAATCAGGTTATGTATTTGATATAAATAAATATATTGAAACTTTATTTTGATTTTTTAATAGGCAAGCTGAACAAGCGATGTAGATTGTGGTCAAAGTACTTCAAGCTGGACCCTTAGGAATTATAGAGCACATTTTTCTCCTGGTGAGATTAGGAAAGCAAATTCTACTGTTAAGAAAGCAGTTGAGAATTGGAGAAGGAAACGATATAGACCATTTTGAAAGATTGTCTTAATTATTGACATAATTTGTTAATACCTTCATTGGTTCACATGGCCAACTTGGTCGCAAGTTAGTTTGTAAATATGTCGTTCTCTTAAGAGTGAAGAACAAGAACGACTTGAAGGTTATTTGTTACGACCACGATGACAACTACACCAACTCAATTACAAACGTCGTATGTAAAGAAGTTTTATTTCGCCTTTAAGCTTTTTTATCAGATTATTCATGTATAACAAAATGTTTATTCATCATTTCAATAATAGTTGACTATATAATTTCCTACATTATTCTCATTGTTTTTCATTCTATATCTCGAAGCATGCCCACCCAATCGGGCGGGCTTTGAAACTAGTTACTTTCATATAATATCAGATCAATTTCAGTTGCACCCAGTGTTTTCATGACCGGGTCGGACTGGTCGAACTAGAAAAGGCAAACTACACCGGCCCGATATAGCCGGGCCAATAAGCTAAAACTGGGCCGGATTGAACCGGCCGGTTTTCTACAAAACCGGGTTGGACTGGACTTGAAACCAGGTTTGGCTGGACTCAATTTGAACCACGCTAGAACTGGGTTGTATTCTAATTGAGGTGCCTGTAAGGTTTCATGCATGTGGAATATATATATTGATCCTAACTAGCACCCTTTCACCTCTGACAGCAATGCAGGACAAAAAAATTGTATTTTACTTTTTTCTTTTCCTTTTCTAATTTGCAAATGATGTGGGAAGATAGCATATTACGTATATAATGTATAGCTAGTTAGCTACTGTGAACAATATAACTTTAATTTCCATTTCTTTTTTTCTTTTTTTTTAAATTTTCAAAGTTTTAGAGGTATTTTGATTATTTAATTACCAATTGCCTTTATATTATTTAATATACACCATTTATATGATTAGTGTATCATAAATATATGAATAATATAGTAGTCCGGTTCAACCGGTCGGTTCCACCGGTTCGACCGGTCCGACCGTTTTAAAGACATCGATCGGGCCAGTTCAAAATTCAGGTTTTAAAACATTGGTTGCACCTTATATTCTTCGCAGCCACCTTCGAATCATATTGCCTTGATCTTTTTGCAGCCCTTGTTGACTTCTTCACACAACCAACCAATAGCAACAAAGCAAGACCAATTTCATATTTTTAATTACTTTTTATTTTTTATGTTTGCTTGACGAATTCGTACCTTGCATTCAATCTCAACCATCATAAATTACAAGCTCGATCCACTTAGGGTAAAAATTAGGTCGGGTTGAGCCCTAAACAAGTTAACTTATTAATTTAAAATCTCAACCCAACTTAATTTATTTTATCTAAATGGGTTGAGATCTTCAACCCGACCGATTTATTTAACGGGTTGGGTCATAAACGGATTGACCCAATAAAACATAATTTTATTAATAACAAAAAAAACACACACACAATTAAAGACTAAAATAACAAAATTAGTCGATTAATTGTAAAATACAAACAAAAGTTAATTACTAAAAGTTGTTCAAAATACAAAATGAAAGCCCAAAAATAAGCAAACTGACCATTATCTTCCAAAAATTTATGAAGAGAAGAGAATTTTGAAGAAATTTTATCTCAATTTTCTTTCTTAAATTTCTTTCCAAAGTACAGAAAATTTCAGAGAAACTTATTTTTTTATTATTTTCTATTATGTTCGTAATTTCTTCTTTTTTTCTTCCTATTTAAGAACACAAAAAGTTGAAATATTTTTTTTTATTTACATTTTTCTCTTCTCTTCCTTCAGTCCTTCCTGTTATTTTATTTCATTTTTGAGTTCAAGGATTGTAGTGGGATAATTTTCTCTTATACCATTATGGGCTCAGTTTTGACTTTTATTGAGTCAACATTGAGTCTTAGTCCTAATAATTACAAGGCTGCTGAGAAGAGGATTGTGGGGTCTATGGAAGATTGCATGAAGTTTTTCAAGTATATTTGGTCTAAGTTAAAGATCGTGTGGATGGATTGTATTAGCATGTCTTTCCGTCATGCTATTATGGATTCAATTTTGACTTATACTAGGTTAAAATTGGATCTTAATCCTATGATTGTTATCGGTGCTGAGAAGGATGACCTTAGACTGTGCGTAATGGGTGACCAAACCCAGTTTGGTCACCCCTGCCACATCTGCGCCACATCAGCTTTCTCTCTCCTGATCAAACACACGACCAGACATCCAATTTCTCTAAAAGTAAGGATATGCACATGTTTAAAAATTTTAGAGGTTGGATTTACATGTATATTTGTCTTTGTTTTATTTGGTTTAGTAGGGTGTTAAGCTATAGTGTTATAGTTCTTTTGTTGGGCATTTAAGTTAGTGCTAGAGTTTATGGTTGGTATGCCCACCTAAAAATTGTATAAACTCTTTTTTTATGATATAAATTTGCCGGGATCTGTCCCTTTATAAATAGAAAAAAGTATAACGCGGTTTGGGCGGTTTTACTAAAACCAAAACCCCAAATTGAAAACTTCGGTTTTGGTTTTTTCAGTTCCGGTTTTTCTCAATAAATCGGTTTAGTTTCGGTTTTTTCCGATTTTTTTTTCCTTAAAATTTACTAATTTGTTAACTTAAAAGTTATTATTCAAATTTCTAACCTTTAACTTATTTCCTCTATAAATAAAACAAACAAATATTCCAATATTATACGTTTATACAATTACAAGACCTAGAAAATATACGTTTAAAATGTATGAAAAAGTTCTAATGATATACACTCATTTTTTTAAATAATTAAGCATCATATCTTTATAAACATAAGAATATTTTTTTCAGTTCAATTTCACGTATGTGCCCAAAAACCACCCCAACATCCGGTTTTCCCAAAACTTAAACCGCTCACATCGATTTTTTAAATTGTTCGATTTTTATCGTGCAATTTTTTCGATTACGGATCTTCTGCTCCCCCTACTTAATACGACTAAGCTAATTCGTTTTAGAGCATAAATTTATTTGTTAAATCAAGTATAAAATCAAATACTTCCTCCGTTTCAAAATAAATGATACACTTTCTATTTTAGGGTGTTTCAAAATAAGTGATACACTTTGAAATTTTCCTTATTTGGTAAAATATAATGGGACCCACACCTACTAACTATCTACTTTAATAAAGTGAAATGACTCATTTATCCTTACTTTTACTTTTAAACATCATTAACCCCGTTTTATTTAAAAAGTGTGGGACTCATTCTCCACTAACCATCCAATTAATCTAATTTAACCATTATTATAATCTTTTACCATATAAGCTAATTTATATCACTTATTTTTTAAAGGAAGAAAGTACATTATATTGTTAACTAGGATCAAAATGCAATGTTATTTCCTATCTCATAATTCATGTTTTTGGATGTTGTGCCATGAGAGGGTCCATACTTCAAAAAGTGGTGTGCCAAAACGGGAAGAAGACACATCTCTCTCTCTCTCGAACCTTCGTTGATGAATTCCTCATCTCTTCCGCTCTCTGCAGCATAACGCAATAGTTTTTTTTACGTTATTAAACTATCAAAAGCTTATAACTAATTTCTCACTCATATCATCTCTCAACGGACGATCTTTGAGCTCAATTCGATCAATGAATTGTTTCCTCTAGACTCCATAATCAGGTAATTTCTTTTTTGTTTTATGTGGAATGAATTGATTTAGACATTTTGCAATTTCAATTTCTGGATTTGATCAGTAAATTCTCCTAAAATTTGCAGACGAAAAAAAAATCCCTTTTGATACTCGCGTCAGTGAGTTGATCGAAATCAGTTATGGCTGTTGTCGAGAACGGTGCGTCGAATAACGATGTCGAACCAACCGATGCTGATCAATCAAAATCATCGATTTTGAAATCAAGGTCAAATGATCTGCAGAAGAACCTGACACCTGATGGAAACGGTAATCTGTTATATGGCAATGGTGTATCAAACAATCATCATCAGCATCAGATGAACGGCGTTGATCATCATGATCAAGAGGAAGAGGGTTTTAAAAAGGAGATGAGGGATTTGGCAGAAATGTTGTCAAAATTGAATCCTATGGCTGCTGAATTTGTGCCCCCTTCACTCACTAACAACCAAATTATGCCCCTTTTAGTACCACCATCTCCTGCTGCTCATGCTCATTTTGGTTATGCTGCCATCAATAATTTCTTGCTCCAAACTAACAATCCTTCATTCACCAATGTCAATTCCAATGGTACTCCTGTTAGACGGGTATACTCAATACCATTTTTATGTAAAATGAATTGGTTTTGTTGTGTTTTTGGTGCTGATTCTGGTAATTATGGCTAGAAGAAGAGTAACTTTAGTCATGGGAAACGAAGGATGAACAGTCGAACAAGCATGGCACAACAAGAAGATGTGATCAAAAGGACGGTTTATGTGTCTGATATTGATCACCAGGTAAAATAATTTTCTCAAACACAATTTTTATTTTTTATTTAATGTTATGGGTTGGTATGATTTAGGTAACTGAAGAACAACTTGCAGCCCTCTTTATCAATTGTGGACAGGTAAATATATTTTTCATATTGTAATCATGTCTTATATACGTAGTAAATAACTAAATAACTGATTTTTTATTCTTCTGAATAGGTTGTGGATTGTCGTGTTTGTGGTGACCCTAATTCCGTTCTTCGGTTTGCCTTTATAGAGTTCACAGATGAGGGTATAAGTTTGCTTAATAAAGAATATTGTTAATTTATTGATTAAATTAAAGAAATTGTCCATGCTACGATTTTATCCCTATACATTTTTTTCTCATTTTTTTTGTCCCTATACTTTTTAGTTCCGTGATTTTTGTCCCTATGATCTTCAAATTTCATGTTTTCCGTCCATTTAAACCTAAAATGACCAAAGTACCCTTTTTTTGTTTTATTTTAAGTATTTTGTCCTGAAATAACGTTGACGACCGGAGAAGAAAAGTACATAAAAAAGGGTATATTGGTCATTATAGGTCACAATGGACGAAAAAATGAAATTTAAAAACCCTAGGGACAAAATTCACGAAATTATAAAGTCCATGGACAACTAAAACGAAAAAAAAAAATGTATAAGGAAAAATCGTAGAATTTGAAAGACCACATGGACAATTTCTGTAATTTGCTCTGATTTATTTATTATTGAGTTATATATGATTACGTTGTGATAGAGAGAAGGAGATATCAAATGGGGACCAAAGGGCAATTAAGGTATTTGTTAGAAGGGCAAAGATGGCAAATGACAAAAGTGGCTAATTGGTCGTGACAAGAGGAGCAGAGGAATAAAAGGGAATAGGTGTCATGTTAGTGGTCATGTTAATTTCTGTTATGTTGCGTAGTGGCTCCTCTACTATTTAGTAAGAGAGAGAGAGGGCTTGTTCCCTGGTATTTTGTAAGAACCTTCTTTTATTATTCCAAGAAATCATTCCCTGAATTCCTGTTTTGCTTATTGATTGATTATTTGTGTGTTGGTTGTTATTTCCATTTTGGTTTTCCTATCATTGGTCCGACCTGCCTTGCTCTACCATTTCAATCAACTTTTTTTTTCAATTCTTCACCATGGTGATTCCCACAGTTGAAACACGCTCTCAGGGTACTCGTTTGGACCAACATGACGAGTTATTCGTGAAAATGCAAGCTGATATAGAAGAAGTTAGGGCGGCTCAGGCCACTGAAAGAGCTGAAGCCCTTGAGTTTAGAAAATTCATGATGCAATGGGTGAAACAGCAAGAAAAACGTCCGGTGGGGGAGCCTTCCGGTGGTGGCGAACGCACACCATTCACGGATGAAGAAGAGGATGGATCTCCGTTGATCTCGACGGAAATCACTGGCGGCTTACCGTATGCAGTTAAACGAGTGAAGTTACCGGAATTTTCTGGATTTGACCCTCAAGGATGGTTGCAAAAAGCTTTGCTATACTTTGAAATCAACAACACTCCTCCAGCTCTTCGACTTCGTTTGGCACAAATGAGCATGACGGGGGTTGCAACACACTGGTTCTCCATCGTTAAAGACCTTTATGACCCACTTTCATGGGCAAATTTTCAGACAGAGCTGTTACAGCGCTTTGGGGGATTGGATATTCAAAACCCTTATGAACAACTATCTACAATGAAACAAGGTAATTCCATTTACGACTACATTGATGATTTCGAGTATTTTTTATCTCTGGTACCGAAATTACCAGAATCACAATCGCTTGGATACTTCATTGGCGGATTGAAGGAAGATGTGAAGAAATGGGTCCGTTTACATCGTCCTCACACGAGATTAGAGGCGATGTCTTTGGCAAGAGACGTAGAACAATTGATACGTCCTTCGTCGAACGCTGCTTCGGCCGCACGTTTCCGTTATCACAATGGCGGCTCCGATGGAACCCTGGGCGGTGGTATGGGAGACCCAACTCGGATGCCCTGGCCCAATAAGGGTGAGTCCAATTTTAATAGGCCCAATTCGTTTAATGACAAACAAGGGTGGGCTAGATCCGACCCAACTCGTCCATTAGGGCAAGGGAAATCACCGATACCCCAAAATTCTGAATCCTCTCAATCTGGGAACCGTAATCGTGGTGTTCGCTCTCTGTCTAGAACGGAATGGGAAGACCGCCGAAAGAAGGGTTTATGCTTTAGGTGTGGGCAACAATACGGCCCTGCGCACAAATGCCCGGAAGGAACAATTCGAATTTTGTTATTGGGAGACGATGAAGGTGACGGCGACGATGGCGTAATTACAACCCTAGTCGGGGAACCTGTAATTCAGGAACCACCGGAAAACCCTACCCCGACGGGTTCATGTATGTCGCTTGAGCTATTTGGGACAGCAAATGCTGCAAATTCTGGGGGAAACACATTGAAATTGAAAGGCGAGGTCAGTAACATTCCCATAATTATCCTGGTTGATAGTGGAGCTTCTCACAACTTTATTGCTCGGAAACTCATGAAAGTTTTGGGGTGCTCGTCAGAAATTTTTACCGGAATCAACATCTGGTTAGGGGATGACCATACCGTTTTTATTAATCACCGATGTATGAACTTACCGGTGACAGTGGGTCCATGCAATTTTGACATTAATGCTCTGGTGTTTGATATGGACCACTTGGATATGGTGCTTGGAATGGAGTGGTTAGACACGTTGGGTGATGTTATCCACAATTGGAAAAAATCAACTATGAAATTCAATTACAATGGTAAAGAGGTGTTTCTTCAAGGGCTCACAAAAACAAAGGAATCCTCTTTTCAAGCATGGTCTACTGCTAAACCGATTCATCAACAGATGGGGTCGTCTTTTTATACATCAAGTACTATAATCTCCTCGGATATTAATGAAGATCAAACTGCTGAAGTACAAAATGTGTGCAACATGTATGTGGGGGTATTCAAAGAACCTACTGAACTACCTCCAGCTCGAGTTCACGACCACTCGATCGTGTTAAAAGGCTCGGGTGATCCAATTTGTGTGAGACCGTATCGTTACCCAAATGTTCAAAAGACAGAAATTGAGAATCAAGTAAGAGAGCTGCTAAAATTAGGGATGATTCGCCCTAGTAAAAGTTCCTTCTCGAGCCCGGTCATATTAGTCCGGAAGAAAGATAAATCGTGGCGAATGTGTGTCGACTACCGGGCACTTAACAAGGCAACTGTACCGGACAAATTTCCGATACCGGTTGTTGATGAACTACTCGACGAATTAAATGGTGCAAATTTTTTTTCCAAATTGGATCTACGTTCCGGGTACAATCAAATTCGAAAGGAGCCAAGTAGTATTGACAAGACGGCTTTTCGAACACATGACGGGCACTACGAGTATTTGGTCATGCCTTTCGGGCTCACCAATGCCCCGACGACCTTTCAAGCCGTCATGAATGATGTTTTCCGTCCTTTACTTCGAAAAACGGTTGTCGTATTTTTTGACGACATTTTAGTGTATAGTCCAAGTTGGGATCAGCACCTTATTGATTTGGAGAAGGTTTTGGGATTACTACTTATCAATCAGTTGGTAGTTAATAGAAAAAAATGTGCTTTTGGTCAAAAATCTATTGAGTACTTAGGGCATATCATCAATGGCAGTGGCGTTACTATGGACCCAAAGAAAATTGAGGCGGTTCTCGAGTGGCCAATCCCCAAAAACATTAAAGGGTTGCGTGGGTTTTTAGGTCTCACTGGTTACTATAGAAAGTTCATTCGACATTACGGGAGCATCGCCCGACCATTGACCGACTTAACCAAAAAAGATGCTTTTGGTTGGAATGTGGAGGCTCAAGAAGCTTTTAGTACCTTGAAAGAGGCGATGATCACAGCCCCTCTTTTGGTCCTGCCCGATTTTCAAAAACCCTTTGTGGTCGAATGCGATGCTTCGGGCCGGGGCATCGGGGCAGTTCTCATGCAACACCACCGACCCATTGCTTATTTTAGTAAAAGCTTAAGTGATAGAAACCTGGCAAAATCGGCGTATGAGCGGGTGTATGTTAAACTCAAACCGTATCGCCAAATGTCGGTTGCTAGCAGAATCTGCCCGAAATTAGCAGCTAAATTCTTTGGCCCGTTTCAAATTGTGGAAAGAATTGGATCCGTAGCATACAAATTAGATCTACCGCCCACTTCTAAAATCCATCCAGTTTTTCATTGTTCTTTGCTGAAGAAAGCTGTTTCACAGCCCGTGACAATGGGATTACCTCCTGAATTGGAATTGGACGGGTCTGAAATGCTCACCCCGATGAGTCGGTTGAACACCCGTACCACCAAGATAGACAACGAATCAGTGGACCAATGGTTAATTTGGTGGAAAGATCACCCTATTGACGAAGCAACTTGGGAGGACGCTGCCATGATCAAACAACAGTTTCCAAATTTTAGTCTTGAGGACAAGACTGATTTTTATGGAGGGAGTAATGATAGAGAGAAGGAGATATCAAATGGGGACCAAAGGGCAATTAAGGTATTTGTTAGAAGGGCAAAGATGGCAAATGACAAAAGTGGCTAATTGGTCGTGACAAGAGGAGCAGAGGAATAAAAGGGAATAGGTGTCATGTTAGTGGTCATGTTAATTTCTGTTATGTTGTGTAGTGGCTCCTCTACTATTTAGTAAGAGAGAGAGAGGGCTTGTTCCCTGGTATTTTGTAAGAACCTTCTTTTATTATTCCAAGAAATCATTCCCTGAATTCCTGTTTTGCTTATTGATTGATTATTTGTGTGTTGGTTGTTATTTCCATTTTGGTTTTCCTATCACGTTGTTGCAGAAGGTGCAAGAAACGCATTGAGTCTTGGTGGAACTATGCTTGGATATTACCCTGTTAGGGTACTGCCATCAAAAACAGCAATTGCACCAGTAAATCCAACTTTTTTACCCCGAGTAAGATTCTTTTTTACCCCGAGTAAATCCAACTTTTTTCTGAAGCAAGAATTAAACATGATTATTATTTTGTTTTAGTCTGAGGATGAAAGGGAAATGTGTGCAAGAACTATCTACTGTACAAACATCGATAAGAAGGTCACTCAAGCAGATGTTAAACTTTTCTTTGAATCACTTTGTGGCGAGGTTTGTGATTCTTAATTTTGTAACTTGCAACTAATTGTATTTTATTGTTAGTTAAATGGAATTAATGATTTCATAGGTGTACCGCTTACGGTTGCTTGGAGACTATCATCATTCAACACGTATTGCATTTGTGGAGTTTGTGATGGTAATTTTTTTTTGCAAACTCGAGTTTGGTACCATTTAAGTGATAAGTTTTAATAATGGTTTTTGCAGGCTGAGAGTGCAATTGCAGCACTGAACTGTAGTGGTGCAGTTTTGGGATCATTGCCATTAAGGTACTAGTGGTTTTATTATTATTATTATTTTTTTATTTTGTAGAATATTGGCTTCTTGATGGTTTTTGTTGGTTGATGCAGGGTGAGCCCATCAAAGACCCCGGTTCGACCACGTGCACCCCGCCCTGTGGTGCACTAAATTCACCATCCTTTCTATATAATAGACATATCTAGAAATACATATATGATGACATTTTATGTTTCTTGTTTCGGTCCGAGTCCAAATACGTGCACACGGATGTTTTTAAATGTAGAGTTTTGATGTAAGTTTGTGCTACCTTGGTTTAGTTTTAATACCACGTTATCTCCATATGTGTATTGTTGACACACGTGTTAATTCATCGTGTAATGTTAAAGTAAGAAATCTCCGGTCGATAGCCTAGTATAATGAACTCTAATTATGATTGTTATCCTTTTAGGTTAAACTCAACATAATAGGCATGTTTCCTTGTAAAGTAAAGTTGAATAAATTGAATGAACCATATCTACTATCTATTATTATATAATAAATCAAAATTTATATGGTCACATGCATTCTCTTAGATCACCTTTGTCCTACGTGTCATCTTCTTAGCAAAAGTATTATTTCCTATTAATAAGGAATCGTATGGATAGAATTAATAATTCCTTTCAAATTTAATTTATTCCATATTTTAATTAGTAAAATTAGTCCCGTTTGATAAGGATTAATAATATTTAGATTATCATTGAATAAAAAAGTCATATAGTTATTTAATTTTCATGAATTTAATTAATATTTTGATTAACATTTCCTTTGAAATAAAATTAATATTTTGATAGAGAAATTTTTATTAATTAAAAATATTTGTTATTACCAAACTAACCTTGTCATTACCTAATTTGTTTATATTTTAACCACAAAACTATAAATTTATTAACTTTTTTCCTTTCTCTCCGACTCAAGAACACAAATAACAATGATTTTTTTTCTTTAGAGCACAAAAGAGAAAAAAAATTGTCTTTTTAATATCTCTTCTTTTATCTTTATTTATTTTCGCTTCTTCTCATTTCTTTTGGAACACAAAAAAGAAAAATATTGTAAATCATAGTGCAAGAAAAATACTCTTTCATGTATAAAATACTACCTCCGTATCAAAATAAGTGACACACTTGAAAAATTGCGGTTTTTAAGACAAAAGATTAAAAAATGGTTTTAAATAGATTAAAGTATATAGTTAGTGGATAATGGGTCCCACTTTTTTGAATGAAGTGATATTAATAATGTTTAAAAATAAAAGTAAGGGTAAAAAGGTAATTTCACTTTATTAAAGTAGATAGTTAGTGGAAAATGAGTCTCACTTCTTTACCAAATAAGGTTAGTTTTTGAAGTATATCGCTTATTTTGTTCCACCCCTAAATAGAAAGTGTATCACTTATTTTGATACGGAGGTAGTATGTGACTAATGTTGACTAACGAGTATAATAGTTGCCAATGCTCCGCTATGAATTCTTATTATTCGTTTATAAAATTGAAGCATAATACAAAAGTTAATAAAACTAAAAATATGCTCATTTATTGGTTAAATACTACATGAAGTTTGTTAGTTTCATATAAATAAAAATAAAAATGAAGATAATAAGAACAACATACAATAATGTTTGCCACAATTCCATTTGTATATCATATTTTGCATCAATTTTTTATAACAAATTTCTTTTTATTTTTCTTTAAATATAGGTACATAAACAAGACCTCAAACAGTATTGTTCTTATAAATAAGCTCGATGATAGCAAAAAAACTTTTATACTAAAAGTGAAAGTTCTTCGCATGTGGGTTCAATACGACCTTAAGTATAAAACCAAAGTTGCCTCCATCGATATGCTCTTAATGGATGAGGAGGTATTATACTTTAATATCATTTATACTTCTATTTATTCAATATGTTTTTACCTATAGTAGATTACAATAAATTCTAACTTTGTCCATTTATTGCCTGTTTTAGGATTCAAAAATCCATGCGACTATATATAGCAGGATTTTGTCTAAATTCCAAAAAACAATTAAAGAATACAAAGCTTACTATATGGCTGGAACTTCTATATGTGAAAATAGAAGTAATTTCAAGTATATTGAACATCACCGCAAGATCAGTTTTGCACCTAACACAAAAGTTGAAGAATGTTTAGACTTTGTTCGAGCGGGACACCGTTTTGCCTTTGCTGGTTTTGATATTTTTTTTTGTCAAACCAATATAACCTTGATCAATCAATTGGTAAACTTCTTATTACTTTGTTAAAAAAGATTTATTTAATATATATTCAAAAAATAATTTTTTATGTCTATCTTATTATAGACGTAACCGGAGAGATCGTAGAAATTGAAGACATGCAAAACTCAAACCATGATAAAAATAAACATATGCTAAATTAGAGTTGAAGACATTATCAATTGCATTACCTATCTTCTCCATTTGACGAACGAACACGACTGTAAGACTCAAAGGGTTTCCGATTTCACGCTAATGCTACTAACCAAATGGGTACATCTGTGGATCATTGTTGGATCCCAACAACACAAACGCGTTGCGTTATGGCTAAGTAAAGACGATAAAGTAAAGAACACACAATTTCAATGATTAAGAGTTTATTAAAACAACTTAATACAATACAAAGTTTGCGAAAATAGAGAGTACACACTAACTAAAACTTTATACTTGAAGTGAAACTTTTGCTCGCTCAAACTAGAGAACTTATGCAAGGAGAGTTATATTAGCTGATACCAACAACTGATATTAAATGCCTGAGTATTAACTATGGAGAAGTTAATACCAGACAATAACAAAATCTCAGAGAATGTTCTTGTGCTGTGAATGCTAAAAGGTGTGTGTAAATGCAAGCATTTACGTCTCTATATATAGCCCAAGGTTCATGTTCCTTTGTCCACAAGTTAATCAACATGTAAACATATCATGCGTAGATGTAGACTTGTCCACGGAAACATTAAATGCACTTGCATAGGTTATAGTTCCAATTGTACTTTGTGTCAACTTCTTTTACCACCTTTTCTGACGAACAGTGAAAAGGTGTACTATGATAGTACAAAAGAAGTTGACTTCCCCTTTACATGTTTGGAGGGACAAACGATGAAGTACTGACAAGTTATCTTCTATTTAAAATGGAAGATCTTCATCATTTTCTTCTTCTTTGAGCTGGAAAGGAAAATGTTCAAAATGTCAAGAACATTTTCCACCAAGTCTTTGTCTGCAGCAGGTACCATCAGCTGATTCCACTATCAGCTGATTGGTCTTCTTCGGGTTTCTGTCCTTTTGCCATAAACTTCAATGATCACTCTTGTATAGCTGCTGATTTAACTTGATTCCTTTAGCTAAGTACGTACTCAGCTGAAGGTTTATGAATATACTTGTGCTTCAACTGAGATACATACTTCAGCTGATTTTATTCTTCTTAGCTATCGATCATCAAATCTTATTTACTTAGTCTGAGGACTAACAACCTCCCCCTATTTGATGCAATCGAATAGCTATATAAGAATGAACCTGTAATGATTCAGCTGTTTGGATCAACTGAATGCTTATGTGCTTTGACCCTTTGGGTTCTTTTGACTATGTTTATCCTTTTACAGTATTTTTACAAGTATATTACAAAATAATGGTTTTCTATTGATTGAAGCTGATTTAGTGCAAGGAAAATAAAAAAAATACAATGTCGTAAATATTTATTCTTTTACGACCTTCTGATACACCGAGCTGATGGCTGAGTTGATTAATTTCTTCATTTCTTTTCCCTCTTTAGTAGAGGAACTCAGCAGTTTGTAATAGACCATAAGTTGTTCAACATCGTAAAGGTCTAGTTCACCAGCTTGTTGAAAGCAATGCCTCTTCTTGTCATCCAGATAGCAAAAACCGTAGATGGGTTCCTTGACAATTTGGCCAGGGATAAAGTTAATGTAACACCTCAATTCTTAATACAAAACATTTGCCCAAAAATATCATTTTATAAATAGAAGACCGTTCCAAAAATACGGATTTACAAAAACCTTTGGTATGAAAATCAGAGTATAAAGTTTGGTGTTACAAAATAGATCAAAACCAAAGCTAAGCATAAATCCTATCTAATGTTCTTCTACTCTAGGCCCCGCATCTCTATCCATGCGCACCTATACCTTCGATCCCGAACCTGAGTACATAGCAAAAACAACAAGTAGTACGTGAGACACAAAAATGTCTCGTGAGCTACATGGGTTTAGACCCCAATAATATCAAGTATCACGTTGTATATAAACACATATTTATATATTTCACCAACATAGTCTAGTCACCCTATGGTGACTCTATCGATCCTGCTTCCCTAGCATACATATCTAGTACATAAACATATATGTACCAGAACACAGTCATATCTAATACATAAACATATATGTATTAGAACACAAGCGAACCTAATACATAAACATATATGCATTAGATCCCTAGATCACCTAGTACGTAAACATATGCGTACTAGAAGCACCCCTGTGCTTAGTGTACAAACATATGTACACCCGTATCAGTGACCGGGGTCACCCCCGCATCACCACCATCTATCTCTAATCATAACCTAGCAGTTATGCCAGTCAAAGCCTTCGGCTATCACATCAATCATCAAACAAGTTAGTTAAATATTATCAATAATATATACTAACTCAACACATAATAAGTCTAGACAAACATTAAATAGACCAATCATAAGTAGTCAAAATACTTCATATAGCTATGTACCCAGTAAAGTCCACATGTACTCACCTTAGCAAATCTTGCTCCAAAGGTGTGCTCTTCCAACCAAATTCTTCTTGTCTCATCAAGCTAGTATTTCCAAGACTTCACCAGAAGCCTAACACAACAATCACAAGTTGTTCAACATCTCATACTACTAATAATGTACCCATTTATCACTAGGTATTCCTTAATAACACTTTCCCCCAATTATCATGATTTCCAAAACCCTAGGTTTTATCAAATCTTAAGATTCTTACAAATCATAATCATACACTTGTTCCCTTTGTTAAAATACCATCTATTAAGTGTATACATCACTTATATCACCATAACCCAAAACCCCAAGAACTAGGGTTTCAAACCCATACATCAAAATCCATAGATCTTAAGCTACAAAGATCAAAGTGTGAAGATATACCTTTAATCTTCAACTAGGAGTGAAATCTACCAAGGATTTGTGAAGGAATCGTCCAAAATCAGTCCTCAAGCTCGAAAATCGCCAAAGGGAGAAACTAGGGTTTGCACATGACATTAATGAGCCAAAACCCGACTTTAATGCTGCTTGACGGAGTTCACGATCGCGAAGAAGTTCGCGCCGTGAACTTCCCCCGTCGTGAACTTTTCCCAATCGTTAACCAGGCGTGAACTTCGATCGGCTAAAAACTACAAATCTCTGAAAGGAGTTCATGATCATGAACTATAGTTCACGCCGTGAACTTTGTGCTGCATCAAGGCTGCAGTTTTCGGCTTCCTTCTCGACTCGGTTTCGTCCATAACTTCCTCGTACGGTGTCCAAACGACACGAAACCAATTCCTACATTCTTTAAACGATTTATCCGTATTAATTATATTTTTATACAAATTATTTATTTAACACAAAAATTCGGGTCGTTACAACTATCCACCCCTTAAAAGGATTACGTCCTCGGAATCACTAAAAATTCCAACCCACATTCGCCCGAGCATTCCGTTCTCATTCCCTTGTGGTCATTACCATCAAACTTTTCTCATTCCGATTCCGTTAACATTATGTTTCTAAACATTCACTTTAAACCCGTTAAGTCCGAACGGTCACAACTCAATTAAAACTCATAATACTTAAACGGGTCAAAATTTCACAACTTGACCATAACACCTTCAATCACTCAACCGATCCTTTTATCCCCATAACAATGGTATGACACGATCAATACCGTTAACTAGTTGATTAAAATGAATGTCAAACTCTAGCTTTGACCAAGTCGATATATCCCAACATTGGTATATCCCCACATTCTCTAACCTTTGACTTAAGCACAAAGTCAACTATACTTTAACAATTTCCCTCCTCGTTACGGATTTCATTAATCATCCATTCCTTTATCATCGTCTTTAATTTATGATCCATCAATAATCATAAACTCAGTTCCCAAATCAAATTCTAAACACCCAACGGGTCAAAGTCGCGCAATTTGACTATAACTCTTTTAGTCATTTCATTAACATTTTCACATACATACAATCGACACATTATCCTCTCATCATTCACTAGTCATTCGAACCGTACTAGTCATTCACTAGTCATATTTGACCAAGTCAACCAAATCACAATTTGACTAACCTTGACTTTTGCATGAAGTCAACCATACTCTTCCAAACTAACGAATTTCATACTCACGGGGTACCATTACTAACTTATCACTTCTGGGTCTACTCATTATTGTTCCCTTAACAATCGTCCCCGTTCTTCCACACTTTCAATTTCTCCCCAATTATTCCGAATGTCGCACATTTAGATAAAGTCACACCAACCTTTACCGAATTTTGACCATCATTTGGTCACTCATACCATCATTTAGTATTCTTTCAACCATTTTTGCATCACATCGATCAATTCCATAACTCTTATTCTCAATTACCGGTATTAGATCTCCTACCGCGACACATTCCTCAATTTCATACAAGTTTATCATATCCTAGTTATCAAATGATGATTTGCTCACTAGGAATTTCTCTTTCCTCCTATTCTATAAATCGTAGGTATCTCCTACACATACATGACCTAAATGCAACCCGCATTTCGAACTAGATTCTCATTTACCATAACATAATAGTAATACTCATTAACCACATGGTTCTACATTCGTCATATATACACATGAGCACGTACATACCTGTATATACATATTTATCACGCCAATTCCATCTAAGCACCTCTACCGTGCACATATACAAACGTATGTATATACCACGCAAATACCATATAAACATCTCTATTGTGCTCATACACAAACATATGTATATGCCACACCAATACCATCTAACATCACTATCGTGCACATATACAAACATATGCATATGCCACACCAATACCATCTAAACATCTCTATCGTGCACATATACAAACATATGTATATGACACGTCAGTACCATCTGGTATCCATCTTTTCGCATCACGTAGCTTTGCTACTTTCTCACTCGTTCAATCGCCCAATTATTCATCATGCATTCTAGCAGCTTTCCCAAAATATCACGTTATCGTTTTCATGCTTATTCAACACATTTCCAATTGACATGCTTATTAACACGTTTCATATAACATTACCCTTCAGTATCATACGCCTTTGAAGGCCATCACATAGCTCACGTGCATTGTACCCCGCGGGTAAACTAATAGCATCTCTAATTGCTGCTTATCGTTTCACTTACACATTAACCACCCTTAACCGGTTCATTTCCTTAACAATTTCCAAGTCTTTTGTCACCACCGGAGTAGCTACCACTACATTCCATTAGCCATAAATCACTGGCCATTCTAGTCACCCTTAAGTCAAACAATCGACTCCGGTCCACACTTTCAACCAATAGTTCAACACTCGATGTTCTACTTTTACACATCATGGGACTTAGAAATATTCCTTTCCAAATCGTAGTCTTACACTACACTATATCATACATTATCACACTATTACTATGACATTTTACCAAAATTATCTCCTCATCCTTGAAATCGAATTCATCAATACTGTCACGAAACTTGCTATGGCTATGTGCCAACTTTTACTCAACCATTTTCAACGATCAAAATTTGTCGTTTCCGACACTCTTTTTTTTTTTACATGGTTTCCATTTATACATTCTATGGCATCACTATACCCTAGGCATTCATGTATAATAATATTATATTATTTATCCGGATTCCCGACGGATAACCCAATTCCATTTCCGAAATTTCCATTTCTAACATTCCCATCTTCACTAACATTTCTTACCAAGACTTAGTACTTCATTACACCATTATTCGCTTGTTACAGCCATTCACCGACCTCGCGGTTCAACACTTTATACTACTTATTAACGTCAACCTTTATTTCCTTACCACATGCGACACTCAGGACCATAATTCTTTCCATAAAATATTAATTTCCATCTTCACATAGCTAATCGGGAAGACTATTCCCAAAACATATATCAACGTCATACAACTTATCTCCAATTTCTATAAGCACTAATTCGGGTGACAACCCAACAATTGAGCTATAATCACATAATATCTTGGCTTCGTGCATACTCAACCAATCCATACCGATGACCGTACCAAATGCCCTTATTCTCATCGGCCATAAATCGACTTAAACTTTTCCCCATTTATCTCTAACTCACAATTTCTATAAACATATACGACCGTTGAGGTTTTCCCATTGACTACCTCTATTTCACATTTTTCATCTAACAACTGTAGGAAAACCTTGTAGTATTCACATGGCGGAACTTGAATACCACATTACTGGATCTCTACTAGTCAATGAGATCACGAGAAGAAAGAGATGATGAACATTACCTTTAGATTGCTAAAGAAGTGATCCACCTCTACTGCACCACCTGGACACGCTGCAAGACCGCGTTGTACCAACAAAGCAATACACAATGACTTGTGTGTGTGTGTGGGTTCGGTCGAACAAGCAAACCCGAAACCCTCTTGGGGTTCTTCGGCTGTCGAACACGAGAGAGGAGAGGGAGGAGAGATTAGGGTTTGAGTAATGTGATTGTGTAACCCTTAAGCCTTAGACATGCCCTCCTATTTATAGGTTTAGGCCTTGCACTTAGGCCCATAGAGTTTAACTAGAAGTTTAATGAAACTTAAACTTCTATTGTTACTTTTAACCCTTGGACTTATACTTGTTAATTAATTAACTATTAATTAACTGTCCGTTAAATACTTAACCTAATATTTAACCATCCTCACAAATAATAATTAACTTATTATTATTTATTCTCTTCTTTATAATTAACTTAACTAGTTAATTATTCCACACAACTTACTTCATTCGGTTGTCCATTATTGGGTGTGTAGTGGTGTGACCCTTTAGTGTCTTATAACATTGGACACGGTGACACGTGTACTTATCTGTGCACATAAATCCTTCAGAATCCCACTTGTGCAAGTTAAGAAACACTTTCTGATCATCGTTGGCCTAAAGCGGTCCCTAGCTAGACATTTAGGATAACCAGGTCATAAGAACTCTTACATCCAGAGATAATATTCATAAAATGAATAACACTAACAGATGTTCCTTTCGCATCATGATATTTCTTAATTTGAGTAATAGACATGGAGTAGGGATCTAGTTCTATATACTCGAATTTTCTCGACTCTGATTTCGACTTTCTGCAGTAACGGATTACTGAATGATCTAATCATTCTACGAGCGCGGCCACACATTTCAGTAGTCTTAATCGTCGAGTGGCCATGAAATATCTCTTCTAGTTAAAGAAGGTGCAAATTCCATCTTGACATTTGCGTTATCTTGCCCACGACTTCCGCTGTCTTAGTCAAGTTCCTTATGATCACCCTTTTACAGTGTGACAGTAGATAAATGCTAAAGATCAGAATTCATCGTGTCTTAAACCAAAACGTCTCAGGTCAAAGGACATCTTACTCGAAATTACTCATGCTTGGGCTCCATGAAGTAATCTCGATCTTTTGGTCACGTCTAATGTTTAGCAAACTCTGTAAACATCTATGAATATTTATTTTAACAACCATTGTTTCTCTATTCAATAACTATGAAATAGATAAATATTCATAATGGTATTAACTCTTGAATCTAGCTCCCACTAAATATTCATAATGTGAAAATATTACGTAAAACTTTCTATTTCAATGCCACGAAATGTTATTACATAATGTATCGATTTCAAACATGTCTATGATTCTAATCAAAATTACTAGCTACCAATATTTAGGTACTGCATGCCTATAGCGTGCGCATGTTTCTCATGCTTTGGTCCAACTAGTGGTTTTGTCAACGGGTCAGCGACGTTGTCATCCGTTGGTATTTTCTTAATTACAATATCACCTTCTCTTACATACTCACGTATGCGGTGATATTTCCTGCGTACATGTCTGGTCTTTTGATGCTCTCTTGGTTCAACAGCTTGCGCTATTGTTCCACTATTATCACATAATATTTCGATGGGTCTAGAGATACTGACAATAACTCTAAGATCCTCGATAAAATTCTTAAGCCACATGGCTTCTTTCCCGGCATCATTTGCGTCAATGTACTCAGCCTCTGTAGTCGAATCTGCTATCGTATCTTGTTTCTGACTCTTCCGAGATATAGCTCCTCCATTTAGTGTGAAGACAAATCCCGACTGACGTCTCCGGTTTGCCGGCCTATCTTCTTTCTGAGATTGACCAGCCAGCTGGGTTGGTTTGGCTATTCTTTTCTATTGAAAAGGAACCTTGGTATTTCCTGATAACACAACCCCCTGTTATGAATCCATTTATAGCGGAACCGGATTTGTAATCGTCTCTGTCGGTTTGGAAGCTTGCATCTGTGTAACCAGTTACACGCAATTCTTCCAACGATCCTCCAAAAACCAAGAACATTTCTTTCGTCCTTCTCAAATACTTGAGAATGTTCATGACAGCCACCCAATGGGGTTCACCAGGATTCTTTTGATATCTGCTTGTGAGACTTATGGAGTAAGCAATATCGGGCCTAGTACATAACATGACATACATGATTGATCCAATTGCTGAAGCATATGGTACCAAACTCATCCTAGCTATTTCCTTGCTAGATGTGGGACTCTGAGCTTTGCTCAGTGTAATGCCATGTGTCATTGGAATGAGACCTCTCTTGGAATCACTCATACTGAATCTCTTCAATACTTTGTCAATGTATGTACTTTGACTAAGTCCAATAAGCCGCCTAGATCTATATCTATATATCTTTATACCCAGTATAAATGCGGCTTCTCCCAAGTCCTTCATCTAGAAACATTTACCTAACCAGGATTTTACTCCTTGTAATGCTGGTATATCATTTCCTATAAGCAGTATGTCATCAACATACAAGACTAGGAAGATTACTATGCTCCTACTGAATTTTGTGTAGACACACGCCTCGACCTCACTCTTGACAAAACCAAATTCTTTGATTCTTTTGTCAAAGTGTAAGTTCCAACTTCTTGATGATTGCTTTAATCCATAAATGGGTTTTAGCAATTTGCATACTTTATCAGGATTCTTTGGATCAGTAAAACCATCCGGTTGTATCATGAATACGTCCTCATTCAACTCCCCGTTAAGGAAGGCGGTTTTAACATCCATTTGCCATAACTCATAGTCGTAATATGCTGATATGGCCATAAGAATTCTGATAGACTTAAGCATGGCGACTGGCGAGTAGGTTTCAGAATAATCCACACCCTGTGTTTGTGTGAAACCCTTCGCGACGAGTCGTGCTTTGTAAGTATGCACCTTTCCATCCATGTCGGTTTTCTTCTTGAAAACCCACTTGCATCCAACAACACGAGACTGTGGTGGCAAGTCTGATAACACCCAAACTTGGTTGTCATACATGGATTGCATCTCTTCTTGCATAGCCTCGAGCCATCTTTCAGACTCTATGCTGTTAGCAGCTTCACTGTAGGTTAATGGTTCTAGTAGACTTCCATCATCTTCATCGATCATGAATCCAAGATACCTATCTGGTTCTTGGCGTGGTCTACTGGACCTACGCGGATTGCGTGTCTCTTCTTCCTCAACCGGTGGGTCTGGTTGGGAATCAATAATTCTTTGTTGAACAACTGGTTCGACTGAAGTCGTCGGTGGATCTTCGTTCTCTTCAATTTCTTGAAGCTCTATTTCTTTTCTTGGAGTTTCAGTTCCTAGAAACTTCTCCTCCAAGAAGACACCTTTCCGAGCAACAAAAACTTTGTTGCGCTCTTGATGATAGAAATAGTATCCTAAGGTTTCCCTTGGATATCCAACGAAGATGCACTTATCTGACTTGGGGTTTAGTTTGTCTGTGAAGTTACGTCTAACGTATGCTTCACAGCCCCACATCTTGAGAAAAGATAATTTAGGTTTTCTCCCCGCCCAGTGCTCGAACGGAGTCTTTTCTACCGACTTAGTCGGAACCCTATTCAATGTGAATGCTGCAGTCTCGAGTGCATGTCCCCAAAATGATAGTGGTAGTGGGGCGCGACACATCATTGAACGTACCATGTCTAACAAGGTGCGATTCCTCCTTTCTGATATGCCATTCATCTGAGGTGTATACGGAGGTGTGAGTTGTGAAACAATCCCACATTCCTTCAAATGATCTTCGAACTCTAGGCTCAAATATTCGCCTCCTCGGTCATACCGAAGTGACTTAATTTTCTTGCCTAGTTGGTTCTCTACTTCCCTCTGATATTCTTTGAACTTGTCAAAGCTCTCAGACTTTAGTCTCATAAGAAAGACATAACCATACCTACTGAAGTCATCAGTAAAGGTAATGAAGTAGCGGTATCCTCCTCTGGCTTCTGGAGTAAAGGGTCCACACACATCTGTGTGTATAATCCCTAACAACTCGCTTGCCCTTTCATTGTAGTGACTGAAAGGGTCTTTTGTCATCTTACCAGATAAACAAGCTTCGCATATTGCATATGATTTCAAATCAAATGGCTCTAGAATTCCATCATAGTGGAGCTTCTTAATGTGAGTTTCGTTTATATGACCTAAACGACAATGCCAAAGATAAGTTTGATTCAAGTTACTCTTTGATCTTTTACTTATATGATAGATGTCTCGTTCTATGTTATTTAGATTTAACGTGTATAGACCATTATGAGAATTTGCGTTAAAATATAAAATGTCATCTTTTAAACACGAAATTGTTTTTCCATAAAACTCATAATAGAAACCACTGTCTATAAGTAAATCAAAAGAAATAACATTTTTAATAAGTCTAGGAACATAATAACAATCTTTAAGTTCCAAGACTCTTCCTGAAGGCAACTTGAGAAGATATGTCCCTATGGCTTCAGCTCCAACCTTGGAACCTTCGCCTACTCGTAGTTCAACATCCCCTCGTCCCAGCCTCCTGTTCTTCTTAAATCCCTGCAGATGATTGCAAATGTGATGACCACATCCGGTATCCAATACCCAGGATTCACTAGAAGTAACGAGACAATCAATCATAAAGATACCTGAATCGCTGACAAAGTTAGCGTCCAACAGCCCCACGTCTGACGTGTGCTCGCAAATATCCTTGCTGCCACAAGTTGGGCAACACAAATCCGCAAAGTCATTCAACCACTCTTGAAACTCGTCCTCCTGAATCTCGGGGAGTGATTCTTCCTCTAGCCTTTGAACATTGCGTATACACAAGAGATTCTCGTGAAGACCTGCGACACTCAAATCAAAATTCCCGACTATACGTACTACCTTGTCCTGATAGTACTGAGTGAGAGATCCAAACAAGAACAAGACTTGTTCATGCTCGTTTGATGTGCCAGTAACCAGGGTGAGACAATCTAGTATCCTCCTTATGTTGATAAGGTGGTCACTCAGTGGTTGATCATCTTTCATTTTCGACGAAATGATTTCTTGTAAAATGAATTGCTTGCTATCTTCAGTACTATCTTTAAACGTCTCCTCAAGATACTGGACAAACTCATAGCACGGTTTCTTACGTAGATTATCAGTAAGCTCTGATAATGAAGTAAGAATAAGAATCGACATAACTTGTGATTCATCTGCCAGATACTGATAATAAGCGTCAAGCTCATCATCCTGGGCATCTTGCCCTGGTTGTCCCTTGGGCACCTCGTCTATCACGTACAGTAGATTCTGTGCTTTTAGGTAACTCCTAAAGTGCACTTTCCAAACTTTGTAGTTCGGACCAGTAAGCTTCCATTTTCCAGTGATGAACCTTCGCGATTCGTTCGGTGAATAAAACGGAATTTCTGACGGTACAAACATCTATAAGAAAACAAACAAACGGTTAGTAAGATTAGATAAAATAAATAACTTCTAACATTATTACCTTTTAATAATAATAGTTAGACTAGGACCCATATTTCACGCCCTCTAATGCAAGGTTTGGGCACTTCCCATTAGAGCCACGCTATTTCTGGTAGGTATAGCCATACCGATCGCCTCTAGACTAGAAACGATTCCTAGATCCTCTGGATATCAAGTTGAACAACAAACTTGTACATGTTTTAATCCCTCTAGTGCATTTTGGGCCGGGACTCCCGAGTATCACCAAAATAGATCGTACCACCTAAGACAGTGCGATGCCTTGCGCCGGGATTCCCGATTATCACAAGACCCTACGCACCCTAACACTCGCAATGATTTGAATCCACATCTAAGGTTCTTTCTCCTTACAATGTGAATATCGTTGAACAAGTGAGGTGTTCCATTAGATGGGTTGCACTCTGATCTAAGATTTTCTAGAAAGGATTTTCCTTTGTTCGAAAAGTTAGCCAGTTTTTAATTACTTGGTTTTTATAAACTAATTGTTTATAAATTCCACTTTTAATTTGTCTTTATAAAACTTGGTTTATAAACAAACTGTTTACTTTGCCATTATTAATTTTTAAAATTGGGTTTTTAAACAAACTGTTTATAATTACCATCTTATAATTAAATCTTGATTTTCTAAACAAACTGTGTATAATCACCACCTTTATTATTTCATATTATAATTAATAAACGAAAAATAAAAAAAATGTTTGCAATTTTCTAAAAATTGTCATGCCATAACCCCAAAGACTTGGTTTTGTGTTTTATGTATTTAAAAATAAACTTTGTAAAAATTTCCGAAAAATAAATAAAAAATTTCGAAAAATATAAAATAAACACAATATCACTTCTTTTGGGTTATGTCATACTAATTAGTTAAATAAATAAACTGATAATTATTTGAATTACGAAACTGATAATTTTTAAATTACCATAAACTGATTTCTTATTAATTCCTCCTTAATTTCGAAATTATCTAGGTTTTTATAATCTATTATTATTTATTATTATATAAAACAAAATAAACTAGTCAAGATTTATGTAAATCTATTCTTTTGATTTGTTCTTGATAGTTAGTCAAAAATTAAAAGATTTACATAGATTTGACTTACTAACTAAAAGAATATACATAGATCTTGTAGATTCTTTATTCCCGATTTAGGCTACATAAAATCTTGTACCCTAAATACGATAACTTGGTCACCAAGAAACCATCATCCAACCGAAACTCGGTGGACTTGGTTTCGGTCGACCACTCGGTCGTCGAGCCAAGCCCCACCGAAAGTCGGTTGGTTTGGTTTCGACTACCGCTTTTAATTTTAATGATAATATTAATAATAATTATAACCTTTTTCCTTATTATCTAAAAATCCTATTCAATCCGATTATTCATAAGCTTGAATAACTTTCTTGGATCAAACTTTCTAGGGTTTTCTTACTAAATAAAAAGAAACCTAATTTCTTTTATCTTGAAACCTATTCAATCCAATTGTTCATAAACTTGAACAATGTTCTTGGATCAAACTTACTAGGTTTCTTTCTAAGATAAAAAAAACTTAATATTATATATATATGTATACGAAAAATCGAAAAACAAAGGAGGGAAAAAGAAACCTAATTTCTTTTTATCTAGAACCCTATTCAATCCAATGTTCATTCAAAACTTGAAGAACACATGCTTGGTTCGAAATTTCTAGGGTTCTTTTCTAGATAAAAAAAAACTCAACCGAATCTCATTGAGATTAGTAGAAAGCTCTGATACCACCGTAGGGAAACCTTGTAGTATTCACATGACGGAACTTGAATACCACATTACTGGATCTCTACTAGTCAATGAGATCACGAGAAGAAAGAGATGATGAACATTACCTTTAGATTGCTAAAGAAGTGATCCACCTCTACTGCACCACCTGGACACGCTGCAAGACCGCGTTGTACCAACAAAGCAATACACAATGACTTGTGTGTGTGTGTGGCTTCGGTCGAACAAGCAAACCCGAAACCCTCTTGGGGTTCTTCGGCCGTCGAACACGAGAGAGGAGAGGGAGGAGAGATTAGGGTTTGAGTAATGTGATTGTGTATGGCCGTATTTGCTTTACATTCCCCTTGGTGATTCTTCCCACAACTTTGACAACTTCCGACACTACCATGCTTTGACGAGCTCGGTTTGAACTTTTATTTCTTTGTCGATCCTAAGCTACCATCGAGCTTCTTTACTTCCCCTTTCGATACCGATTCTTGTGCCTTTCGCCGAAAAACCCTCTCAACACCTCGTGCGGTACAAATGGCCTCATCTAACGTGGCCGCTCATTTAACTTCCAATTCAAACTCCGGTGGTAGTCTATTTGCATAACGAACCACCTTCATACGTTCCGTCGTATAAGACTTGATTACAAACGAATGTAATCCCGTAAACTTTTTGTTGTATTATTCCACCGACATATTACCCTTCTTGATGAACATGAACTCTTCTAGCAACTCTTCTAGATCTCTCTCGGGACAAAACTTTTCCTTCAACCTACTCGTGAACTCCTTCCACGACATCTTGTACACTTTCCTTCCCAAAGTCTCATACATGGTATCCCACCATGTCAATGCTTCATCCTTCAACTGTCGGGATGCATAAGTGACCATGTCTCTCTTCAAACACTTGCTACTCTCTAGTACTTGCTCGGTTTCCCGAATCCAACGCATCGTGACCTTCGGTTCCGAACTTCCGTAATACACATCGGGGTTGCACGTCATGAATGTCTTGTATGTACATCCTTCCCTTTCCTCCGACCCCGAATCGTCACTTCTCTCGGTCGATGGCTCCTCGGTATGAGTCTTGCTACCCGAAGACTTACTTCCCCCACGGGACTTAGAATTATCATTCTTTTCCTCATTGAACCGGTTAGTTATGATCCGGTTCACATCCTCATTCACCACTTCCCTTATTTGGGTAAACAAGTTCTGGATAGCTTCCATAGTTACCGGGGTTTGGTTTGCACCCAAACCGGAACCCTCTCCATTATTAGCGGGATGAGTCGGGATTCGATTTGAATCCGTCTCATGATCTCGTGGAATCTCTCCACTTCTTGGGTTCACCATTTGCTATACCAACATATTAAATCATTAGAATTCAAAGGTTGACTTATTAGTCAACATAACCCATAAAGCCCAACACATTATCTTTTCTCTTAGGGATCGACCCTAATATACCCATCCTTTACTATCTCAAAACTAATCATAGACATCCTACGGAAAACATATGGTCCTACTTAGCATAGCTTAAGACTAGGGAGGTCAAACCTACCTAATTCACTTAAACTATAGCTCTGATACCAAGTTGTAACACCTCAATTTTTAAAACACTTTTTAAAACATATTTTTAAATAAAAATATTACAATGTCCAATATCTCACAAAATACGGTTTATCAAAAACCATTAAAACATTTATCAGAGTTATAAAATCCGGTGTTACAAAGATAGTATCATAACCATAGGATAAAGGAGAACTACCTACGAGCTCCCGAGCTAGACAACACTAGGCCACTTCTATCGCGACCCTTTAATCCTTCGATCCTGAACCTGAGTACATAGCCAAAAATAAAGTAGTACGTGAGACAAAATAGTCTCGTGAGATACATGGGTTTTCGACCCATTCTCAAAAGATTTATAAAATAATATTTATAACATTATAAATACTTATCCTTATCATCTCTTATTAATTCATAACTCATCTTTTATTCATTTAACCGTATAAATTAATAAGCTTACCATAAGCTTACTTATTATCTAATCACATACTTGTAAGCTATCTCCAAGCTTACGCTTTCTTTATCACATATGCAACGGACCTCTCCGAAGCCAACTCTCCCGATATGGGACGTCATAGGTAAACTATCAAGGTAATTGG
The DNA here is from genome assembly GCA_963853835.1 of Calendula officinalis. Taxonomy (NCBI): domain Eukaryota; kingdom Viridiplantae; phylum Streptophyta; class Magnoliopsida; order Asterales; family Asteraceae; genus Calendula; species Calendula officinalis. The sequence goes on along the minus strand of OY970826.1, from coordinate 13,592,204 downwards.
GAGCCCCCATCTTACCGAGATTCATAAGCTCTACCCATTTCCGGGTTGTCATGCTCACCCACCGGGTGTCGTAAACTGTGACATTCTATTCTTTGCGCAGGGAGGTACCACCCCAAGTAGACGTCTCATGCTCCCCCATTTCTGGGCGGTCTTATTCCAGATATCTCATTAACACTTATGAGCCTCAGCTCCTTTCATCAACATATGAGCATTAGCTCCTTTCATCAAATTCATCACTTATTAGAATGTACCTATTCTAATTTATCATATTATTCTCTTTACTTATTCAATTTCAATCTCGACTTTACCACATCCTTTACTAATTTAAAACATATTTATTGTTTATCAAAATCATATTACTTTGACTCCTCTTTGACTAGAATGCATGTCTATTACTAGTCACTTTTTACTTATTCTCTTAGTATTTCGATATCTACTTTTATTAGTATAGTATACTAATCGATACTTATTACTTAAAAATCATCATCTCAAGCTTTATTGATACATATTATTAATAACCCGATTATCGAGCTCTTTTAAATCATCATCTTTATTCACACACCTTATTTATGAAAACTCATTGGTTACTTTTCATTATCATAATCTCTTTCAAAATCATTAATCATTTAGACATACTTAAATAGTCCATTACTAGCATTTTCTTATCATATCAATCATATCTTTATTGAAAACGTTTATTAATAAAGACTACTAAAACATCATGGTCTTAACAAGCATTTGCTATGTACTCAGTAAAAGTCTCATGTACTCACCTTAGCCAAGCTAATTCCAAATCGTGTCTAACAACACGAATCCTTGCTTTCCAACTTGTGAAATGTCACAATCTTTAGGTCTTCTTGACCTACCATCAATATCATCACAATAACTAGTTATTATCCATAACTAATCACTAAACAATCCATATTCACATTCCTAACCACCAAGTTCATCCAACTTGGTGGAATCTCAAACCCTAGTTCAAGATTTCCATCAATAAACCCAAATCCAACTTGTACACAACGATTACAAGCTTACAATGAGTGTTCTACACCCACGATTAGTCTTCTTCCCTAAAGATGACATGGATGGTTCCCCAAACCACCATTTCTACCCATACAAGGCTCACAAACTTACCACCAACTACCAAGGATCAAGAATCCTTACCTTAGATGTTAAGATCGACAAGACTGATGAAGATTTGAGCTCAAGAACACCAAAATCGCCCCTTCTCTCTCTAGAATCGGCTGCACCACAATTTGGGTGAAAAATGAGCAAACCCTAGCTTTTTCCCGTTTTAATACTGGCCTTGCAGAGTTCGCGCCGTGAACTCTAAGTTCGCGCCGCGAACTATCTTGAACACGCATAATTCGCGATCGGTAGCTGGTCGGAAACTCTTCACGTCTGGCCACCAATTTCTCTGCCTCGACTTCACGAACGCAAATAGGAGTTCGCGTCGCGAACTCCTCAAGTAGCCCTTGGCTGCACTTTTCATCTTTTACCTCAATCCGGTTTTGCCCATAACTTCCTCGTACGATGTCCAAATGACACGAAGCCAATTCCTACGTGCTTTAAACGATTTATCCTTATTTATCATATTTTTCCATAACTTAATTGATTCAAATTTCGGGTCGTTACACTTTTAACCCTTGGACTTATACTTGTTAATTAATTAACTATTAATTAACTGTCCGTTAAATACTTAACCTAATATTTAACCATCCTCACAAATAATAATTAACTTATTATTATTTATTCTCTTCTTTATAATAAACTTAACTAGTTAATTATTCCACACAACTTACTTCATTCGGTTGTCCATTATTGTGTGTGTAGTGGTGTGACCCTTTAGTGTCCTATAACATTGGACACGGTGACACGTGTACTTATCTGTGCACATAAATCCTTCAACAACTCGGTCGACTCAATTCAACTATCTATCAAACTCACGGAACACAAACAAATAAGTAGGACTCGAATCAACGATATATATGAGTTGGCAAGGAGTTGACGGATAAAGTACCTGACACCACATCGCGCGCTTCCTTCGCCTCCTCTCAGGTGAGTTGGAAGGATCGTCCTTTCACCTTCGCCGGCTCCACCTTCTTTTGAGCTGTGGAGACAAGTGATTTGGTTTTCTTCATCGGGCACACGTTGCTATAATGCCCTTTTTCATGGCACGAGTAACACTCGACCTGAGCTGCCGGTTTGGATCTACAATCCCGGGCCAAATGCCCCGTCTTGCCACAATCATGGCAAATCTTTGATTCCCCTCGGCATTCGCCGGTATGATTCTTCCCACACCTCTTGCATGAGGCTACACTTCCTTGCCTAGAGAAGTTCGACGTGAACTTCCCTTTCTTAAAAGTACCCGAGCCACTCTCGGCGTTCCTCTTCTCGCCCATATAGGCCCTCTCGGAAACCCTTGCCTCGTTCACCTCTTCCACACCTCGGGCGGCACTAATGGCCTCATCTAGCGTGATCGCCCTCTTCACCTCCGATTGATAATCCCAAGGTAGCCCACTAGCATACCTAACCACTCTCAACCTCTCCTCGGAGTAGGTCTTAGCAACAAACCGGAGTAATCCCGTGAATTCCCTCGAGTACTCCTCGACCGTCATATCGCCCTTCTTTAGGGTCACAAACTTCTCATGCATTTTCTCCAAATCCCTTTCGGGACAAACTTCTTTCTCAATCTCGCGGTAAACTCCTCCCACGACATTCTCTCTATCACCTCCTTCCCGAGGGTCTCATAAACTATGTTCCACCAAACCATAGCATCCTCTTTTAGCAATTGTGACGCGTACGTCACCATGTCGGCTTTCTTGCACTTGCTACTTCCGATGACCCGCTCGGTCTCTCGGATCCACCTCATAGTCATCTTCGGGTCCGAACTACCCGTGTATACATTTGGCTTACAAGCCATGAAAGTCTTAAAAGAACAACCATTTTTTTCATCGGGCCTTGCCCTAGCATCATTACAACCACCCGTGGAGGATTTCTCCCCCTGGGTGTCACCACCACCGGTCCTCTCATCCGACTTATTCACGATCTCCCTCGACCTCTCACGGTCTCCAATAATGCGGTGCACTTCATCGGCCACCGTCCCTTTGATTTGATCAATAAAAGTTTGGAGATCCGCCATGGTTACCGGAGTCTTATTAGCTCCGACCTCCGATTCATGCACTCGATGCATCGACGGTTGACTTTCTTGTTCAACCACCCTCTCGATGTGAGGTATCTCTTCCTCCCGGTTCTCCGGGGCTTTTTCACTTCTACGAGTGGTCACCATTTTCTTTCGATCTCGACTATACGAAAGACATCAAACAATTAGTACCTCATGTACAATCCATTAGTCGCATAAGACTCAACATCCATAATCATATCGACTTTCATAGGTCCCCTAGGTTCAACCCTAAACTTAACATAAAGTCTCAAGGTCAACCTATCAATCTCAAGGAATCTTACATTCATAATGCTACAGTCTAAGACTAGGATAGACATCCAACCTAATTCACTTAAACAGTAGCTATGATACCAAGTTGTAACACCTCAATTTTTAATACAAAACATTTGCCCAAAATATCATTTTATAAATAGAAGACCCGTTCCAAAAATACGGATTTACAAAAACCTTTGGTATGAAAATCAGAGTATAAAGTTTGGTGTTACAAAATAGATCAAAACCAAAGCTAAGCATAAATCCAATCTAATTTCTTCTACTCTAGGCCCCACATCTCTATCCATGCGCACCTATACCTTCGATCCCAAACCTGAGTACATAGCAAAAACAACAAGTAGTACGTGAGACACAAAAATGTCTCATGAGCTACATGGGTTTAGACCCCAATAATATCAAGTACCACGTTGTATATAAACACATATTTATATTTCACCAACATAGTCTAGTCACCCTATGGTGACTCTATCGATCCTGCTTCCCTAGCATACATATCTAGTACATAAACATATATGTACAAGAACACAGTCATATCTAATACATAAACATATATGTATTAGAACACAAGCGAACCTAATACATAAACATATATGCATTAGATCCCTACATCACCTAGTACGAAATAATATGCGTACTAGAAGCACCCTTGTGCTTAGTGTACAAACATATGTACACCCGTATCAGTGACCGGGGTCACCCCCGCATCACCACGATCTATCTCTAATCATAACCTATCAGTTATGCCAGTCAAAGCCTTCGGCTATCACATCAATCATCAAACAAGTTAGTTAAGTATTATCAATAATATATACTAACTCAACACATAATAAGTCTAGACAAACATTAGATAGACCGATCATAAGTAGTCAAAATACTTCATATAGCTATGTACCCAGTAAAGTCCACATTTACTCACCTTAGCAAATCATGCTTCAAAGGTGTGTTCTTCCAACCAAATTCTTCTTGACTCAGCAAGCTAGTATTTCCAAGACTTCACCAGAAGCCTAACACAACAATCACAAGTTGTTCAACATCTCATACTACTAATAATGTACCCATTTATCACTAGGTATTCCTTAATAACAGTTTCCCCCAATTATGATGATTTCGAAAACCCTAGGTTTTATCAAATCTTAAGATTCTTACGAATCATAATCAGACACTTGTTCCCATTGTTAAAATACCATCTATTAAGTGTATACATCACTTATATCACCATAACCCAAAACCCCAAGAACTAGGGTTTCAAACCCATACATCAAAATCCATAGATCTTAAGCTACAAAGATCAAAGTGTGAAGATATACCTTTAATCTTCAACTAGGAGTGAAATCTACCAAGGATTTGTGAAGGAATCGTCCAAAATCAGTCCTCAAGCTCGAAAATCGCCAAAGGGAGAAACTAGGGTTTGCACATGACATTAATAAGCCTAAACCCGACTTTAATGCTGCTTGACGGAGTTAACGATCGCGAAGAAGTTCACGCCGTGAACTTCCCCCGTCGTGAACTTTTCCTGATCGTTAACCAGACGTGAACTTCGATCGGCTAAAAACCACAAATCTCTGAAAGGAGTTCACGATCGTGAACTATAGTTCACGCCGTGAACTTTGTGCTGCAGCAAGGCTGCAGTTTTCGGCTTCCTTCTCGACCCGGTTTCGTCTATAACTTCCTCGTACGGTGTCCAAACGACACGAAACCAATTCCTACGTTCTTTAAACGATTTATCCGTATTTATCATATTTTTATACAAATTATTTATTTAACACAAAAATTCGGGTCGTTACAGTTAACTCTCATGGGAACGGTTCTTGTGAGATTGAGTCTTGGTCGTTTAGCAAAAATTATTGAAGACCCAACCTCATCTAATCTGGGTTCAGCGAAGGGCTCGGGGAGAACAGACATACGTTTCTCCCCTCTTGCTGAGGAGCTTTCACCAGCAGGTTCTCTGACAATAACAGCTTGAGATTCACGCAATTCAGCTGGTATGCGATTTGCTAAGTCAGGAGAGTGACTCTTGACCTTATCGCATAGAGTCTTGAAGGAGAGGATTGCGAATCTTATCTCACTTTCCAGATCTGTCATATTTGGCGATGGTTTTGCAGATCTGGCAGCTGCTAGCATCTCATTTCATTCATCATAGTTGAATTGAGTGCTGATCTTGTTTAGAGGCACCCTTTCAGGAGCAAAGAGCCCTCCAGCTCTGTATAATATGATTTCTTGTGGAGAGCTGGATGATGATTTGGGGCTCATTATGCCGGTGATTTTTGCTTCTTGCCTTCGTTTATAAAGAACCTTATTGAACAACCTAATGTTCTCAGTTCTTTCTGCTTCAACTTTTTTAAACAGCTCTTCTTGAGTTTTTCTTTGGAGAGCAATAACTGTTTCGAGATCAGCAGTGGTTCCAGATTCTTCTAAGAGAGCACCTTTGAACAAGGCAAGATTCAGCTCCCCCTCAGCAGGTTGAGGAATTACCTGTATAATGGGCTGAGGGTTTTGGATTTTCGGGATTTGGACTTGTGTGACCTCAACTGATTTAAAAGAATCAATAATGTTAACTAAATCAGTTGAGGTTTCTTCTACCCTGAGACCTTCAGCAGGGGTGAGTGTTGCTTGCATTGTTGTCTCACCTGCTGAAGCAGTTACCTCAGGTGTGTCAGTAGGGACGAGTGTTGTTAGAATTGGAGTCTCGTCTACTGAAATGTCTTCTTCTTTTTCTTCTTCTTCTTGTATTCCAGCAGAGGTGAGTGGTGGAGAAATTAGAGTCTCACCTGCTGGAATGTCTTCTTGAACATTGGCTCCAACAGCAGAGGTGACTACCACAACTAAGATGTTCACCTGGTTGTTCACCTGCTAATGTAGCCTGCTCTTTCTCCCCCTCAGAGAGTGCCTGAAAATGTAAGGAACTCTCTGGTGCAGCAGTAGGGTGAACAGCAGCGGCACCCTCATTTAATTTCTGAAGAATGAGGTCAAGGGTGCCTTGGAGACTAGCTACTTGAGAGGTCAAAGAGCTGACCTCAGTCTCCAGTTTGTCCATCCTTGTAGACACAGCAGAAGCAGAGTCCTCAATAGCCTTAGAGAGATGGCTATGAGTATTGGTCAGTAGAGACTCTTGCTTGGATTGTGCAAGACCAATACGATCGACAGCTGCTGAGAGAGGAGATACCTTGGAATGCAAGGTATTCAGCCGTCGTTTGAATCCTGCTTCAGTTTCCTGGGCTTCAGAGAGAAGCTTTTCTTTCTCGACTCTGTCAGATTCGCGAATGGAGGTCAACTCTCTATGAATGTATGCTTTGAGAGTGTTGAAATCACTTGTGTTGATTCGTATCTGATCAGCAAGAAGAACCAGCCGAGGAGTCTGAGTGTGAACCTCAGTGTGTAGAGAAGCAATGCTAGAAGAGAGATTCTCAGCAGTAACATCAAACTTCTTTGGAACATCCCTGCGAAGGGTGTTCATCTGCTTACTCAGCATGGCCATCCCAGGTCGAATCTGGGATGTGACAACTCTAGACATCAGAGCAGCAGCGGCTCTGACGGGAATGCTTCCTCTAGCTTTGCTGGATTCAGCATGGGACACATGGAAAACTTGGGGAGAGGGGTCCGGTATGTCTCCAGCTGACAGGGTGATCTTAGATGTGGTAGAAGGTGTTCCTGAGTTAGGAGGAAGGGCTCCTATGGGATGCTCAGAAACTATGGGGGGTGAGATGGGTCCAGCTGAAACTTCTGGGTTTCTGTCAGAAGTGACGACCTCAGCTGTGAAATCAAATTGAAGCCAAGGTTCATCTACATCTTCGTCGGGAGACGAGACATAGGGCTGAATGGGCTCATCAGCAGAATCAAACATTATGGCAAATGCTGTTTGATTACCTTGAACCTCAGTCTCACCAGTCGGCTGATCTGGTAAGGAGACTGGAGGAAGAGTTCCTCTGGGTAGTGTATCAGCTGCCTCACAGCTCAGTTGGCGAATACGTTCGCGATCACTGGCAGCTTGGGTGGATGCCTTAGTAACAATTGGGTCTACAGTTGTCTCTTCATCGGCGGTGGTGGTTTCCTCGATCCCCAGCTGGTGTAAGCTGGTGACATTGTGGGAAATAGAAGGAATAGTTTCAGGAGTGACTTGGTTTCCAGTCAATCTATCACAACTGCTGACTCAGGAAGTGATGAAGAAGTTGGTGGTGGTGTGTGTGCAGCTGACTCACGGGTGGTTTGGGATTAGCCGAAAACTTCACCGGCAGTCTGTCGAGAGACTGAGGTGGCTTGTGGAGTTTGTCCACTTGTTACAACGACTGATAATGAATCAGTCGAGGAGCTACGCAGAAAGGTGGAGCCGACACTACCTCCTAAAGAACGAAATTGCCGTATTGAAGTCTGCTGACTTGTTGAGAAATCAGCAGGTGGAAGAGAAAGAGGAAGAGAAATAGAGAAGTGATCAGGCAGGAGTGTTTGAATGGAAACTCCGGTGATAGATGGAGTTTCGAGAAAAACACTGCCAAATTGAAAATGAGAAGGATTATTCTCAGACGCTGACATAGCTTCTGATCGTAATCCTTCGAATCTAGGACTCGAGTGAGTACCTAGAGGATCCTGGATGAATCCTGATGATGCTGTTGTCGCCAGATCAGCATCATCAGCTGCCACACCTTCTCCACAGGTAGCAGACCCTCTTTTCCTCAGCTGAGGAGAAAAAGGAGCACGTGAAGTGGGAAAAGATGGCGGAGAGAAGGGAGAGGGTGTGGGAGAGCGAAGAGCTTTTCTTTTGACTTGTTTCTTCACCACCAGAGGAGCAACCACCTCACCTTGATTTTCCACGTCAATGGGCACTGAGGTCCCTGTTGAGGTGGATTCTTTTTCGTCAGTAGCTAGCGGACGACTAGCAACTGAAGAACCCTTCAGATGAGAAAAGGACTTACCTTCTTGTAGGGCAGATTTCTTCGATGTGGTGCCCTTTGATTAATCTCTTTTGAATCTAGTATGATCTTTAATGATCTTCAGCATGTATGAGGAGAGGGGGACATCTTCATCAACTTCCTTCTTGGAGTTGAAGATGGTGTTAGATAAGGTACGAACCTCGAACCACTCCCCCTTAAGGTCATCATAATCAATCCTCAACTTTTCAACCATCACCTGAGCGATACACAAAGTGAAGAATCGAACATAGGGAATGTGATTTCCCTTTGCCTTGAGCTTGGTTTTGACCTCCTCAAAAACCAGTCTCCCATAATCGATCCGCTGACCGGTGATTAGGGCTTCAGCAAAGATCTGAAGCTTGGAGTTGCACTGGTTCTGAGACCCATGGTTACCGCCTATGCACTGAATGATGTGCGTGAAGAAATAGGCCCATGGTCTCTTCAGCTGAGACTTCTTAAAGATACTGAATGATCTAGTGATACCGATAAGACTCGCTTTTGCCTCATCAACAGATTGCATCTCTTGAGAAAGTTGGACAGGGAGCAAGAAGTTGAACCCGCAAGCTGTTAGTAAATCATCAACAATGATGGTGATTTGATGATCTTCAACTTGTGCAACAATGTCGTCCCCGGAGATGGAGGCAGACATCTAGAAATCACGCTAGAGTTCATAAAAACTCTTGGTGAATCGAAAGAAGGCACCCCTGATTGGGCAGTGGCGCAAGAATTTTCCAACCGGACGGTAGATTTCATAGAGGTTTTCCGGTGGAGAGGTGTTTGCCACTAAGTTTGAGTTTTGAGAGAACTCAATGGCATCTCTAGATAGGGTGGCTTTGGTGGTTTTTCTGGAAGTGGACATTGTTTTGAAGAAAGAAATATAAAGGTTGAAAGATAGGTTAGGGTTCTTGAGAGAGTTTGTGAAAGAAGTTTTAAGGGTGGTGAAGGAGAATGAGTGATACGTGGGGTATTTATAGGGTGAAATAGGACGTTTTGGGTAAAGATTTGAATTTAATCCGGATCAAAAATGGATAGTTGGAAACCAACTATGGAAATGTTGGTTTTCGTGCGAAGAAACCGGTACAATGTGACAGTGAGGGTTAGTGGAGCCGTTTCGGTGTCAGGGATGTCATGTCCCTCATAAATGCCAAATATTTCCACTTGAGTGAAAATATTTGCCACAGAGAACGTGTGGATAGGGATGAAAGATTCCTTTTTCTTAGAAAACCAAACATTTTAACTTATAAAACTTGATAAGTATCTTTTTGAGATGATTTATTCAGCTGATTGATAAATTCAAAACGTTTTTAGTCAACTGAATGTACTAAGTGACAAGGTGATCTTATCAGCTGCTGATAGTACCTCAGCAAATGATTTAGGCGTTTAACATACCTAGCTCGCTGATTAAAAAGTTGAAACATTTTTCATCTAATGGTTTAGATCAAACCCGGAGTCTTTGGCATACCAAAGACCTAGGCTTGGAGTACCTTTAAGGTACCTCAAAATTCTCTTAGCAGCTATCAAATGAGATTCTCTTGGATCAGCTTGATACCTAGCACATATGCAAGTAGCAAACATAATATATGGTCTGCTGGCAGTGAGATAGAGTAAAGACCCAATTATTCCTCTGTAGAATGTGATATTAACTGATTTCCCAGTTGTATCGATATCTAAATTATTCGGAGGAGTCATTGCAGTTTTCATAGATGATGATGAATTCATATCAAATTTCTTTAAAAGCTCTTTGATATATTTTTCTTGATTTATAAAGATTCCATTTTTAGATAGCTTAACTTGTAAGCCAAGAAAATATGTTAATTCACCCATCATACTCATCTCATACTTTGTAGACATAAGTTTTGAAAAACGTCTACAAAGTTTTTCATCAGTAGCAGCAAAAATTATGTCATCCACATAAATTTGAACAAGAATGATATCACCTTTGATTTTGCGAATAATTAAGGTTTTATCAATCTTTCCCTGGTGAATTCATTTGCTAGAAGGAAAGGGGAGAGTGTATCATACCATGCACGAGGAGCTTGTTTCAACCCATACAGCACCTTATCCAGTTTAAACACATAGTCTAAATACTTAGGATTTTCAAAACCTGGAGGTTGCTTCACGTATACTTCCTCTTGCAGTTTACCGTTTAAGAATGCACTCTTTAGTCCATCTGAAAAACTGTGAAGTTTTGGTAAACAACATAGGCTAGAAATATTCTTATAGCCTAGAGCCTTGCTACTGGAGCAAATTATTCTTCCAAATCGATTCCTTCCTCCTGTCTATATCCTTGTGCAACAAATCTAGCCTTATTGCGGATAACTACACCTTTTTCATCCATTTTAATCCTAAATACCCACTTGGTACCAATTATTGTCTTACCAGCTGGTGGGGGCACCAGCTGCCACATTTATTGACCTCAAATTGGTTGAGTTCTTCCTGCATCGCTTGAATCCAGCTGAAGCTTTCTAAGGCAACTTTAATATTTTTCGGTTCCTCAGCTGCTAAGAAACATGACCATAGGTAAAGATTTTGTGATGCCTTACTTCTTGTGACCACTCCTTGTTGTGGATCTCCAATGATTAATTTTATTGGATGTTCTGAGGTCCACTTAGATTGAGGAGCAGATGTAGAAGAGGAAGATTCAGCAGAATTTGATCCTTGTTGAGTAGCTGAATACTCAGTAGGATTATGTACTTCTTTTTGAACTAATCTTCTTGAAGCATGAAGAGGTGGCTTAGAGTTGGATTTAGCCCTGGATGATGCTCTCGTTGTTGGGATTTCTTGACGAACAGCTGCAATATCTACAAGATATGTAGGAGCATCTTTAAACGTATCATCTGAATCATTTATAGGGACATCAAAAAGATTCAAAGCACCAGATAATGCTTCAGCTACATCCTCAGTTGATGGTTCAGCTGATCTCTGAAATGAGTATGATGATTAAGCAGAGGTAGGGTGTAAGGCCTTGGAGTGTTCTTCAAAAGTAACATTGATAGATTCTTCCAATGTTTGTCTTCTTTTGTTGAAAACTCTGTATGCCTTAGACACCGTGGAATACCCCAAGAAAATGGCTTCATCAGCTTTAGAGTCAAACTTGCTCAGCTGATCTCATGTGTTTAACACAAAACACACACAACCAAATACATGAAAGAAACCAATATACGGTTTCCTCTGACGAAGAATCTCATAAGAAGTTTTCTTGTGTCTCTTCACGTAGAGAGACCTGTTTTGAGTAAAACAAGCTGTGTTAATAGCTTCTGCCCAAAATTATTTTGGCATGTTTGACTCAGCAAGCATTGTTCTTGCAACTTCTATTAGGAATCTGTTTCTTCTTTCAGCAACACCATTTTGTTGTGGTGTTCTAGCAGCTGAAAAGTTTTGTGAGATCCCGACTTCTGAGTAGAAGTCTTCCAATGTACTGTTTCTGAATTTAGTACCATTGTCTGATCTCAACATCTTAACTCTTGACCCATTTAGAAGTTCCATCTTTTTGACGAATTTGATAATTTCATCAACGATAACAAGTGTATACTTCTTTCCACCTAGACTTTCAGTGCTCATAGGACCAAAGAGATCCATATGGAGCATATGCAAGCAGCTGTCGGTGGAGAAACATTGTTTGATTTGAAGGAGCTTTTATGTTGTTTACCTTGTTTACAAGCTGAACAAAGCTTATCCTTTTCATATTTGATTTGTGGCAAACCATTCACCAACTGACCTTAGGCCAGCTTTGATATATTTTTAAAGTTCAAGTGAGATAGCGTATTGTGCCACAACCAATTCAGCTCTTCAGTGGAATGAGAGAATAGACAAACTTCTTGATTATAAGGATTCATGTCAAGTGTGTATACGTTGTTATTTCTTGGTGCGATAAGCACGACTTTTCAACTTTTATCTGTCACCGTTCCTCTGTACTTATTAAAGTTCATTGAGAACTCTGCATCACATAGTTGGCTAATGCTGATTAAATTATGTTTCAACCCATTCACATAACCAACTCTTGTGATTTTTATAGATCCATTTGAGATGGATCCATAACCTTCAGTTGAGCCTCTACCATAATCACCAAAACTTACTGGAGGACCAGTACAAAGTTCGAACTCTTCCAGCAGGCATTTGTATCCAGTCATATGACTTGAGCAACCACTGTCTAGGTATCAGACGTGTTTGCTTTGATCACCCTGCACATAAATTTAAAAGAGTTAGTTCTTTTTCGGAACCCACACTTCTGTGGGTCCTTGTGATTTCCTGCTGGAGCTCACAGGGGTTGGATTTTTAATAAACTCACAAGCTGAAGTTGGAGAGGGTCTTAAGCTTGTGCTGTCACACTCACTTGCCATGTGCCCACGATTTCCACACTTGTAACATTTTCTGTTCTTTTGTAGTGGAGTTGAGGGCGAGGCAGTAGGGTTGGGTACCGGACCCAAAATCCCTTTTTGATTATCGGAGATAGTCAGAGTTTGAACGAGTGATGTCAGCTTGCTGACCTTTCCTTTTAGCTGTTTGACAGGACCAGCTGAAGAAGGACTTGGAGAGTTTTTAGAACACTCTTACCTTTGTTCTTTGCAGCTCAAGTACAAAGTCCAGCTGTCTCACCCTTGAAGGGCGTAAGAACAGTTTTCTTTCCTGTTGTCTTACTACTCTTCCTTTGAGGTCTAGTAGTACAGACTGCAGGTGCTGAACCCAAGATAGACTTACTTGGTTCAACAATAACTACTGTGGGTGTCCTAACGACTATGGCTGAGGAATCAGCTAATGACTCTTCACCAATAGTTTGGACATCTCAGTAGCATAGGTTTTGGTGGACTTGACAAAGCAACCAAACACCAACTCTTCAGCTGGCACAGAAGCATCAGCTGATGAGTAGTACGGATCATCCATACTGCTGTCAGGTACAACGGTTGCGGCAAGGAAATCTCCTCCTGATACAGCTTGTACTTGACTAGGAATCTGTGAATTGACACACTCACTCACACGTTTGGATGAACGAGACCATGATTCACAAATCTTTTTAATTGCTTCAAGTTCTTTAACTTTCTCATTAAGATCATGTTGAAGAACCGAGTTAATAAATTATGTTTCAGAAAGTTCTTCTTTTAAAGTTTTGTGATCAGTTAATCTTTCTTTAAGAAAGGCATTTTCACGAAAAATGGCACTGTGTTTATCCAAACATTCACCTTTCAGCTCAACAATGAAGTGCAAGTCACAAACAATAGAATCAACAGTATCTTTGGCTTTTGAGGCCTCAACAGAGATTAGAGAGGTTACCTTTTTGTGAACTATGTTGACCCATTGATACGAACCAGCATTATAAGCTGTAATGCTTTCATCAGCACGAGCCATCAAACACATTGTGGCCATTGGTTCATCATCATCAGATGAGCTTGTTAGTCCCCAGACTAAGTAAATAAGATCTGATTATCGATAGCTAAGAAGAATAAATCAGCTGAAGTAAGTATCTCAGCTGAAGCACAAGTATATTCACAAACCTTCAGCTGAGTACGTACTTAGCTCTAGGAATCAAGTCAAATCAGAAGCTATATAAGAGTGATCATTCGAAGTCGATAACCGAAGGACAGAGACCAGAAGAAGACCATTCAGCTGATAGTGGAATCAGCTGATGGTACCCGCTGCAGATAAAGACTTGGTGGAAAATGTTCTTGACACTTTGAACATTTTCCTTTCCCGCTCAAAGAAGAAGAAAACGATGAGGATCTTCTATTTTGGAATAGAAGATAATGTGTCAGTTCATCATCATTTGTCCCTCCAAGCATGTAAAGGGAAAGTCAACCACATTTGTAATATCATAGTACACCTTTTCACTGTGCGTCAGACTAGGTAGCAAAAGGAGTTGACACAAAGTACAATCGGGACTATAACCTATGCAAGTGCATTAAATGTTTCCGTGGACAAGTCTACATCGACGAATGATTTGTTTACACGTCGATTAACTTGTGGACAAAGGAACATGGATCTTGGGCTATATATAGAGACGTAAATGCTTGCATTTACATACACCTTTTAGCATTCATAGTACAAGAACATTCTCTGAGAGTTTGTTATTGTCTGGTACTAACTCTCTCATAGTTATTACTCATGCATTCAATATCAGCTGTTGGTATCAGCTGATATAACTCTCCTTGCATAGTCTTCTAGTTTGAGTGAGCAAAAGTGTCACTTCAAGTATAAAGTTTTAGTTAGTGTGTATTATCTATTTCCGCAAACTTTGTACTATATTAAGTTGTTTTAATAAACTCTTAATCATTGAAAACTTGTGTTTTCTTTATCTTATTGTCTTTAAATAGCCTTAAGGCAACACATTTGTGTTGTTGAGTTCCAACAACTGGTATCAGAGCGAGTGTCAAAGTTGTTTTCCATCAACTTTGAGCATCTGTTATGGCTGAACCTACTACATCCGATCTTCCATCATCTGGAAAACCTCCCAAACTTACTCAAACCAACTATCCCATGTGGAAAACTCGTATGTTGTCCCACATGGTCACTTATCACCCAAAACTTCAAGACAATATAACGATAGGAAAATATATCCCCAAAACCCTTATTCCTGGTACCCCTGAAGTACCAGAACATTACGTTGTGAAATCTGAAGCACAATGGACATACGCTAAAAAAACGTCTTGTTCATCTTGAAAATAAAGGAAGGGATATGCTTTTTCAAGCAGTTGGTGATGAACTGTATCACAACATTCAATTTTGTGACTCAGTTAAAGAAATGTGGGAAAGGTTGGTTGAAGTGTATGAAGGCACATCCGTTGTGCGTGAACATAACAAAAACATGCTCATTCATGACTACGAGATGTTTAAAGCCAAGCCTAGTGAGACTATAGCTCAAACATTCAATCGTTATAACATTTTATTAAACGAGCTGAAGTCTCATGGGGTTGAAAAGGACGACATGTCCAAAAAGTGTAAGTTTATGGCAGCCTTACCCTCCAAATGGGCTACCATTATAACTTGCATGAGTACATCTCATACTTTAAAAGATTACACTCTTTCTTCTCTCTACGACATGTTTCTAAGCCATGAGAGAACTGTACTCAACAAATTTCAAACTCCAAAGGACTCTAAAGTGAGCTCCTCAGGATCTTCAGCTGCTCTTGTTTCCCTAAACAAACCCAGCAGGATTGAATATCCTCCCTCAGATGATGAAGCTGACACAACTGAAGCTGTTGATTTGTTCAACATACCTGAGGTCAGCATCGAAGAGATCGGTGAAGACGAAGACAATGAAGCCCTTATAACTGAGCTTGCCTTACTTGTCAAAAACAGAAAATTCTTCAAAGGCAAATCCGGCTCCTCAGCTAGAGGCTCAGGTAGCAAACCTATCTCACGACTGGGCTGACTCTGGTGACAGCTCATCTGATGATGATGAACCAATGGCCACAATGTGTTTGATGGCTCGTGCTGATTAAAGCATTACAGCTGATGATGCTAGTTCGTATCAATGGGTCAACATAGTTCACAAAAAGGTATCCTCTCTAATTTCTGATGAGGCTTCTAAAGCCAAAGATATTGTTGATTCCATTGTCTATGACTTACACTTCATTGATCAGCTGAAAGGTGAATGTTTGGATAAACACAGTGCCATTCTTCGTGAAAATGAATTTCTTAAAGAAAGATTAACTGATCACAAAAATTTAAAAGAAGAACTTTCTGAAACAAAATTTATAAACTCAGTTCTTCAATATGATCTTAATAAGAAAGTTAAAGAACTTGAAGCAACTAAAAAGATTTGTGAATCATGGTCTCGTTCATCCAAACGTGTGAGTGAGTGTGTCAACTCACAGATTCCTATTCAAGTACAAGTTGTATTAGGAGGAGATTTCCTTGCTGCAGTCGATGTACCTGACAGCAGTACGGATGATCTGTACTACTCGTCAGCTGATGCTTCTGTGCCAGCTGAAGAGTTGGTGTTTGGTTGCTTTATTAAGTCTACCAAAACCTATGCTACTGAGATGTCCAAAGAAGAACCTTCTGAAACTGTTGGTGAAGAGTCATCAGCTGGCTCTTCAGCCATAGTTGTTAGGACACCCACAGTGGTTATTGTTGAGCCAAGTAAGTCTATTTTAGGCTCAGCACCTGCTGTCTCTTCTGCTAGACCTCCAAGGAAGACTAGCAAGACAACAAGAAAGAAAACTGTTCTTACACCCTTCAAGGGTGAGACAGCTGGAGTTCGTACTCGAGCTGCAAAGAACAAAGGTAAGAGTGTTCTCAAAAACACTCCAAGTCCTTCTTCAGTTGGTCCCGTCAAACAGCTGAAAGGAAAGGTCAGCAAGCTGACATCACTCATTCAAACTCTGACTACCTCAGATAATCAAAAAGGGATTTTGGGTCCAGTACTCAGCCATGTTGCTTCGCCCTCCACTCCACTAAAAAAGAACAGAAAATGTTATAAGTGTGGAGATCGTGGGCACATGGCAAGTGAGTGTGACAGCACAAGCTTAAGACCCTCTCCAACTTCAGCTTGTGAACCCATTAAGAACCCAACCCCTGTGAGCTCCAGTAGGAAATCATAGGGACCCACAAAAGTGTGGGTTCCCAAAAAGAATTAACTCTTTTAAATTTATGTGCAGGGTGATCAAAGCAAACACGTCTGGTACCTAAAAAGTGGGTGCTCAAGACATATGACTGGATACAAATGCCTGCTGGAAGAGTTCGAAGTGTGTACTAGTCCTCCAGTAAGTTTTGGTGATAATGGTAGAGGCTCAACTG
Source organism: Calendula officinalis (assembly GCA_963853835.1). Lineage (NCBI taxonomy): Eukaryota > Viridiplantae > Streptophyta > Magnoliopsida > Asterales > Asteraceae > Calendula > Calendula officinalis. The sequence continues at coordinate 13,575,110 of OY970826.1, read as the reverse complement.
AAGGCTATGGATCCATCTCAAATGGATCTATAAAAATCACAAGAGTTGGTTATGCGGAGTTCTCAGTGAACTTTAATAAGTACTATGGAACGGTGACTGATAAGAGTGGAAAAGTCGTGCTTATCGCACCAAGAAATAACAACCTATATGAAGGGTTTCATAATACTGATCGACCACTTGGGTCAACCTCCTAGTATGCTTGGTTCGACCATACTGACCAAGAACATGAACTTGTTCTTGACCGGTTAAAACCAACTAGCTGATTTAATCCATAAATGCGGACCTGGGATTAATCCTAATCCTTAAACCCTAAAGGATTGGGATGTTGGAAATCTAGATTAGGTTAACAAGAAAGAAACCTTGTACGAAGAACTCGAACACACACATACTTGTGTGTTCGTCGACTACTACCAAGAACCCTAGGGTTCTTTGTTCGATTTCGAACAAGAGGAGAGGAAGAAAGAGTGTTCCATGAATCATACCTTAGGTTAATGCTTAAGATAAGTCCACTGATGATGAACACGACGAACGATCCTCTAGATGATCACTTGCAACGATCTTGGATCTTCAAGACTTGAAGAACACGAAGAACGAATGAAGAACACGAAGAACACAAAGAGTTGTGTTCTTGATCTTGTGTTCGGCCGAAAATCGAAGGGGAGGGGGGAAGGGATTTTCGTGAGGTGATCAAGGGGTTTTAGGGTTACCCTAAGCCTCTTATTTATATACAAATAAGTTACGCTTAGAACCCTTCTAGTTTAATTAATATTAGAACTTTAATTAAACTTCCTTTTAACAATTCCATCCCTTATAGTTTAACTAGTTTATTATTGTTGGACTTAACTATTAAATGTCTAGTATTAATACACTATAATTTCGGTACCCATATACACGAAATTATACACTTGTAGTTGTACTTTTAATAGTTAATTATATAATAACCTTTATATAATTTATACAATAATATTATCCAATTACTATATGATTTAATAGCTTTAAATCATATCATGGATAATCTATAATTAACACATAGTAATTTACTCAACTAGTAAATGTACAACTACTTGTATTAATTAGTTAGTTAAACTAATCTAGTAATAAGTTAAACTTAACTTAATACTTAACTAATTCATAATGACTATTATGAATCATTCGTCTTCGTAGTATCGTTGCATAACTTGCTCGTATTACATGTACTCACCGGTGTGACCCTTAAGTGTTTCGTAGGCATGGATGTATCATCATAGGTTGACTAACCGTGCACATAATTCCTTCAGACTCCCACTTGTGCAAGTTCGTAACCTTTGTCTTAATGATACGAGCTACAGTGGCCTTTCTAGATGGGCATGTAGGTAACCAACCCCATAAAAACAGCTTATGTAACCCTTGGTATAGTTTTATGAAAAACTCTTAATAGCGTCTCCTAGTAAAGAACACTCTGTCTTTACTTCTTGGGTAACGTTGTTAGGCTTATCCCTTGGAGCACGATATTTGTGATGACGAATACGAGCATGGTAGAAATTATCAACTCATGTATTCGAAATCATTTTATGACTTCTTGATTCAAACTGCTGTGATAAACGACAAAGAACAGATCAGTTCGTTTGGGCACGGCCGTGCACTTGCCAGTTTCTTATCAAGTCAAAGGACCTATAAATATCTCTCCTAAAGAGGAGGTGCAATTACCATCTTGTATATTTCGATTTAAAATACAACTTCCTTTGTACCCAGTATCTTCCTCGTATGACAAACGTATTTCAGTATTGTCTGAGTTGAACCAAAGCACATTAGTCATTGTATCCTAAACCAAATACCTCAGGCTTAAGGACAATCCTAGTGAACAATACTTTTGAACTTTTCAACCACGAAGTATTGTCACGGTGGTCAATCCAATATTCGTTGAGCCTCCATCAGAATATCACTGATATTTGGTTTACACAAAACTTGTGTAGCTATCTTCGAAGAACGTCGAATCTACCACCAAATACCGCGATGACATTAACATCCCATCAAGGTTCCCACCTAGACGAGTAGTCACGGATTTTGTATTTTTTTTTTTTATTTTTTTTTTTTGAATAAATAGACTTTTATTCATGGATGATGTACAACATACAAAGTCTGAATAAAAATTATACTAACTCATGTATTATTCCTCACTGGACATAGATACTGAATTATTACTGGATCATTACTTATTCCTTTCGTTCGTGTTGATTACTTAATGATTCTTACAACTTTATTTGTAACTTTTTCACTAAACCAATCATTTCTATTAAACTAAAGACATAAGACGAGTATTTAGGAATACTTTTACTTTTGTCTTTGCTAAATATTGTTCTTGCAACAATCTAGAACATATTCTAGTCTTGCCTTTTATGTAATTCGGCAAATATAGGAGGATTGGAAATTAACTCCTTAGTTTCTTGAATTCATAAAATCATCCTTGCAACTAAAGCCTCTTTTAGTTACTTGATTTGTAGATATTCTTACTAGTTAAAGAAACTTCCTTAAATGATTGTGTTATCCACTGAAGTGTTAACAACCTATTAGATATGCAATAATTAATCACAAGACTTGTGATCACGTTATTAGGTTTGCAATAATCTAATCAATGATCATTTATTATTTCTCTTAACTCTTTGGCTAACGACTTTGTAAAACCTTGTTGTTAATGTCTTTCTAACTTACTGAATTCATCAACATCTTTAATGAATTACGTTAGTCTCAGCTCCCACTTACTTTTATGGAATTTAAGCATCTCTTAAACTACCACTTTGACCTAGTCAATAACTTGTAGTTTAATCTCTTAAGGATTCTATCAATAATTAAGATCGAAGTGAGATCCTGTGAGGACTCTTTTTTCGGTGAGGACTCGCGTAGGACACCTCATAAAAATTTCAAAAAATTCCGAAAAAAATATATATAACCCACCATGATTATTACTACATTTGACAAAAAAATTCAAAAAAAAAAATTATGATCCACTTTTTTTAGCGAATCATAACAATGATCCAGATTTTTTTTTTTGTGGATCATTATTATGATCCATAATTTTTTTTTTTTGGATCATTTTTGGAATTTTTTTTTTGATCTTATACATAGCGATTTTAATGTTTAAAAAAGGAATTTTTTGAAAAAAATTTGTTTTGGATCATTTTTAGAGTTTTTTTTGGAGTCCTCACAGTCCTCGCGAGGAATAGAGTCCTCACCGGATCCGGACCCAATTAAGATCATCCTTTGGATTTGCGAATATCCAACATTCCTGTTTAGGGAATCATTATCTTTATTGATCACTGTATCTAATAAGTATGAAACACTTGAAATGATACTATCAATTCTTAAACATATTAGTATTTCTTTAAAAATCTTATTTAATGCCAAAGTCATCACTTGGATCTCTCAAATATCCATTATTCCTATGAGGGAATTATGACTTCATTAAATATTGTATTTATTACAAATATAAAAGACTTGCAATAATACCTTTTAATTCTTAAACACTTTAATATAGTTTGTCCCTTTTTAAGAGTCATTTAATGTCTAAGTCATTTTACTTGGATTATGCGAATATCCAATTATTCCTATTAGGGAATTATGACCTCATTAAATCATTTACTACAAGTATAAAAGACTTGTAATAATACTCTTAAAGTCTATCTTGATTATATCCATTTCAATCATACTATATTAGTACTAATACTTTAAATCTTTCTATCATAAGTAATGACTATTACTTAAGATGTTTTAACTAAGTTCAATAACTCTTGAACCTTATGCTTCCATAAAACTCTTAAATACTTTTATTAGAAAAACTTTCTAATTACTAGTATCTAAATACCTTGAGCTATCAAGACATTACTTATACAACAATCAAACAAATATATAAACATGAAATATAAGTAAATCAAAACTTGACTTACAATCTAGTCATAAACCTTGACTAGTGTAATTATCACACATGCACACAATATAATTCAACCATGGATTCGAAATTTATTTAAAACCAAAATAAAACTTGTTTTAACATAAAATAAAATTATCCAAAAAACAATAAACTAAAATTGTTTAAAACGCATCCACAAAATACTGAATTATAAAACTTGGTGCTCGTGGGATCATCACCATCTCATGCCGGTCACTATCACTTTCCATCTCCTCCTGCAATAAACGATTGCAAAAGTTAGATTACTCGTAATGTACTTTACAAGTATCTTAAAGTGATTAAGAAGTGTGGTTGTGTTACCTGAGGAACTTGCGTTTCCTCCACTACCACTTGCACCCGTTGGACGATTTCTTTCCAATGCCCAGCCTCACCACACTTGAAGCACCGGTTCTCGGTTCTTGCAGTGTTAGGCTTAACCTTCTTGACCTTTTGTTTGACACCTTTACCATTTGGCACTCCTTGGTTAGGATAGGTTTTACCATTTCCTTTACCACCATGCCCTTTTCTCTTCTTCCCACCGCCACCGCCATTACCGATCAAGAGAACGTCCTTAGATTTGGTCCCCAAACTCAACTCAGCTGTCTTGAGCATGGAATGTAGCTCAGCAATGGATTTCTCCATATTATGCATGTTGTAGTTTACCACAAAAGACTTGTAGTCATCAGACAACGAGTTGAGTATAGTATATGTTGCCATTTGCAACGGTATGGGGTGACCAAGTCTAGCGAGGTGATCCATGTGTCCCTTCATTTTCATGACGTGGGCACTCACCGACGTTCCTTTGACCATCTTGCAAGAGTTGAAGGCTCGATTGATGTCAAACCTCTCAGTGCGAGCTTGCTCTTGAAATGAATCCCTAAGTTGCTGGATCATCTCAAATGCAGGCACATCCATAAGTCCCGATTGTAACTCAGGACTCATAGTGGTGAGCATTAGACAGCTCACATCGAGTGCATCACTGGCATGCTTATCATAAGCTTGCCTCGTTTCAGCTCTGGCATTAACAGCAGGGGTGTTTGGTACCGCTCTCTCCAAGACATACCACTTTTTCTCATGTCTGAGCACAATACGAAGATTGCGCTCCCAGTTGAGAAAGTTTGACCCAGTCAACTTGTCCTTTTCGAGGATTCAGCGAAGTGAGAGATTATTGGTACTTGTTGTCGCGATTGTGTTTGTTGCTTCCATCTACAAATCAAACCCATTTTAGTTAGTAATCATCAATAAACATTCTCTAAAATATATTATAAACCCATAATTAATATTTTAGGCCTAGGATCCATATATCACATTCTCGCCGCAAGGTTTGGGCACTTCCCGACGAGACATGCTATTTCTGGTAGGTAACTTCCTTACTGATCGTATCAAGACTTGACACGATTCCTAAGGGTCGTAGAATCTTTAGACTTATAACTTATTACAAATTTGTACAATCTAATTGTACATTTCTAAGTTAGTAATAAAGTCTAGTATGTTTATTCTACTCAAGTACTTTTTGGGCCGGGACTCCCGATTATCACCAAAGTAGATCAGACCATCTAAGACAGTGCGATGCTCTGCGGCGGGACTCCCGATTATAACAGAACCTTACGCACCCTAACACTCGCAATGATTTGAATCCATATCTAAGGTTCTTTATCCTTACAATATGAATATCGTTTAACAAGTGAGGTGTTCCATTAGGTGGATAGTACTTAGATCTAAGATTTTCTTGGGTTTGTTTAAGTCTTAAAACTAAACTTAAACTTTTATTCCAATCTTAATCCTTGTTTAAAATGTGTGACTTGTAAATTGAAGGGTTCTACAAGATACCTTTTTAAAACATAAGAACTATTCTTTAAAACTTATAGTTTCAAGAATTTGCGCGATCTTACATGTATACCTAAAACGAGGTGTACAAAATGTTTTTCTAGGTTTTGTGAGAAACCTTATCTAGAATAAAACTTACTTGTTTTATCTCACTTGAAAAACATACAAACTTATGTTAAACTTTTAAACTCTTTTATGATTCATGAACTTGAAACATAAACCTAGTTTAACACATCTAGTTTTTCACATGTCTAATAATGAATTTAAACATTTGTTTTGACTTATTAGATTCGACCAAAACTTATGTCTTGATGACACACTTATAAACTTTGTGATTTTCTTGTGTAGCTCCCACTAGCTTCAACAACCATGATGAAACTTAAGCTAACACAATCACCGGTTTTTACTTGGTGAAACTAATAAACTTATTATATAAAGACTATAGAATAATTCTTAGTTTGTTTAAACCTTTCTTATATTCAACTTGGACTAGTTAAATATAGGTTCTTGTTATTTTTACTTGATCATTAATCTAGTATATTACATGACTTGTAAAATACTTATATTATACTTGTATAATTATCTAGTTATACTAACTTATAACTTTATACATCTTAATATATATAACTTTGTATATTTCTAGTTAATCATATAATTTCAACTTGTACAATTATCTAGTTATAATGAAATCATAACTTTGTACTTTCTAGTTTTAATTATATTATAACTTATACAATAACTAATTATAATATTATCTTTGAAGATCAAAATAACATTACCCTTTTTAATTGTTTCATTTTTATCTTGTATTTTAATGTATTCGTATATATGTATATTTTATAATAAACTTGTAACATTCTAATAAGAATATTACATCTAGTTTATACATATGTATTTTAACTTGATCTAATTAAAATACGTATAAACTTATTATATCCTTTTAAAAATGAATTTTACTTAATAATTAAAAATTCCGAAAAATTAAATACATATATATAAATACATACATACACCTTGTTCACTTTAGAACTTAAAAATTAACATCCTCTATATCAATTCCCTAAATTAATTAGACGAACCCTAATCTTGTTTTTGACCAATCAAAACTAGGGTTTTGACTTTCTTGATCAAAGACATTATTTAAATTAAAAGACTAATTTTAATCAATCCTATTAAACAATAAACTTTGTTTAATTCTAAGATAGATTATAACTTTTAATAAATTTATTTAAACTTTTTAATTTAAACCTTATAGACAATAAAACTTTGTCTAAGTTACTAGGTTTAAAGAACTAGTTAAATAAATCTATCAAAATAATAATTAAACCTATTAGACATAAACTTTTCTAATTAACTCGGTTTTAGATTATTATCCTAATTAATACTTTTAAACAATTAAACTCAAACTAGTTTAATGTTCTAGGGTTCTTTAGGGTTTCGAAATTCTTAAGGCTAGGAAACTTTTCCACCAATTAAACTAGGCTAGTTTAATAAACTTGGTGTCCAAGTAACCTCTAGATTTTCGAAATCTTAAGGGATTAGGAAAGAATCCTTTTGATCAATTAAACAAATCTTGTTTAACATACTTGATCTTAGGGATCTTCCTTGGTCACGAAATTGCTAGGGAAGTAAGGAAAGAATCCTTTTGATCAATTAAACATATCTTGTTTAACATACTTGATCATAGGGTTCTTTTCTAGGGTGCTAGGGATTTCTAGAAACCTTCTTGACCAATTAAACTTAGACTAGTTTAATATTCTTGGTCCTAGGGTTCTTCCTTTTTTCGAAAAATATAAAGAAGAAGAAGAAGAAAATTTAAAACAAAAAAAAAAACTTGTAATTAAAGTAAACAAACAATCTTTGTTAATCTAGTCTAGATCTCTAAACCAACGCTCTGATACCACTGAAGGGTTTCATAATATTGATCGACCACTTGGGTCAACCTACTAGTATGCTTGGTTCGACCATACTGACCAAGAACATGAACTTGTTCTTGACCGGTTAAAACCAACTAGCTGATTTAATCCCTAAATGTGGAACTGGGATTAAACCTAATCCTTAAACCCTAAAGGATTGGGATGTTGGAAATCTATATTAGGTTAACAAGAAAGAAACCTTGTACGAAGAACTCAAACACACACATACTTGTGTGTTCGTCGACTACTACCAAGAACCCTAGGGTTCTTGGTTCGACTTCGAACAAGATGAGAGGAAGAAAGAGTGTTCCATGAATCATACCTTAGGTTAATGCTTAAGATAAGTCCACTGATGATGAATACGACGAACGATCCTCTAGATGATCACTTGCAACGATCTTGGATCTTCAAGACTTGAAGAACACGAAGAACGAATGAAGAACACGAAGAACACAAAGAGTTGTATTCTTGATCTTGTTTTCGACCGAAAATCGAAGGGGAGGGGGGAAGGGATTTTCGTGAGGTGATCAAGGGGTTTTAGGGTTACCCTAAGCCTCTTATATATATACAAATAAGTTACGCTTAGAACCCTTCTAGTTTAATTAATATTAGAACTTTAATTAAACTTCCTTTTAACAATTCCATCCCTTATAGTTTAACTAGTTTATTATTGTTGCACTTAACTATTAAATGTCTAGTATTAATACACTATAATTTCGGTACCCATATACACGAAATTATACACTTGTAGTTGTACTTTTAATAGTTAATTATATAATAACCTTTATATAATTTATACAATAATATTATCCAATTACTATATGATTTAATAGCTTTAAATCATATCATGGATAATCTATAATTAACACATTGTAATTTACTCAACTAGTAAATGTACAACTACTTGTATTAATTAGTTAGTTAAACTAATCTAGTAATAAGTTATACTTAACTTAATACTTAACTGATTCATAATGACTATTATGAATTATTCCTCTTCATAGTATCGTTGCATAACTTGCTCGTATTACATGTACTCACCGGTGTGACCCTTAGGTGTTTCGTAGGCATGGATGTATCATCATAGGTTGACTAACTGTGCACATAATTCCTTCAGTATATACACTTGACATGAATCCTTAGAATCAAGAAGTTTGTCTATTCTCTCATTCCACTGAAGAGCTGAATTGGTTGTGGCACAAAAGGCTATCTCATTTGAACTTTAAAAATATATCAAAGCTAGCTCGAGGTCAGGTGGAGAATGGCTTGCCACAAATCAAGTATGAAAATGATAAACTTTGTTCAGCCTGTGAACAAGGTAAACAAAATAAAAGCTCCTTCGAATCAAACAATGTTTCTTCATCGACAGCTGCTTGCATATGCTCCATATGGATCTCTTTGGTCCTATGAGCACTGAAAGTCTAGGTGGAAAGAAGTATACACTTGTTATCGTTGATGAAATTATCAAATTCATCAAAAAGATGGAACTTCTAAATGGGTCAAGAGTTAAGATGCTGAGATCAGACAATGGTACTGAATTCAGAAACAGTACATTGGAAGACTTCTGCTCAGAAGTCGGGATCTCACAAAACTTTTCAGCTGCTAGAACACCTCAACAAAATGGTGTTGCTGAAAGAAGAAACAGAACCCTAATAGAAGCTGCAAGAACAATGCTTGCTGAGTCAAACATGCCAAAACAATTTTGGGCAGAAGCTGTTAACACAACTTGTTTTACTCAAAACAGGTCTCTCTACGTGAAGAGACACAAGAAAACTTCCTACGAGATTCTTCTTCAGAGGAAACCATATATCGGTTTCTTTCATGTATTTGGTTGTGTGTGTTTTGTGTTAAACACACGAGATCAGCTGAGCAAATTTGACTCAAAAGCTGATGAAGCATTGGAAGAATCTTCAACAAAAGAAGACAAACATTGGAAGAATCTATAAATGTTACTTTTGAAGAACACTCTAAGGCCTTAAATCCCACCTCTGTTGAATCATCTGACGCATTTCAGAGATCAGCTGAACCATCAACTGATGATACAGCTGAAGCATTCTCTGATGCTTTGAATCTTTTTGAAGTTCCAATAAATGATTCAGATGATACATTTCATGATGCTCCTACATATCTTGTAGATATTGCAGCTGTTCAACAAGAAATTCCAACATCAATAGCATCATCCAAGGCTAGATCCAACTCTAAGCCACCTCTTCATACTTCTAGAAGATTAGTTCAAAATGAAGTACTCAACCCTGCTGAGCATTCAACTGCTCAACAAGGATCAAATTCAGCTGAATCTTCTTCTTCAACTGCTCCTCAATCCAAGTGGACCTCAGAACATCCAATTGAATTAATCATTTGAGATCCACAACAAGGAGTTGTCACATGAAGTAAGGCATCATGCAATCTTTGCCTATGGTTGTGTTTCTTAGCAGTTGAAGAACCGAAAAATATTAAAGCTGTCTTAGAAAGCTCCAGCTAGATTCAAGCGATGCAGAAAGAACTTAACCAATTTGAGGTCAATAAAGTGTGGCAGCTGGTGCCTCCACCAGCTGGTAAGACAATAATTGGTACCAAGTGGGTATTCAGGAATAAAATGGATGAAGAAGGTGTGGTTATCCGCAACAAGGCTAGACTCGTTGCAAAAGGATATAGACAGGAGGAAGGAATAGATTTCGATGAAACATTTGCTCCAGTAGCAAGGCTTGAGGCTTTGAGAATATTTTTAGTCTATGCTGCTTACAAAAACTTCACAGTTTTTCAGATGGACGTGAATAGTGCATTCTTAAACGGTAAATTGCAAGAGGAAGTTTACTTGAAGCAACCTCCAGGTTTTGAAAATCCTAAGTACTTAGACTATGTGTTTAAGTTGGATAAGGCGTTGTATGGGTTGAAACAAGCTCCTCGTGCATGGTATGACACTCTCTCCACGTTCCTTCTAGCAAATGATTTCACCAGTGGGAAGATTGATAAAACCTTATTCATTCGTAAAATCAAAGGTGATATCATTCTTGTTCAAATTTATGTGGATGACATAATTTTTGGTGCTACTGATGAAAAACTTTGTAGACGTTTTTCAAAACTTATGTCTACAAAGTATGAGATGAGTATGATGGGTGAATTAACATATTTTCTTGGATTACAATCTAAAAATGGAATTTTTATAAATCAAGAAAAATATATCAAAGATCTTTTAAAGAAATTCGATATGAATTCATCATCATCTATGAAAACTCCAATGGCTCCTCGGAATAATCTAGATGCTGATACAACTGGGAAATCAGTTGATATCACATTCTACAGAGGAATCATTGGGTCTTTACTCTATCTCACTGCCAGCAGACCATATATTATGTTTGCTACTTGCATGTGTGCTAGGTATCAAGCTGATCCAAGAGAGTCTCATTTGATAGCTGCTAAGCGAATTTTGAGGTACCTTAAAGGTACTCCAAGCCTAGGTCTTTGGTATGCCAAAGACTCCGGGTTTAATCTAATTGGCTATTCAGATTCAGACTTTGCAGGGTGCAAGATGGATAGAAAAAGCACTACTGGAGGATGTCAGCTGCTAGGTGGCAAGCTAGTCAGCTGGACAAGCAAGAAACAAAATACTCTTTCCACCTCTACAGTTGAAGCGAAATATGTTGCTGCTGGAAGCTGTTGTGCTCATGTCCTTTGGATGAAGAATCAGCTGATTGAATTCGATATTGCAAAGTTCCTATCTACAGTGATAACACAAGTGCTATCGCAATCAGCAACAATCCAGTTCTTCATTCTAGAACCAAACATATCGATATTAGGTATCATTTCATTAAAGATCACATTAAACAAGGATGGACAAATTGGAGACTGAGGTCAGGTCTTTGACCTCTCAAGTAGCTGGTCTCCAAGGCACCTTTAACCTCATTCTTCAAAAGTTAAATGAGGGTGTCGCTGTTGTTCATCCTACTGCTACACCAGAGAGTTCCTTACTTCTTCAGGCACTCTCTGAGGGGGAGAAAGAGCAAGCTACATCAGCAGGTGAACAAACAGGTGAACATCTTGATTCACAACTTATAGTCACCTCTGCTTTTGGAGCCAATGATCAAGAAGACATTCCAGCAGGTGAGACTCCAATTTCTCCACCACTCACCACTGCTGGATTACAAGAAGGAGAAGAAGACGTTTTAGTAGACGAGACTCTAATTCAAACAACACTCGTCCCTACTGAATCACCTGAGGTAATTGCTTCAGTAGATGAGACAACAACGCAATCAACACCCATCCCTGCTGAAGGTCTCAGGACAGAAGAAACCTCAACTGATCACGTTAAAATCGTTGATTCATTTCAATCAGTTGAGGTCCCACAAGTCGAAACCCCACAAATCTAAATCCCTCAACACATTATACAGGTGAATCCTCAACCTGCTGAGGGGGAGCTACATCTTGTCGAGTTTCAAGCTGGCCTCGTAGAGGAAGTTAGAACCACTGCTGAGCTCGAAACAGTTATTGCTCTCCAAAGAAAAACTCAAGAAGAGCTGTTTCAGAAAGTTGAAGCAGAAAGAGCTGAGAACATTAGGTTGTTCAATAAGGTTCTTTATAAACGAAGGCAAGAAGCAAAAATCACCAGCGTAACGAGTCCAAAAGCATCATCCAGCTCTCCACAAGAAATCATCATATATAGAGCTGGAGGGGTCTTTGTTCCTGAAAGGGTAACTCTGAACAAGATCACCACTCAATTCAACTATGATGGATGGAATGAGATGCTAGCAGCTGCCAGATCTGCAAAACCATCACCTAATATAACAGATCTGGAAAGTGAGATAAGAGTCACAATCATTTCCTTCAAGACTCTATGCGAAAAGATCAGGAGACAATCTCCTGACTTGGCAAATCGCATACCAGCTGAATTGCGTGACTCTCAAGTTGCTACTATCAGAGGTCCTGCTGGTGAAAGCTCCTCAGCAAGAGGGGAGAAACGTAAGTCTGTTCTCCCTGATCCCTTCGCTGAATCCAGATCAGCTGACGGTGGGTCGTCTATAATTTATGCTAAACGACCAAGACTCAATCTCACAAGAACCGTTCCCATGGGAGTTAACTTTATCCCTGGGCAAATACTCAAAGAACCCATCTACGATTTTTGCTATCTGGATGAAAGGAAGAGGCCTTGCTTTCAACAAGCTGGTGAACTAGACTTGTGCGACGTTCAACAACTTATGGTCTATCACAAACTGTTGAGCTCCTCTAATGTAGAGGGAAAAGAAATGAAGAAATTAATCGACTCAGCCATCAGCTTGGTGTATCAGAAAGTCCTAAGAGAATAGATGATAGGACTTGTAATTTTTATGATTTTTCTATGCACCTTATCAGCTTCAATCAATATAAAATCATCATTTTGTAATATACTTGTAAAAATACTGTAAAAAGATATACATAGTCAAAAGAACCCAAAGGGTCAAAGCACATAAGCATTCAGCTGATCCAAACAGTTGAATCATTATAGGTTCATACTCATACAGCTGTTAGATTGCAACAAATAGGGGGAGATTGTTAGTCCCCATACTAAGTAAATAAGATTTGATGATCGATAGCTAAGAAGAATAAATCAGCTGAAGTAAGTATCTCAGCTGAAGCACAAGTATATTCATGAACCTTCAGCTGAGTACGTACTTAGCTCTAGGAATCAAGTCAAATCAGCAGCTATATAAGAGTGATCATTCAAAGTCGAAGAGCGAAGGACAGAGACCAGAAGAAGACCATTCAGCTGATAGTAGAATCAGCTGATGGTATCCGCTGCAGATAAAGACTTGGTGGAAAATGTTCTTGACACTTTGGACATTTTCCTTTCCCACTCAAAGAAAAAGAAAACGATGAGGATCTTCTATTTTGGAAGAGAAGATAATGTGTCAGTTCATCATCGTTTGTCCCTCCAAGCATGTAAAGGGAAAGTCAACTACTTTTGTACTATCATAGTACACCTTTTCACTGTGCGTCAGAAAAGGTAGCAAAAGGAGTTGACACAAAGTACGATTGGGACTATAACCTATGCAAGTGCATTAAATGTTTCCATGGACAAGTCTACATCGACGAATGATTTGTTTACACGTCGATTAACTTGTGGACAAAAGAACATGGATCTTGGGCTATATATAGAGACGTACATGCTTGCATTTACACACACCTTTTAGCATTCATAGCACAAGAACATTCTATGAGAGTTTGTTATTGTCTGGCATTCAATATCAGTTGTTGGTATTAGCTGATATAACTCTCCTTGCATAGTCTTCTAGTTTGAGCGAGCAAAAGTGTCACTTCAAGTATAAAGTTTTAGTTAGTGAGTATTATCTATTTCCGCAAACTTTGTACTGTATTAAGTTGTTTTAATAAACTCTTAATCATTTGTGTTTACTTAGTTAGTGGTCTTGTGTTCTTTATCTTATTGTCTTTACTTAGCCTTAATGCAACACATTTGTGTTGTTGGGATCCAACAGAGTTGTCACCAGAGTCAGCCCAATCGTGAGTTTCAGCTACAAGACCCTTGTCAGCAACCTTACCTTCAGGTGCCTTCTTTTCTTCTAGGATCTTTTTGGTGAAGGCTTGTAGCTTTTTGTATTTCTCTTCAATGGACTCACCAGCTGAAGAGGATGAACTTGCTTTCTTTTGCTTGCAGTCGTTAGCATAGTGTCCCTTTTTGTTGCATTTGTAGCAGGTTATCTCAGAAATATCAGGTGTACTTCCAGAGGGTTTGGAAGATGCAGCTGACGAGATAGGTCAGCTACTAGTACTTCTAGCTGAGGAGCCAGACTTGCCTTTGAAGAATTTTCTGTTTTTGACAAGTAAGGCAAGCTCAGATAAAAGGGCTTCATTATCTTCGTCTCCATCGATCTCTTCAATGCTGACCTCAGGCATGTTGAACAGATCAACAGCTGAAGTTGTATCAGCTTCATCATCTGAGGGGGGATATTCAATCCTACTTGGTTTGTTTATAGAAACAAGAGCAGCTGAAGACCCTGAAGAACTCACTTTTGATTCTTTTGGAGGTTGAAATTTGTTAAGTACGATTCTCTCATGGCTGAAAAACATGCCATAGAGAGAGGAAAGAGTGTAGTCTTTTAAAGTAGCAGACGTACTCATGCAAGTTATGATGGTAGCCCATTTTGAAGGAAGAGTTGCCATGAACTTACACATTTTGGACATATCGTCGTTTTCAACCCCATGAGACTTCAGCGCGTTTAAAAGAATGTTATAACGATTGAATGTTTGAGCTATAGTCTCGCTAGGCTTGGCTTTAAACAGCTCGTAGTCATGAATGAGCATGTTTTTGTTATGTTCACGCACAACGGATGTGCCTTCATAAACTTCAGCCAACCTTTCCCACATTTCTTTGACTGAGTCACAAAATTGAATGTTGTGATACAGTTCATCACCAACTGCTTGAAAAAGCATATCCCTTCCTTTATTTTCAAGATGAACAAGACGTTTTTTTAGCGTATGTCCATTGTGCTTCAGATTTCACAACGTAAGTAAAGACGATAAAGTAAAGAACACACAATTTCAATGATTAAGAGTTTATTAAAACAACTTAATACAGTACAAAGTTTGCAGAAATAGATAGTACACACTAACTAAAACTTTATACTTGAAATGACACTTTTGCTCGCTCAAACTAGGGAACTTATGCAAGGAGAGTTATATCAGCTGATACCAACAGCTGATATTAAATGCCTGAGTATTAACTATGGAGAAGTTAATACCAGACAATAACAAACTCTCAGAGAATGTTCTTGTGCTATGAATGCTAATAGGTGTGTGTAAATGCAGGCATTTATGTCTCTATATATAGCCAAAGATCCATGTTCCTTTGTCCACAAGTTAATCTACGTGTAAACATATCATTCGTAGATGTAGACTTGTCCACGGAAACATTAAATGCATTTGCATAGGTTATAGTTCCAATGTACTTTGTGTCAACTTCTTTTACCACCTTTTCTGATGAACAGTGAAAAGGTGTACTATGATAGTACAAAAGAAGTTGACTTTCCCTTTACATGTTTGGAGGGACAAGCGATGAAGTGCTGACAAGTTATCTTCTATTCTAAAATGGAAGATCTTCATCGTTTTCTTCTTCTTTGAGCGGGAAAGGAAAATGTTCAGAGTGTCAAGAACATTTTCCACCAAGTCTTTGTCTACAATAGGTACCATCAGCTGATTCCACTATCAGATGATTGGTCTTCTTCGGGTTTCTGTCCTTTGGCCATAAACTTCGAATGATCACTCTTGTATAGTTGTTGATTTAACTTGATTCCTTGAGCTAAGTACGTACTCAGCTGAAGGTTTATGAATATACTTGTGCTTCAGCTGAGATACATACTTCAGCTGATTTTATTCGTCTTAGCTATCGATCATCAAATCTTATTTACTTAGTCTGAGGACTAACAATTATCACCTAATTTTGGGATTGGGGCATCCTAATGCAACTGATATGGGCCTATTAATCCGTTTTTCCCTTTGGCTTGTTAGTATATTAAAAAGGATTGGTCCATCTTAGCTGGCCTTAAACATTTCATGTGGGTTTACTTTTTTTTGTGGGCTTACTTTTTTTGAATGTTAGTGTTTCTATCATATTATTAAGAAACATTTACCAGAAAAATGGTATATGCAATGGTACCACACTTCAGATTGTCGTTATAGGTACCCGTATTATAGAAGCATTTGTTATATCTGGAAGTAATGTTGGGTATCGTACTTTTATATCTAGATTATCTTTGAGGCCTTCTGACACCAATATTCCGTTTAAGTTTAAAAGACGGCAATTTTTCACTTTCTATTTGCTTTGTTATGACAATAAATAAAAGTCAAGGACAATCATTGTCAAAAGTTGATATGTATTTAAGAGAACATGTTTTCTCACATGGTCAATTATATGTAACCTTATCTAGTGTAATAACAGACAAGGACATAACATTTTAATAGAAGATAAAGATGAAGATCTAACAAATAAAACATCAAATGTTATTATATGTTCTTGAGTGTTTAAAAATTTATCTTGATCTTCTAAATATAAAATACTTTTTGGAAATTTGTTATTTGATTCTTTATTTTCTTTTAGTAGTTATTCTTTTATATGTACAATATATTTGTAATGTGTACTATATCCCTTATTATATTATATATATTTAAAATAAGTTTTTATAATTTATATTTGTATTATGTAATACTTACTTTTAGCAAATTTTATAACAGCCTGTGATTTTTCACAGGCTATAAACTAATATTTATTATAAAATAAAGAGCACACATATTTTCTTTATGAGAGCAAACGCCTCCGTCATCCTGTAGTGGCGTGTGAGTCTTCTGGGGTTGTCGATTATTGTGAGATGTTTTTTTATGTGTTATTTTTATTTTGCTTGAGAAAATAGAAAGAAGTGGTACGGGGACCTTAACATGGAATTCTTTGCCTATAATAACCTCCCGTCATAACCTTATGTTATAACCTTAACCATTAACTAACTACCTTACCATTGATTACAAGTATAACATTCACTTTTTTATGGTGTGTAAATGATATTTTTTATACAACTAGTAAAGCAAGGGTCGTCCGTTACTGCGTATGTTTAAAATATTTATTTTTCAGAAATTCATGAATAATATTTAACAAAAGTTTTTTTACGAATTTTCTTTCTAATATACATGTAACATTGATTCTTATTTTGAATTATGATGTAGAAAACATATCTTCTAAAATGGTATATTTTAATGAAAATGTCGTACAAAAGTTTGTTTAGCGGTGACTTATTTTAGCAATTATAACATTTATGATCCGTAATAATTATAGCTTTTTTCTCAATCTATTCTAAGAATTATAGCATCAAATAAAGTAATATAGAATATTAGAGGCTATAAGTATGAATTATAAAAATGTAGAGGTTTTAAATATGAATTATAAAAGTTTAAGAGTTCTAATTTCAAAATTTTAAGAAAAGAATGTTTTTAGTATAAAAAAGGATTGAGATATACAAAATATTGTTGCCATTTTAAATAATAAAAGTGTAGTATTTGTAAAAAAATTATAATAAAGAAATCGTACAACTATATAGGGTGAAAGTGTAATTTATAATCTTATAAATAGAATAATAAAAAATATACTTGAGGACATCATATGGCAAGGTTTGAACTTCACACATAAAGATTAAAGGCAGGTGCCTTACCAGTTCAACTACATTCAACTTTGGTCATCATTTTACACAATACATTTATATATTGTATGAGTAATTTGGCTTATGAACAGTAATAAACCTATGACAATCTTAACCTATATATGGAGCCTAATTTTGATGAGGGCTCGACACCATGGCAATTCCGACGATTCTGATTGGTCGTAAATGTCACACGTAATTCAGGGATTGGTCCACGTCATTTGTACTCATCACAGTTCGAATCTGGTACAGCATACCGTCTACATTCATCTGTTTCATATACGACTTCCTACATACAAGGAAACAAATAACTATCTAGGCGACTATTAAGGAAATTATGTTAATGCTTTAAATTTACAATACGATTTATTCAAAACTTCAACACGACTCAATATAATTTCCATAAACACCGGCATTCAATGATTATCTTCCCATATTTTAAAGATCAATCACCTTATATTAGTCCTCATGCTTTCGGAATTAACACACTCATTGCAAACCACCTCCATCGTGTTCTCGAAATCGCAGCTTCACAACCAGGTTTGTTACACGATTTTAACCCGTTTAATCTGCATTCATATAACTTTTAATCTGCATTCATAAAAGTTTTTGTCAATAATCTTCTTTATTAGAATGTTTTCATAATATGAATGCCAAAACTGTTATGAATTTAAATTTATATTTGTTTACCATGACTGATCTTTAATTCCTTCCAGATTCTTGAATTCAGGAATACTCTGTGGATCTCCAAAACCATATCAACACACACAAGGTATTCAACAAACCATAATTAATACTGTTTCGTGATAATATCCTCTTTAAAAAAACTATTTTCTTATTTCAACAAACTTAATGTTGAAATCGAAAAACCCTAATTAATACTTTATTCTTATTTTTTTTTAAATTAATTTTAAAAGTCAAACTGCTTTACGCTTTTTTTATTTCCAGAATATTTTATTTCTTTTTTTTTAATATGTAATACATTTAATTATAGAAAACAGTTATTGTAAAATCACAATACGACTTACTAAAAAGTAAAACTCTTTAATTGATCTAACAGTTTGACTTTTAAAAATCAAACTATACAAAGTCAAACTGTTAAAACCGGTATCCTTATAGAGTTTTTGTGATTAAATAAACTTGGTTTTTTTTATATTTTAATTTTATTTTTTTTATTACTGTTTCATGAGAATACCCTATTTAATACCGTCCTTATCCTGAGATTGATTTTAAACCCTAAACCCTTAGTTTACAAAGTTTAATAGTTTGACTTTAAATTGATTTTTTTAGAAAAAATACAACTGCTTTGCTTTTTTGAATTAATAAACATGTGTTTTAATTAAATATTCAAAAATAAAATACTATGTGTTTTTGTTTTAAAAAAAATTTTAAAACAAAAATTCGACACTTTGACTTTTAAAGTAATTTTAAAAGTCAAACTTCTTTACGATTTTTTTATTTCCAGGATATTTTATTTCTTTTTTTTAATCTGTAATACATTTAATTATAGAAAACAGTTATTGTAAAATCACAATACGACTTACTAAAAAGTAAGACTCTTTAATATTTCTAACAGTTTGACTTTTAAAAGTCAAACTGTACAAAGTCACACTGTTAAAACCGGTATTCTTATACAGTTTTTTTGATTAAACAAACTGGCTTTTTTTTAAAATTTTATTTTTATTTTTTTTTATTACTGTTTCATGAGAATACCCTATTTAATATCGTCCTTATCCTGAGATTGATTTTAAACCCTAAACCTTAGTTTACAAAGTTTTAATAGTTTGACTTTAAATTGATTTTTTTGGAAAAAATAAAACTGCTTTGCTTTTTTGAATTAATAAACCTGTGTTTTAATTAAATATTCAAAAATAAAATAGTATGTGTTTTTGTTTTAAAAAAAATTATAAAACAAAAATTCGACACTTTGACTTTTAAAGTAATTTTAAAAGTCAAACTGCTTTACGATTTTTTTATTTCCATAATATTTTATTTCTTTTTTTAATTTGTAATACATTTAATTATAGAAAACATTTATTGTAAAATCACAATACGACTTACTAAAAAGTAAGACTCTTTAATTATTCTAACAGTTTGACTTTTAAAAGTCAAACTGTACAAAGTCAAACTGTTAAAACCGGTATTCTTATACAGTTTTTTTGATTAAACAAACTGGCTTTTTTTTAAATTTTAAATTTATTTTTTTTATTACTGTTTCATGAGAATACCCAATTTAATACCGTCCTTATCCTGAGATTGATTTTAAACCCTAAACCCTTAGTTTACAAAGTTTTAATAGTTTGACTTTAAATTGATTTTTTTGGAAAAAATAAAACTGCTTTGCTTTTTTGAATTAATAAACTTGTGTTTTAATTAAATATTCAAAAATAAAATACTATGTGTTTTTGTTTTAAAAAAAAAATTAAAACAAAAATTCGACACTTTGACTTTTAAAGTAATTTTAAAAGTCAAACTGCTTTACGATTTTTTTATTTCCAGAATATTTTATTTCTTTTTTTAATCTGTAATACATTTAATTATAGAAAACAGTTACTGTAAAATCACAATACGATTTACTAAAAAGTAAGACTCTTTAATTATTCTAACAGTTTGACTTTTAAAGTCAAACTGTACAAAGTCAAACTGTTAAAACCGGTATTCTTATACAGTTTTTTTGATTAAATAAACTGGCTTTTTTTTTAAATTTTAATTTTATTTTTTTTATTACTGTTTCATGAGAATACCCTATTTAATACCGTCCTTATCCTGAGATTGATTTTAAACCCTAAACCCTTAGTTTACAAAGTTTTGATAGTTTGACTTTAAATTGATTTTTTTGGAAAAAATAAAACTGCTTTGCTTTTTTGAATTAATAAACCTGTGTTTTAATTAAATATTCAAAAATAAAATACTTTGTGTTTTTGTTTTAAAAAAAATTTAAAACAAAAATTCGACACTTTGACTTTTAAAGTAATTTTAAAAGTCAAACTGCTTTACACTATTCTGTTTCGTTTTTTTATATTAAATAAAGTGATTTTAAAAGTCAAATTGCTTTGTATTTTTTTATTTCCAGAATATTTTTTTTCTTTTTTTTATTTCCAGAATATCAATTCAGAAACTGTTATGAATTTAAATTTAAATTGTTTACCACGACTGATCTTTAATTCCTACCATCTTTAATCAATCAGGAATATTCTGTGGATCTCCAAAATCATATCTGCAAACTCAAGGTATTCAACAAACCCTAATTATTACAGTTTCATGATAATATGCTCTTTAAAAAAATTGTATTCTTATTTCAACAAGCTCAAAGTTAAAATCGACAAACCCTAATTAATATAAATAGTCTTAGTTCTGTTTAATTATGTAATTATTTACCTGAACAATCCTTGTATTAATAAAATTGTATTTTAATAAGAATCTTTAAATACAAAATACTATGTGTTTTGGGTTTAAAAAAAATTAGTTTTAAAAGTTCGACAGTTTGACTTTTAAACTGAATTTTAAAAGTCAAACTGCCTTGTTTTTTTTCATAATATTTTATTTCTTTTTTTAAATGACAATATTAAAACAACAAAACAATTATTAAATTAAAATACAGTTTTCAATTTAAATAATCTGGGTTTTTTTTTAATTTTATTTATATTACTGTTTATTTACAACTAAAACATTTAATGTAAAATCACTATTGACTTACTAAAAGTCAAACTGTTTATTTAAAATAACAGTTTGACTTTTAAATTGACTTTAAATTGTGTTTTAAACTAACAGTTTTACTAAAAGTAAAAGTTCGACAGTTTGACTTTAAATTGACTTTTTAAAAGTCAAACTGCTTTGTATTTTTTTAATTTTCAGATTAAAAAAATAAATTGTTTTAATCACATTTTCATGAGAATATATTCTTTAAACTGTTAATATATGAACCTTAAACTTTTTGCATAATTTTGTACCTTGGCTAAGAAAACAAACTGTTGTTAAACAGTTTGACTTTTAAAGTCAAACTGTCAAATATGTATTTCTTTTTATGTAAATTGTTCAAATTATCTGTTATTAAAAAATAATAGCAATCAAATAGATAAATTTACACTGCTCAAATTGGTATAATTTTTTTAAACTGAACATACTATTGCAGATTCGCACATTAGTTCAACACTTCTCTCGAATTGTCAAACACCAAAAAAGATAAGTTTTCTTCTTTACATATTCAAAAATTTACATATTTATCATAATTGACTTCCATGTGCTAACACTTAAGTTTAAATTTGTGATGTCAAATTTTGATAGCAATTAAATAACCTATATGGTTGCGGAGCCTCTATCAACTTAAGGAACCACTTTAAAAACTGATAAGGCAACATCTGCTAACATGTAAGTTTATGTTTTATCTTTTAAAAACTACAGTGCTATATATTAGAACACATTCAGAAAAGAAAATGTTAGTTATACGTTTATAGAGTAAACATGTAGAATCACTTGAAATGTCTTTGAACAGATACTAATCACAAACACCTGGAGGATTCTGTCAATACAGAAATGCTATAAAGAAAATGAAATTTTTTTAAAATTACACATTAAAAAAATGAACTGTGATTAACATTTTTCAATTAAAATGTCAAATACAAAAAATTTATGGCGGATAACAGCACTGTATACTTATTTTAAACCCTAATTCCTTAAGCCAATATTTAGGGATAAAAATTACCGATCTAGGGTTCAAGGTACGACAGCCGCTTAGGAACCCAAATTGCACCACCTAAATCGGTCAATCTCCCTTATATGCAACGTTTTTTATGATGGCTCCACCATCGTATTTGCTGAGCCTCTAACGATCGGTAAAATCTGTGTGCTTTTCTCGACTGCCAGACGCTCCGCATGAACCAATTTTGACTGTTTCATGATCGGTCAACTTAGACATTTCATATAAGGCTTTTTTGGGCCGTCCACATATTTCAGTTATGTGGGCCGGACTAATTTTAATGTAAAAAACACAACTCGGTATTTTAATTTTATAAATAGATGGGTTGTCCAAACTTTAATATAATTGTTAAAAATCATAATAACTAATGTATCTAAATAAATCTACATACTTACCCACTTAATCACCGAAACAAGTTATTGTCCTTTAATTGTATAAAATATATTATTATTTGTGTTATTTGTATTTTCATGATATATTTGTTCAATAACAATATTAATTTCATTTTACATGAAACATAGTGCTAGATTATACGAAGATGTCTAATAAGGCAATGGTATATAATAAAGAAAAAAAGGAGGAAAAAGAAAAAGCATGGTAGAAAACAATGAGAATCAACCGGAAAACACGGTAGATGGTTTGTGCTCTTCGTCCAACACACGTAAGTATTTTATTTATTTACTACTTTTATTAATATGCGCTATCCGGCGGCAAGGTGGGTACAATATGCGCTATCACTCGAATGGTCATAAGTCCTTCCGACAACAAGATGCCATTCAAATTGAATCGAAGGCAATTCCCCGTTCAGGTATGCTTTGCGATGACTATTAATAAAAGTCAAGGTCAGACGTTGTCTCAGGTTGGTTTGTTTCTGCAAAAACCGGTATTCTCACATGGTCAGCTTTATGTAGCTGTATCTCGAGTTAAGAGCAAGAAAGGATTGAAGGTCATTTGTTGTGACAGAGATGGCAATTACACTAATTCAACATCAAATGTCGTTTACAAAGAATATTATTTCGTTTGTAAATTATATGTAACATTTCTTCATTTACCGTTTGTTTGTACAAAATCATCATCACATCTATCTATTATTATATCATTTAGAAATATATAAAGTTTTGGATATTTTTCTACATACTAAAATTTACAGTATACCCGCCCATCGGGCGGGTTTTGTAGCTAGTTGTATATATATACAAATAACATAATTTTTTGTGATGTATTATATACATATTAAGTCAATTTGTAGCTAATTTAACATATTTGCACGTCTTTTAAATGTCATCTAAGATAATAATTGTTCAACTTACCTTAGCTAAATTGATAATATGTTAATTTATATACATTATGTGTATCATCAGGATCCGCCATGAAACGCGGGCCTCAGCACCTCGTGGTACACAAAGAGAGCTTGCATACAATTTGTAATGAGGTGTATTGATACTCGATGAGATGTGGTGTCTACACCATAAAAAGTATTCATACACTACAATCTATATTTTATTGTACTTATAAAATTTGCTTTAAAACTTGTACTAGTCTATAACCCGTGATAAATCACGGGTGGCTTATAAAAATCTTCATAATATTTTCATATTTTCATAATGTTCTACTATTTAAGAATACTTTACTCATTAAAAAGTTTGTAAGTTTGAAATAATTTCAGACTTCAAAACGAATATGTTCACATATTTTTTAGAACATTATTTATAAAGATTACAAATTTAGTAAAAGAAAGAAATGCCCCCTAAATCATCAATATTGAGTAATTATTTAAAGAACCTAAATTTTGGGTAGAACCCAGCAAAACTCAATCTCCACCATTAATTTTCGACAAGAACGGATAATTATAGACATGAAAGTATTTGATGAGGACCCACAAATATTAGTTTGCATGTATGTTATTCATGCATGTATACATATATGGTATGTTATTCATGTAAGTATACATAACTAAATAAGTTTTATCTGTGTATTATTTGTGAACCCATGTTTTTCAGTATTTTTAATGTTTTAATTTTCTTAAAGTATATGTTTGAGTTGTCTAAATGTTATTAGTTTGCACACGTATTTACTAAATTCTGATTGGCATAGACGGGTTTTAATGGGTTCTACCCAATTAATGAGTTCTGCAAATAACTCCCTCCATCATCAATATAAGTAAAAATGAAAGAAGTAACAACTATATTATGCATTTTTATAAAATAAAAAAACTAAACATTGAGTTGTGAAAAATAATAAAGAATAATATAGGAAGCCTCTCAATCTTCTAGGTTTTATCTCAAACAGGTCAAACCAAAAAAAGCTTTAAGGAATTGCATTTTTAATACATACAACTTTATAAATCTTTTTACTCAAAGATTTAGAATATTATTTGTCATCATACGAATGGTTTTACTCAAAGATTTATAATTAGATTATTAATAATGCTAAATTCAACCTCGCAAAAGATATAGCAAAGTTTAACCTGCTTACTAACTATGAATGGTCGACTAAGGTTCTGTTATGAGAAAAAAACACTAAATTCCTCTTTGTTTAATTTATATAATCAAAAATTGAATTACATGTTGTTTGTTGGCAATAGTGAATCATTTATTAGCAATAGTTATCAATTACAATTTGAAACCGGCGATGATTCATTGTTTAAATTAACTATGAATGGTCCACTAAGGTTCTGTTATGAGAAAAAAACACTAAATTCCCCTTTGTTTAATTTATATAATCAAAAATTGAATGACATCCATGTTGTTTGTTGGCAATAGTGAATCATTTATTAGCAATAGTTATCAATTACAATTTGAAACCGGCGTTGACTCATTGTTTAAATTAAAGAGCTTTAAACACATTCAATTTTGATAACTGCTCATAGTCGTGATTATGGAGAGAGATTGTTGGTGTTTTTCATGAATTGCTCACATGGACATGAGGTGGAACACAAATTGAATTACATCCATGTTGTTTGTTGGAGGGATTTTTGAGGATTGATTTGAAATACGTACCTTAACATGGGTTTTTGAAAATGCAAAAAATGAAAAGTATCTTGCGTTTCAACCATTGTTTTATGTTGAGAACATTTTGCCTATACAAATTTTAGTAAAATTAGTCAATAATAATTTCATAATGGTAACAATATTAATTGATATACATAACCGTGTAGGTGTTCATCTCGATAAAAATGCAACGATCCATTGTTTGTAGCCTCTACATAAACAGGTCAATGTAGCAAAGTCAACGAATGAAACTGAGATTAGAATGAACAATGAAAGAAACTTGAAGCCGATTCTATATCACTATATTTTTCTCCGTAAATTCAAATTGCATGACGTGTAGCAAGAAAATATTAAAACCATAAAAAAAAAACTCAAAATAAAATCGTTAAATTAGAACAACATAACCATAAAAAAAAAAACTGGTTATTACCTTTAATATGAATTCGTGAACGGATTTTGGGGTTGCCGTTAAAAAAAATTACAATTTGAAATCGGTGATGATTCATGAAATAAATCAAAGACCTTTAAACACATTCAATTTTGATAACTGCTCATAGTCGTGATTATGGAGAGAGATTATTGGTGTTTCTCATGAATTGCTCACATGGACATGAGGTGGAATAAAATGGATATGAGATGGACATGAGGTGGAACTAAAGTGTATATTTGGACTTTTGGTTATATTAGTGACTTGGCTTTAAAGTGCCATGTGGCTTTAAAGGATTCTTATGTGGCTTTAAATATGCCATGTGGCTTTTGGAATTGCCAAGTGGCTTTAGGAATTCAAAAAACCCTTTGTTTATACAAATTTTAGTAAAATTAGTCAATAATAATTTCATAATGGTAACAACATTAATTGATATACATAACCGTGTAGGTGTTCATCTCGATAAAAATGCAATGATCCATTGTTTGTAGCCTCTACATAAACAGGTCAATGTAGCAAAGTCAGCGAATGAAACTGAGATTAGAATGAACAATGAAAGAAACTTGAAGCCGATTCTATATCACTATATTTTTCTCCGTAAATTCAAATTGCATGACGTGTAGCAAGAAAATATTAAAACCATAAAAAAAACTCAAAATAAAATCGTTAAATTAGAACAACGTAACCATAAAAAAAACTGGTTATTACCTTTAATATGAATTCGTGAACGGATTTTGGGGTTGCCGTTAAAAAAAATTACAATTTGAAATCGGTGATGATTCATTAAATAAATCAAAGACCTTTAAACACATTCAATTTTGATAACTGCTCATAGTCGTGATTATGGAGAGAGATTATTGGTGTTACTCATGAATTGCTCACATGGACATGAGGTGGAAAAAAATGGACATGAGATGGACATGAGGTGGAACTAAAGTGTATATTTGGACTTTTGGTTATATTAGTGACTTGGCTTTAAAGTGCCATGTGGCTTTAAAGGATCCTTATGTGGCTTTAAATATGCCATGTGGCTTTTGGAATTGCCAAGTGGCTTTAGGAATTCAAAAAACCCTTTGTTTATACAAATTTTAGTAAAATTAGTCAATAATAATTTCATAATGGTAACAACATTAATTGATATACATAACCGTGTAGGTGTTCATCTCGATAAAAATGCAACGATCCATTGTTTGTAGCCTCTACATAAACAGGTCAATGTAGCAAAGTCAGCGAATGAAACTGAGATTAGAATGAACAATGAAAGAAACTTGAAGCCGATTCTATATCACTATATTTTTCTCCGTAAATTCAAATTGCATGACGTGTAGCAAGAAAATATTAAAACCATAAAAAAAACTCAAAATAAAATCGTTAAATTAGAACAACATAACCATAAAAAAAAACTGGTTATTACCTTTAATATGAATACGTGAACGGATTTTGGGGTTGCCGTTAAAAAAAATTACAATTTGAAATCGGTGATAATTCATTAAATAAATCAAAGACCTTTAAACACATTCAATTTTGATAACTGCTCATAGTCGTGATTATGGAGAGAGATTATTGGTGTTTCTCATGAATTGCTCACATGGACATGAGGTGGAAAAAAATGGACATGAGATGGACATGAGGTGGAACTAAAGTGTATATTTGGACTTTTGGTTATATTAGTGACTTGGCTTTAAAGTGCCATGTGGCTTTAAAGGATCCTTATGTGGCTTTAAATATGCCATGTGGCTTTTGGAATTGCCAAGTGGCTTTAGGAATTCATAAAACCCTTTGTTTATACAAATTTTAGTAAAATTAGTCAATAATAATTTCATAATGGTAACAACATTAATTGATATACATAACCGTGTAGGTGTTCATCTCGATAAAAATGCAACGATCCATTGTTTGTAGCCTCTACATAAACAGGTCAATGTAGCAAAGTCAGCGAATGAAACTGAGATTAGAATGAACAATGAAAGAAACTTGAAGCCGATTCTATATCACTATATTTTTCTCCGTAAATTCAAATTGCATGACGTGTAGCAAGAAAATATTAAAACCATAAAAAAAACTCAAAATAAAATCGTTAAATTAGAACAACATAACCATAAAAAAAACTGGTTATTACCTTTAATATGAATTCGTGAACGGATTTTGGGGTTGCCGTTAAAAAAAATTACAGTGAATTCAGTTACTTGAATAGCACCTGCTGCTACATGGCCAAAAAATCCAACAACTATATACATTTGAAGAATAAAAGCAACACATGTTGTAGATTACCAATCACTATAAACCATTCAAAATTTCCTTGTTTTCCGTTTCTTCCAAAATTTCTGTCCAAGTCCATCCCCTGAAAGTAAACGTGGTTAAATAGACTTCATAAAACGTTCATCTTGTTTTTAGCTAAAAATGTTTCATTTGACCCTTTTGAGATATAACAAGTAAATCTGACCTATCTATAAGTAAATGGGTCAAAACTCAAAAGTGCAACCTAGAAATCATTAAAATTCAACAGAAAAATTGAAGAGTAAGAAATACAAGAGTGGAAGTATTACCTCTGTCCCGAGACGTATATTTAGGGCCTTATTTCACATATTGGCAGCATTCTATTCTACATAGAAATGACAAAAATCACGTGTAACAGAAAGGTTGGTTATTGGCCATTTATTGCACGAACTGAAACGGGTCTGGAGACGTATTAAATGACAA
Source organism: Calendula officinalis (assembly GCA_963853835.1). Classification (NCBI taxonomy): domain Eukaryota; kingdom Viridiplantae; phylum Streptophyta; class Magnoliopsida; order Asterales; family Asteraceae; genus Calendula; species Calendula officinalis. The sequence continues at coordinate 13,546,460 of OY970826.1, read as the reverse complement.
TTTTGGTTACAATGTTAATTTTAAGTTGATTAAATGCTTCCAATTATGTGCGCTAGGGGCACATATTAGAAAGTCCCATAATATTTATTTACCTTTATGTTGCCTTTTTTATGATTTCTCCACAAGTTAAGAAAACCTAAAAATGCAGCAGAAAGTTATTCTAATTACATATTAAAGAAATCCTAAATAAACTAACTAAATTTACGAGAATCACTCGCACAAAGAAGATATAACCAAATCTAAAAGTTCATTAGAATTCACAACAGCAAAACTAAATCAAGCTTGAACACACATGAAATTACCTCAAAAACTTGCTTGTTGATGCTTTCTCGTCCACACGAACTGAAAGGAAAAAACTGATCGCCAAATCAACGAAGAACCCTACAAAAGTACAAACAATTAGAGCGATAATGACACATATTTGAGCTGCAATGACAGATACTTTGAGCGATAATAGCGCGAAAGATTCATTTATTAATATAAACCCTAAGTTTGAATATCCATCGTTGAACCTGTGGTGTGTGACAGTAAGAGGGATAACGTTATGAAGCTGTAAACTTGATTCCAAATATGCGAATTATTAGTTGTGATTTTCAAACGGACTCCTGCAACTTCCCTAGAAGAAACGTTCACATGCCCAAAAAGAAAATGGAGTGCGCATTGGCCCATGAAACGGTGCCTTTTGGGAGACGAATTAATTTCCACTTTCCAGTATGAAGATATCGAGGTAGGAATTGAATAAACGGATGTGAGGCAGGAGAATGTTGTTAGGTTATAGTTATTTATTAGGAAGTAATACATGTCGTTTCTTACAGTTGGCTGGAAGTTGGTTTGTTGTGCTGCTGGTCTTGTGTTCGACCCGTGCGGAGAGCACATATTTTTTATAAACCCAATTGAAGACAAAAAAGGAAAGTATTTGGCTGAATTTTCAAGTTGGTATTTAGGGAAAGGTCTTAAATACATTATAGATAGTAGAGATTTTCAAGTTAGTATTTAGGGAAAGGTCTTAAATACATTATAGATAGTAGATATTACAATAAAGTTTGTAGCACGTGACATCACGTGAGTGACTTTTCCTCTTGCCGGAATCTTCATCTATGCACGGTCACTGCTTCCAATATTTCCATCCTCAAAACAATCGATGAAACCCTTGGATCCAACAAAGTAATGACCACGAAGATCGCTACTCCAACTTAGTTTGGCTGTGGATCAAAATGGATTTCGTGGAACTGGAAGCAATCGAAGGCCTACGATGGTCATGGAATTCATGGCCAGTATCGAAAACCGAATCAAACGATCTGGTAATCCCTTTATCAATTATGCAAACTCCATTAATGAAATTCAACGAACTGCCGCTCTTATCATACGATCCATTAATATGTTCCCGCTGCGGATCTGTTTTAAACCCGTACGCCCGTGTCGATTACCCTTCTCGGATCTGGGTTTGCCCATTTTGTTATCAAAAGAATTCGTTTCCGAGATCGTACGCGGAAATCGGTGAAAACAATATCCCTGCTGAGCTGTTTCCAACTTACAGCACTGTTGAGTACCAATTAGGTCATCAGGGTTTAATGACACCCAGACGGATGAATTTAAATTCCAATCCTGTGCATAATTGGGGAACTAGTAACAGTAACAGCAACGGATTAGGGTTGAGTAGGTCGAATTCTTCATCATTTTCTTCCTGTTCACTGTCGAGTTTGGATCAGAGAGGAGCAGGAGGCAGGGGGTTAGGGTTAGGGTTAGGGTTGGGAATTGGGCCAGTTTTTGTGTTTGTGGTGGATGTTTGTTCAAGTGAGGATGAACTTGAAGCACTTAAGAGTGAGTTGTTGTTGATTGTTGCTCAATTACCAGAAAATGCAATGGTGGGGTTGATTGTGTTTGATTCGATGGTGCGGGTGTATGATCTTGGATTTAGCGACTGTTTACGGGTGGTTGTCTTTCATGGAGAACGCAAGCTTTCTTCTAACCAGGTATATGCATTTTGTCCATTTTCAATGTTAATGTTTTTTTTTTTTGTTTTTTTTTTGTTTATCTTTGTTGCATTTAGAAAAGCCATCTAAAATTGAGTACCTACCTAGGACATGGCACAATGTGTTTGTTTGTGATCGATTATTGCCACAGTCAATGAATGATGAAAGAGATTTTATCTAGTCTTCTTTGTTATCACAACACTGAGAATGAAACCAGATAAAATTTTGTTTCATAGGATTAAAGTATCTGAGGTGTAGTGAAATGTGATGAGAAATGAACAAGCATTTTTGTGCGTGTAAAGAGAAGAATATGAATAAGTTCTTTTATTGCAGTGTAGCAAACATGATCCCAGTAGTAAGAGGCTGTTTGATAGCTGCTGAGTTAGTTAATCCTGATTGAATTAGTTGCTGACCGAGTCAGAACTTCTGACTGAGTTAATTCCGTTTTTCATTTTGCTGATCTGGTCCAAATGGAAAAAGCAATTAACTTAGTCACAACTTCTGACACAGAATTTCTGACTCAATCAACAACTAACTCAGTCAACAACTATCAAATGACCTCTTACTATGCATACTGAACTTTTGACCCTTTTAAATTTGGCTGTTAATTGAGGTTCAATCACTTTTGATTTTAAAAGCATAGTAACTCTTACTAGTTAAGTTTAACAGAATTTAATACTAGTATAAGTTATGTGTTTGGACATATATTTTCAAATTTCCATCTTGTGTCCATGTTCCCTTTTCCTCGAATTTGCAGTGATTTTTAGCTATATATATTTTTAATTTAATATTATTTTGTTTCAGATTACAGATTTACTAGGCACAAAGCAACAACTTGGAAAACCACAAGGGCCACAAAAGCATAGTTTTATTCTACCAGTTTCCGAATGTGAGTTCAATATTACAACAGCCATTGAAGATATCCACCATTCATCACCGCTGGCGCCAGGTCAGCGGTCCCCACGGTGTACTGGTGCTGCAATACAAGTTGCCATAGCCCTTCTAGAAGGTTCCTCGGTCCCCACCGGGTCCCGCATAATGGTCTTCACATCTGGTCCCGCAACCACGGGACCTGGGATGGTTGTCAGTCAAGATTTGAGTCAATCAATCAGAACGCACCGAGACATAAACAATAATCATGCTCCATTTTACCACAAATCTTGCGAATTTTACAAACAAATATCTCAGAAACTAACGGAATTATCCATCGTTCTTGATCTGTTTGCTTCTTCTCTGGATCAAGTTGGAGTAACCGAAATGCGGGCAGCAGTGGGGAAATCGGGCGGGTTTGTAATGATGACCGAATCTTTCGAATCGGATCAGTTTAAAAAATGCTTACGTTATATATTCAGTCGGGATGAATTAGGGTTTTTAAATATGTGTTTCGATGTCACTATCGAGATTATCACCACAAAAGATGTGAAAATATGCGGTGCAATCGGCCCGTGTGTTTCACTCAAGAAAAAAAACGGGTCGGTTAGTGAGACAGAGATCGGTGAAGGTGGGACCAACACATGGAAACTCGGGACAATAACCGACAAAACGTGTATCGCCTTTTTTTTCCAAGTGAGTGAAGAACAAAAACCGCAACCGGGGACCGCTTTTTTCATACAATTCATAACAAAATACCGACACGGAAACATGGGAATCCGGAAACGGGTAACGTCTGCAGCTAGACGGTGGGTTAACGGCGGTGCACCCGAGATTGCAGCCGGGTTTGACCAAGAAACCGCGGCTGCAGTCATGGCTAGGCTCGCGGTCCATGAGACCGCGAGCAACTTCCCGAGGGAAGTGGTTAGGTGGCTCGATAAGGAGCTAATTAGCTTTGCGTCAAAATTCGGCGATTATATTCCCGAAGACCCGACATCTTTCCGTCTGTCTACAAATTTCTCGTTATACCCGCAATTCATGTATCATTTAAGAAGATCTCAATTTATTGACGTGTTCAATAGCAGTCCGGATGAAACCGCGTTTTTCCAACTTATGTTAAACCGTGAAGGGGTGGTCGGGTCGTTGATAATGATACAACCGACTCTTTTGCAATATTCATTTGACGGGCCCCCGATTCCTGTTTTGCTGGATGTTTGCTCGTTATCGCCAGATGTCATTTTGCTATTCGATTCGTATTTCTATGTTGTTGTTCATTACGGGTCCAAGATAGCCCAATGGAAGAAGCTCGGGTACGAGCGGGACCCGAACCATGAGAGTTTTAGGAAGCTTCTAGAAGCTCCCGAGGTGGAGGCGGAACAGCTGGTGGCTCAGCGGGTCCCGGTTCCTAAACTGGTGAAGTGTGAACAACATAGTAGTCAAGCGAGGTTTCTTTTGGCTAAGTTGAACCCTTCGGCTACACATAAGTCGAGTTATGTTGATGGGTCTGAGGTTATAATGACTGATGATGTCAGCTTGCAAGTGTTTATCGAGCATTTGCAAGAATTGGCGGTTCAGGGGTGAGTGATTAAATGTCATAGTTGTCGTTTTTGTTATTGTATAGATATAGATGATAGATATGATCTGGTGTTGGTTTTATCTAGTGTCGTATAGGAACAAGTTATTGGCGTTTTTGTTAAATGATAAGAATATGGTGCCAAATGGTTTGTTGATTACGTTAAGTTATTCCTCATTTCTTTAAACTTCTTTATCTTTGCAAGTAAATAGAGTAAAGTTTAGAAAGGTACATAATAATTTTTCCATTTTTATAAAAAGAAAAACAGTTATTAGACTACACTGTATCCGTTGTAACCGTTGCTGTCGCCGAGTTTTGTTGCCGAGTTTTGAAAGGGAAGAGATGTGCATATGTTTGATCAGGATTGGTCATCCCGAGTTTTGAAAGGGAAGAGATGTGCATATGTTTGATGAGGATTGGTCATATATTTAGTTTGGAGAGATATTTGATGTAGCGCTACCATATAACCTATGATAAAACCTGAGTTTGCTCACCATCTTATAGCAACGAAAGGCAAAAGAATTGATTCTTATCAAGGATGGCTTACCTTCACTTCAACTTTCATCCAATCGTTTGGGCGTTTTTTCTCAAAAAGGAAAAATAGAGAATGAGGAATATGACGAGCAAAACACAAAAGAAAAAGTTTTTTTTTTTAAAAATGAAACTAAATATTATTTGCATAATAGTATGCTACTTGCTCTTTGGTAGATGTGTAAATAAGTTGAGGTGTTTGTGAACTACTTGAATTCGGTTCGTAAAAAGATTGCTAAAAACTCGAGTTAAACGAGCTCGAGTCGAACTTGAACTTAACTTTGAACTCGTTTATTAAACGAGCTCGATCTAAACATGAGTTCATTTAGGGCCCAAGTCTAAATTTATATTGATTATTATAAAAATATAATCTTATAAAAATGTAATCGTATATTATATATTTATGTAATTATGTGTATATTTATATATTTTAGTAGTATAATATAATATAAGAAATAAAATATTAGCATTATATATTAAATAGTATAATTAAATTAAATAATTATACATTTTGTGTACATATTTGTGATCTTAAATGGATCTAATTGATTTGTAGTACTGATTGTCTTTTAAAAGTACCTTCACCACATAGGATGAGTTCACTTGTTTAATACGCTAAAACATAATAGTCCCTTTTATTGTCGAGAAATGATATTTAGTCCTACCATGTAGACCTACTCATAGGCCTACCCACTTGATAGGATGACATGTGTTCCACTAATTCTCTCTCCAAATATTATCCTTTGATTTTGACACGTGTCTTCATCTAATGAGTAGGCCTACGAGTAAGTCTAAATGGTAGGCCTAAATATCATTACTCTTTATTGTCAACATCTAAGAAACTCCCTTAACTAAAGGCATGATAAACAAAAGATTATACAGTATATATTTAGAGATAGTAAAGAATTAGTGGATTACATATATTAATTATGTTATAAATAGGAAAATGAAATAAGATTTTCTATATTTTTTAAGATAAAGGTTGAGGTTAAGTGGAGTTGGTTACCTGTTTTGAAGGTGAAAGATTAAAGAAAGTGATGGGCTCCTACCCTATAAAACGGATGTGTCTATAAAAGGAGCAAGGGAAAAGGTGTCTATATAATAAGGTCATAAGTTCACAACTCACAAGTGACATAACTGGCTATAGGTTGACAATGACTAGTGTAGTTGGTTACTCTTCATTTTTTAAATAAGACCAACGGTACGTCAATTATCCGAATGCCTGTCGCTTTTTCACAACCGTTGGAACGCCCCTTCGGCGGGGTGACGTCGGTTTTTGGGGCCGGCTAGCCGAAGAGAAGACATATGTGAGGAGGTGGGGCCTGAGCTTTAAAAAGAATTATATTTCAACACAATTTCTTACTCTCCTTTCACCTACAACTTTCATTTCACGAGCCTATTTTCACTAAAATGAAATCCGATTTGGAAAGTCTCCTTTCAATTACGAACTATTTCACTACCTCTGAAGTAGTTAAATTTTGAACTCTTTTGAGACTGATATAGAGGACAATGCCGCTAGTTCTGACCCGCCACCAAGTGCACCGAGATGATACTTAAAATGATATCGAGAGACTGATGCTGAACATTTGTTTCAAGGCTCCTTCACCAACAATCCAACTTTCCCGCCAGATTACTTTCGGCGACGCTTTAAGATGAGCAAACATTTGTTCCTCCGTATATGTCATGGTATAATTCGAGTAATAATCCTCCTACTAAAGTACTCAATTGAAAGTTCAGGGAGGCTCATCCATGATTGAGAATCAGAATGTAGGTACTTGACTGTATGCCCCTCCGTTGATTTATTACATTCGTTCATTATGTGTTTTATACTCGCAACATCTGATAACCGAATATTTTTGTATTTCCATCAACGTCAAGACGCGGCCAACAACCTATTTTTAATGTTTTCCAAATGTGTACTTCCGTTGTACGCCATTGGCAGACTAGTAGCCGTAATTTAATTAGGTGCTCCATTCCTAAATCTTGGTTTGAGTTGGTAAAACATTTCTAACAAGCGGGGATCATGGTGAATGTGAAATGTGGTATATTAGTGATTAGTATTTACGTACTAACGGATTACATTAATTACTGGTCAAATGTTGTGTTTGTTATAGATATGATAGATAACGACAATATCAATTCTTTGAACTCCACATATATTTTCCAAAACTCTATTTTGAATGCCTAAAATACAAATAATTGACTTTCAAATTTTTAGCCAAAGTCTAATTTCAAATTATTTTCATTTTCAAAACGAGATAATTAGATAATCTCTTTTATATCACAATTTGAATCATCCCTAATTAGAAATCATGCTTAGTTATCAATTTCCATACCTAAGTGCACACGTTTAATATTCTTCTTCTTTAACATTAATTTTGGGTTCCGCTCATCGTTTGGTTGTTGCACTTTTCTTTTCTTTTTTTTGAACAGCAAACACACGCACACACTAAATCTACACCAATTTTTGCCCTTATCAGGGCTTGAACCCACAATCATGTGGTACACCTAATCACCTTGATACCGCTAGGCTATAAGCCCTTGGTTGTTGCACTTTTCATTTCATTTGTTTAATTTGGTTTTTTAATAAGCTTTAATTTCCTGGAGGGATAAATATAATATCTATTAAATGGTTTGTTGATTACGTAAAGTTATTCCTATAATTTCTTTTTTTGTGCGAAGAAAAAATTTAAAAAGGTAAGAAAAAAAATTTCAGTATAAAGACATTTTTATGAGAAGAAAGACAGTTATTATAGCAATGAAAGGAAAAGGAATTGATTCCTATCAAGGATAGCTTCACTTCAAATTTCATCCAATCGTTAGGCCTTTTTCTCAAAAAGGAAAAATAGAAAAAAGGAGGAATATTAAAAGCAAAAAGTAAAATAAAATATGCATATATTTATCATAATAATCTTTTTAAAAAAGAAGCTAAACATTAGTAACCGGTAGATAACTCGCATATCAGTAATTAAAATCTCTTTGATATATCTATCATAATAATAATCAAGGTTCCAAAACACATTGACACAATTATATGAGGCTAACAAACAACAATTTTAATACTCTACTGAACTAATTGCTTACATATGCAATTATATGACCATCATGTCACAACTTAAAATAAGAAATTTTGTAACTCTCAAAATCAACTTAATTAAGCATATATGACAAAAAATCATCATCGATGAATATTATTTAACAAGGAATATTAGACTCCGCGCGTTGCAGCGGAATTTTAAATTTAATTTTTTGAACTAATCTATTTGATATAAATATTCTATTCTTATTTCAATCGGTTTTGATTTCTATACTAAGATGTGATTTGTTGTGATTCAAATTAAAATAAAAGTTGATTGGTCTAATAAAAAACAATAATAGTAGTAACATATATTATTGTTATAAATGTAGGATGACTATCTTGATATAATAAGTGCGTTTCGGAATATTTTACGTATTTTTATTATTTACGTATTTAATAACTATATATCTATTTTTCATAAACATTTATAACCATATGGCGATGCCAAAGTTTTGTATCATATATATCTATTTGATGTTTGATAACATGTTATCATAATATGTTCTCTTTATTATACTTATTATTTTAAGGAGAATGATAATGACAGCCCTAAGAGCTGTCACTAAAAAGACAAGACACGCAAAAAACACTTGTACAATAATCAATAACCGCCCCCTGCATTTTAGGAATCAACCTCCACCACTAAAAGTATAAACGATTTATGCACGTAACCACTTCTTAATGACAGCCCTAAGGACTGTCATTAACAAAACTCTTATTTTAAATATATAAAAACGTAGTGATTATAATATTTGTAGTCGGATTTTTTTGGGTTGTTGTTTTATTTGGTTTAAATATTAATAAAGATGTGTATAAATTATTCACAATTTTAAAGCTTAGATTATTTACTAAAAGAAATGTACTCCAAAAGTCCAAATCTTTTTTGGTATCCAAAAATAATAAGTTATTTAAATGAAATATGAATTTATAAAAGTTTAAGGGCTAAAAGTATGGAGTTATATAAAAAATAGTTTTTTTAAGCTAGCAAATGTTTTTTCTTTAAAAAAATATTTTTTTAACTATTTCATTTATTATGTATATATCATTAATGAGTAGCATTAAATGAATTTTTTTTTAAAAGGCGGCAATGACAACTTTGATGTGTGTGAAGTTTGAAAGAACAAAAACAAAAAAAAGCACCGCTGCACGGATTTGAACTTGGGTCTCCCCATGTTGAAGGCTTTAATTCAAAAAGCCTAACCACTCCGCCAGCTTAGCGCTTTGTTTTATTTACAATATATAAACATTATATTTTGATAAGTTCGGCGCATTTTAACAATAAATCTCACTGTTCATAGTGCCATTTAGTTGAATGGGAATTGTATTATATAGTAATAAATCTCACTGTTCATAGTGCCATTTAGTTGAATTGGAATTGTATTATATAGTAATAAATCTCACTGTTCATAGTGCCATTTAGTTGAATGGGGATTGTATTATATAGTAACTAGCTTCATAGCCCGCCCGACTGGGCGGGCATGCTTCAAGATTTATATTATAGAAAAATACCAACAAATTTAATAATTTTAAAAATGACATAAGAATCGATAATTCGGTAATGATGAGTTTGTACAAAGTTTGATACATGAACAAATGTTACATAAAATTTATAGACGAAATAAGACTTCTTTGTAAACGACATTTATTGTTGAATTAGTGTAATTGTCATCTCTGTCACAACAAATGACCTTCAATCCGTTTTTGTTCTTAACTCGTGATACAGCTACATAAAGCTGACCATATGAGAATACCGGTTTTGCAGAAACAAACCAACTTGAGACAACGTCTGACCTTGACTTTTATTAATGGTCATAGCAAAGCAGACCTGAACAGGAAATTGCCACCGATTCAATTTGAAAGGCATCTTGTTGTCGGAAGGACTATTAACCATCCGAGGGATAGCGCAAATTGTACCAATCCAGCTTTCCGTTGCACAATCCAGCTTTCTGATCAATATTCCGCATACACATTACCGGAGCGCCGATCTTTAACTTCAAGATATGTTGCGGGACGCCTGACGTTTTTTATACTGTTCAAGAAATCAGTGGTGTAAAGATCAAGGTTAAACATAGTATCATCTTCATCTGCAGCAGAAACCAAGGCCGATGAGTCGTATGTCTTTTCTTCTCCGGGAATTAAAGAAAGCATCCGTACGTTTATGACGTCAACCATTTCGTGTGTGGGAGCAAGAATGACTCGGTCTTGAAAAAAGTTGCGTTGTCATAGATTATCTAGCAACTGAGGGTATATTTCTCGAATAATAGCCCTAACGTTATCATCAGACTCTGGAATCAGCATGTTTTCAATAATTAGAAAAAAAGTTGATATCATTCAAAAATCATTCAAAAATAGATTATCCGAGAACTCTATTGACGATTCACCATCATTTTCAGCACCTGTGTTTAGATAATTAGAAAAAAAGTTGATATCATTCAAAAATCAAGTGGAATGGTTTATAAAATATTACAAATAAATGAAATACATACCTATAGTGCCGTTGCCAATATCGAGTATCCAATCTGCGAATTCATTTATTTATGTTCTTTCAACCTCAGATGTTCCCGAACCCAGCCTCATGTTTACTGTTAAATTCAAGACAGTGCAGTGGTCCCAAAGATATGAAGCATTGATCGTCGCATGAACCACGTCTTGCCTACATCCGTTTGGAATAACAGGAAGAATTTGCCGAAAATCACCACCAAACAAAACAACTTTTCCACCAAACACAGCTTCTGATGGTATCGAAGGGTCCTTGTAACATCCTAAAACTGGCCTAGTTGTTTTAGGTATATTTTGATATTTGAAAATATCTATTTGACCATGTGTGGAATAAATTGATTAAGTGTTAAATGAATTGTTTGACCTTTTGTCCTTTTGTGATATTTTAATCAAGGGATTAAAATATCTATTTTCTGAAATGTTTAAATGAAAATGTGATTTTTATATCTTTGGATTCTCCTTTTAATATCGTCTCCAGAAATGCTTTCGTTTTTAAAATTGGAGTCCGTTTGCTATTTTAAATAAATTAACTACGAAAGGGACTTTTTATATTGTATTGCTTAAAATTAAAAGATGACAAAGAGGGCCCCTCTTGTGTGTATGTTGGCAGTGGTATGGAGGGCCAACCTCCACCTTTCTCATTCATTTGTCTCCACCTCTCTCTCTCTACGTCTCTCTTCTCTCTCTCTCTAACTTCTCTCTAAAAACTCCATTAAAACCCCTTTTGTGTTCTTGAGTTATCTTGAAGATCCATAGCTCGTTTCTTGGCCAATCTTTAATCCGAACACATTTTTGGAAAGCTCTTGAGGTAAGCTTCAACCTATATGTGTTCGTTTTCGATTCCATGATAGTTGATAAATTAGGGTTTATGTGTTCTTGAGTTTCGGTTGGTGATTATTTTGTTAGATGGTATATTAGGTGTTTATGCAAAGTTTGACATGTATTGTTGCTTATGTACAAGTAATTTAGCACAAGGTACAACTATTTTAGCAAGATGTACAAGTTGGTGTGTTTATGTAAATGTAGGTTGTATGGGTTTTGTCAAACCTTGGATTTCTTGTTGTTTAAATGTTTGGAATTGTTCCTTAGGTTGAGAAAACCAAGTATTGAATGTTTTGATGGATTATGACTTGATTTGGATGAGATTGTAGTTAAAACAATTGTTTTAGTTATGTAGAAATTATGGACCAATTATTGTGATAAATGACTAGTTGGTGGAATCATGGCATTGATGTGTTTTTGTGGGTTTTGTTGCTTAAATATGTTAACATGATAGATTGGATATGTTAGTTTTGAATTATGTCAAGTTTTGGTGAGATTTGATAGCTAGTGTTTGGATGATTTGGGTCAAAAGTTATAACTTATGATTTTGAAGTAAAATAGTTGGGTTGTGATAGTTATGAACTTGTTAGATTGATTAATTAGTTATGATTTGCTAAATGGTAGATTATAGCATTTGTAGTTGTGTTGGGATGTTTTTAGTTAAAAATGGTTAACTAGTAATTTGGAAGTGAAATACATGGATTGTTGGTAACTTTGAGCTGGATGAATTGTTACATGATTATGACTTGTTAGTTATAGAGAACTTGTGCTAATTGATGGAAATGTTATTAATAACAATTGATAGATTGTAAGTAATGATATAATTATAGTTGTAGGATGTATTATTGTTTAATAATCCGGTTTGACCCGTTTGAATGTAAGACTTGCAAATGACTAGTTGACTTGCTATGTAAGTGTAAATGGTCATGACATGTTCATATGATGATTTAGGTGTTTGGTTATCTAGTTAGTGCAAGTGTTATTGTTAAATGTATATTTAACATTGTTTATAATTCGGTGGAATTATATACTAATTCGGTATTCCTTTGGTGTACAGGAATCGGGATCGGGACTCAGAAACATTAGACCTCTGAGTTCGGCAAGTGGAAGGTTTCGGTGAGTGGATTTAACCTCCAACTTGTGTTTGGTTACAATTGGTTCGGTATTTTGGCACACTTGTGAAAATGCATGAATTGAGCAGGTTTGGGGAAGATAGCGCCGCTATCTATAGATAGCGACGCTATCTATGTAGTTGCGGGATACTATCAGAAACAGAAAGTCGAAATCGCGAAGCTTCAAGAAATAGCGACGCGATTTCTCTGGAGATAGCGTCGCTATCTCCTAGATAGCGACGCGATTTATGGGTTATGCAGCTTTGGGCTTTGTTTAGCTTGCTTGATGTTATGTATGCCTAGTGTTAGGGAATACCATACATGATTAGGTGCACAAAGTGAAGAGACTTGGCTTGATTGCAAGCAACAACTCGGTGTGTTGGTTAGCCGAGGCTCGGTGTGTGTTAATCCGAGGTTTGAGAAGTCACTGCGCTGGGCATCGGGTGTCGACTAAAGGGTATCCGACCTTACCTGTATTTGTTGCATGGTTAAGGGAGGTTGTGGCCCGGGTGTTGGGCACGAAACGCTATCGGTTACCGTGGTTTGGCCGACCATGGTTTAAGGCTCCGGCAGGACCCCGATCTTCTCGAACAAACAGTGTTGTCCCCAACCGGAGATGTTCTAGAACTTCCGTGTTTTAGTGGACGGTGATTCGTAGTTACGTGGCCTTTAGACCGTAGGGATGTCTATGCTAGCTTGTTGGGCTTTACAGAAATTGTAGATTATATTCATTCACTTAGCTTTGTGCTAATCCCTCCCTCGTTGAATCTTTTCAGGTGATCGGTGCTTTGGACGGGATGATTGACCAAGCTCAGTTGATATGTTTTAAAAAGGAGCCATGTCGTTTAAGTGACACCGTTTAAATAATTAATGTTTTGAAGTTTATTTTGGGACATTTGGTTTGTAAACCTAAACCTAAACTTATTATTATCTTTATACTTCCGCTAAACTAACCTAGAGGATAACCTAATCGCCTTCGGGCATTTAAAAAAAAAAAAACGCTTCCTAAATTTTGCGGTGTTACAGTCCTGCCTGCATGTGTCTCTCAGAGTTCTATCAAATGCCTCTACAAAATATTGGTTAATCATTGGTGCCTCGTCCCAGATAATTAGCTTTGCTTTTCGTATCAACTCAGCAACGTCACCGTCAGCTGATATGTGGCACAATGAATCTTCCACCACATTAATAGGAATTGCAAACCTGGAATGAGTACAAAATTAGCAATTAGCATACAAAGTCTACAATTAAATATTATACTGGTGTAGTCGAGGATAATAAGAACGTGCAAACCTGGAATGAGCCGTCCTACCACGATCTAACAAAAGGCCGCAATACCACTTGATGCAACATTCAATACTATTGACCTTGGGAACGTAATGCAGCAGACATAGTTTTGTACAAGTAAGTCTTTCCAGTACCACTGTAACCATATGCGAAGAACATTCCACCCTTTTCATTATTAGCGGTGTCGATGACTGTTCTGTAGATACGTTTTTGGTCTGATGTAAGGCTGGCATAAAAAGTTTGATGTTGCTCACGGAGTTCATCTTTGTTGTACGATTCCTCGTCATATATTAATCGGTTTTAATTTTCCATCGTGTATTCTTCATCCGGATATGGCATGTTTGAAAAAGACTTCAAACTCTTGTTATTACAAAGCAGCATGTGTTCAATATATGTAAGACATATATTCATCCTTTGTGTGTCAGAAAGTTGTAATTCTGCATTAATAAACGATAAGATTATGAAAGAAAAAAATAAAATATCATACAAAAAGTATTGATAAAATGGAATGAATTGTTTAAATATATTACCTGGATCGTTACGCTTCCTTCGTTCAACGTTTAACACATCTTCTGCCAGAACATGCCCAGTACTTTGTTTGCATTAAATTTTGCATTAATAAAATATCATACAAAAATAAAATATGTTTTAGTTCAACTACTTTGTTTGCATTAAATTTTAGTGACATTACTTTTTATCAAACAATTATTGTTTACGATGATCATATGCTATGTTTACTCATGATAGTCGCACGCCCGTTCTTCCCCAAACCACTTTTGGCGAGGTGTGACAGAAACAAATTATAGTCGATGAATATAAAAATAGATTTTTGAATTACAATTGACCTTCACAACTAAGTTTCCGAAAAAAAAAACTTGACTACAAAAGGAAAATATTCAAAAAAAGTATTTATGGAACAAAATAATGCAAGTAAATTTTCGTTAAAATTGGTATGCCTAATTCTTTATTTAAGACATGTGTATTCAGTTATGGAATATATATTCAAACTATTTGTTAGTTACAGAATATATTAATGGGTGTAACAGTTAACAATGTTAGGGGTATTAAATGTTTTGAATTAATTCGGAATATTGACTTGTTAAATCGGAATTATTGGTTTTAGTTGTTATGATATATCCGAAATGTATAGGTGTTTGAAATTAAAAATCCCAAGATATTTGCTATTCTTCGTTGCTGAATAATTCTAATTTCCAGTTTTATATGGAGTAATTCGAAATTCCAGATTTATATGGAGGGGTTATTGGTATTGTGGTTTTTGAAGAAAAAATAAAGGGAGATGATCCTTGTAGAGCATCTTTTTAGTTTTTTAAAGCATTTTGTGTGAAAAAGACAACTATACCCTTACTTTTATAATTCATCTTCTACCTATTTCTCTCTCTCTCTCTCTCTCTCTCTTCAAACGTATCCTACAATTTCTCTCTCTCTCTCTTATTGTTAAAACCCACTATCAAGTTTTACTCGCAATTTCGGCTACCTTTCGGGCCGAATCAGATAGCAAAAAATTAACCATTGAAATCAGATGCTTTTTCCGATCACTATGGTACTCGCCTCTTCCGGAATCGGCGCCAAATTGCGCCGCCGGACACTTGTCGGAGTTATAAAGTTAGCCGGAATCTGTGTTTTCTGGCGCTCATCGGCGCTCAGCGGTCTGCCTTATAAAAGTACTCCAGAGACTATTGAGAAATTACCATATTACAATAACATCAGTTGAGCCAGAAGTAATAACCCCAAACCAAAATATGTCATCTGGGAAAGACATTTGAGAATCTTGATTGGCTTAAATAAAAAAGGAAGGTAATTTAATTATCAAACAATTAATTAAAGAGAAAAAGAGCCTTGCGTACTAAGATTTAAGCTTTTTTATTCATCAAATGGTGACATTTTGAGAAGAGGTGTGGCTAACTTTTATTACTCCGGCGAGTGTCCGACGACACGGCAGAGATTCCGGCAGAGAAAAGTACCACAATGATCGGAAAAAGGAGCTGGGTTTAATGGTTAATTTTGCGTTCCTGGTTCGGCCTAAAAGATGGCTAAAATAGAGGTTAAAACTTGGAGGTGGGTTTTGATTTGAAGAGAGAGAAAGTAATTGTAGGAGAGAAGTTTGATAACGTGAGAGAGAAAGGAATTGGTAGAAGAAGAGTTATATATTAAGTCTTAGGAAGATTGTGAGGAATTCGTTGACCAATGTGTGAATTACACGTGGCATAATCAACCAATCAAAGAGCTGCAAACGGGTGAGTTGTCAAAGCTAAATCAAATGTAGGTGCATATATAGGAGAAGATTTCCATATCCCGTATATTTATATCCGTTACCCAACTTGGAGAAATGGACCATTTTGGCAACTATTTTACAAAAGAAGGGACGAAGATATAAAACCGAAATTTAGTTAATCGATAGCTCAAGGTCAAAGTTGTCATTTACCATTATTTGTACCATAACAAAATTCTTTGAAATGGGGAGCTTGATGACTAATAAATATGATTATTAAATGCGAAAAAGAAACCAATATAAAGAGAAAAGGGATCTCATAAGCATGCCAGCATATTTAGGGGGAAGCATGAAATCTGAGACTTCAATTCTCAAATCAACGAACTTTTTCGAAAAAATGTGATCTCTTTTGAAAATAATTTCTTCAGAAACCCTAATTCGTTTGTTAAATTGATTAGGGTTTTGTTTTTCGCTCCTCTTTTGATCACGATTAGCGGTTCATGCAAAACAATTCAAACAGTTTCCAGAGTTTTGTAAACAATAGTGGTGGTTTTGGGGGATGATTGTTAGAGATGGCCCGAGACGTGTTAGCGGTACAGCCGGAGACGGAAACGACGTCGGCGGATGGTGGCGTTGGGATGCTGGTGAAGAAGAAAGGAACGGCGAGTGCAAGGAGTTGGATATTGATCGATACTAATGTGAACGAGACAATTATGGATATTGATAAGTATGCAATCATGCATCGAGTTCAGATTCATGCTCGTGATCTTCGAATTCTCGATCCTCTTTTATCTTATCCTTCAACAATTTTAGGTCGTGAAAGGGCAATCGTCCTTAATTTGGAAGTGAGTCAGTTCATCATCACTATTTTGATTTCTGGTTATCTTCCTTTCTTTTTGTTTCTTGGATCAGAACTAACAAATTTGCAAATATATAAATGAATACTAATCATTCTTTTGGGGAAAAAGAATCTTTAATTTATAATCTGTATGAATTTGTTTAACAAAAGTCCAAAACATGGAGTGGAAGTTTGTACCTACTCCCAGGTTCTTTACTATTTGACTTGTAATGTGTACCAAATTTGGTACTCATTGACCCTAGAAAAACAGTATTATATATGTTTTCAATTTCAGTAAATATACAAATTCATAAGTTTTTCAGAGATTTTGCTTAATATGCTTAATTTTATGGCTAATATTTCATATATAAAACTGGTGGTGATGAATAATATATTTATTAAGTCAGTGATTAATTTGGTTTTGGATTAAACCACATTTTTAATTTAGTTTATGATTGAAAATTGTGTTTGAACTAATTATGGCTTCTGGTGATTTATGAATATGTTGCAGCATATAAAGGCTATTATCACTGCTGAAGAGGTTAGGATTTCTTTCCTTTTTCACCTCCACTTTTAACTTTTATTTTTTTTGTATGGTTTAAAAATCCATTTTCAGGATAAATGACTTGTAACAACATTTAGCTAATCAGTTATGCTTAAACAATTAAAGCCTACATGAATGTTATTTTGGACACTATCTAATTTAAGATTCATCTTAATCTTCTCATTGATATTATATACTTGTATGTATCATAGACATGCTGTTATTATGTGCATATATATTAAACTAATATTTAGATTAATTCTTTGATTAGATATTGCTTCGGGATCCTTCAGATGATCATGTAATACCAGTTGTTGAGGAACTAAGAAGGCGATTGCCTCTTATAAATCCCAATCATGATGTTGAAGCCAATGAAGAAGATGGTATGAAAATATCAATCTTTCTCAGATTTTTATTAATTTTTCTTTAAATTTTAATTTTAAATTTGCAGAATCTCCATTTGAATTCCGAGCATTAGAGGTTTTCTTAGAAGCCATTTGCAGTTTTCATGCTGCTCGTACTACAGAACTAGAAACTGATGCTTACCCAGCCTTAGATGAGCTTACATCAAAGGTACTTGCTTTTATTGGAAATTATTATTACTATATATATATATATATATATATATATATATATATATATATATATATATATATATATATGTGTGTGTGTGTGTGTGTGTGTATTTTATATATATATATATATATATATATATATATATATATATATATATATATATATATATATATATATATATATATATATATATATATATATATATATATATATATATATATTATACATATAAATAATATTTTCCATATGACCTGACTGTTCTTTTTGGCAGATTAGTAGCCGTAATTTGGACCGTGTTCGTAAACTGAAAAGTGCAATGACAAGATTAACTGCTCGTGTACAAAAGGTACACATCAACTGATTTAACAACTTTCTGTTACAAAAATCAGTTAGCTTGCAGCAACTGATCATATCTGGCAGGATGAAACTAATAAAAGTTTGTTACAGGTGAGAGATGAACTTGAGCGCCTTTTGGATGATGATGATGACATGGCAGACCTTTACTTGTCCCGCAAGCTATCTTCAGCTTCACCAGTAAGTGGGTCAGGTGGTGCTAGTTGGTTTCATGGGTCACCTACTATTGGGTCAAAGATTTCAAGGGCTAGCAGAGCAAGTGTCATGACTGTTCATGGAGATGAAAATGATGTTGAAGAACTTGAGATGCTCCTAGAGGTTTTTTAATCGTCTTTTTTTTTTTTTTTTAATCGATGGAAAATTAAAAATTGATGGTTAATAGGTTGCTTGGTTTTTTTTGCATGTTTTTTCAGGCTTACTTCATGCAGATTGATGGGACGTTAAATAAGTTAACCAGTGTGAGTGATTCTTAAAACAAATATATCTGCTTCTGCTTTCTGCTACAAATAATTAAACTTATGCTTTTATATAAATATAGAAATTTGCAGAAATTGTCCATATGGTTTTCCAGATTCTATGATTTTGTGCCTATATATATAGTTTCATTTTTGTTTGCTCATGTACTATTTAATTACGTGGTTTTTGTGGCGTCTTCAAATTTTATTTTTTCGTCAATTTTGACCTAAAATGGCCAAAATATCCTTATTTTTATTATATTTTGTTTTTTATTTCTTTCCTTTTTCCGGTTATCTTCTCCAGCAGGTTCTGATTAAATTCTGGTCACCTAAAATCAACAGAGTGTATGGATTTGAGGTGGCCGGAATTTGATCAGAAGGAGAAGATGACCAGAAAAAAGAAAGAAACTAAAAAATGAAATAACATAAAACTAACGGTATTTTGTCATTTTAAATCTAAAATGGACGAGAAAATGAAATTTGAAGACCATAGGGACAAAAAACGTAATTAAAAGTACAGGGACAAAATCATAGAATTTAGAAAACCACAAGGAGAATTTTTATAATTTACTCAAATAAATACAATTATAAAGTGTTGGTAGCATTGACTGATTTTTATTGACAAATTGAGAATTACCTTACATAATACATTTTTTTCTTTTTTCTGCACCTTTTCTATATTTTAGATGACGAGAGTTCTTAGAACGAACAACTAGGGATTAGACATTGTAACTAATTTTTAAATATTAATTCTGCAGCTGCGTGAATATATCGATGACACAGAAGATTACATCAACATCCAGGTATGCACAAGCTTTCCATGATTTTTTATTATTTTTATTTTTTAAAATCATTTTCAAAGCGATTCTAAAAACTGTTATCATTGTTTTTACTACACAGCTTGACAATCACAGAAATCAGCTAATTCAGGTCTGTTATATTTTCTTGTTTGTTTTGTGCTATATAAGAATCATGTATCTAATCTTAATTTGTATTTTTGTGATGACAGCTGGAGCTTTTTTTAAGTTCGGGAACCGTATGTATGTCAATCTATGCATTGGTCACTGGAATATTTGGGATGAATATACCGTACACATGGAATGATGACCATGGCTACATGTTCAAATGGGTTAGTGAACAAATTTGTCCCTGTAGTTTGTATGAAATTATGGATTTTCTCCCTCCACTTTTTGATATTTTACACGAATAGTCCCTAATTTTAAGACGTGTAACATCAACTGTCCATAATTTGATAATTGTAACATCAACTGTCCTAATTTTGAAACTTGTAACATCTACGATCCCTAAGAACTTAACGCCTTTTCTGCTTTAGTGAATATTGGTGTTACAAGTTTCAAAATTTGGGACTATGCGTGTAATAAAAAGAAGTCGAGGGACGAAACACTAAATTTCATACAAACCATAGGGATGGTTTATGTAATTTTACTCAATTCTTTTTTTATTTGACTCATTAGAGATTCATAAATATTGTAAAATGGAATGTTGACAGGTGGTGATTTTATCGGGTGTATTTTCTGCAGTCCTTTTTCTTCTGATTGTTTTCTATGCGCGTTTTAAAGGGCTCGTTGGATCTTGAGTTAAAGAACATTGATATCTAAGTTGTGCACATGCTTTTTTAGGTACTAAATACTTTGAGTATAGACTGACTCTATACTATAATTAGTCTCTTCATTCTTATTTTTATTTTCATTTTTGTTCTCCTTTTTTTAAAGAAATGATTAAGGAGAAGCCATAGAAACTTGAGGTTGAACATAATATGCTTATTGTAACCGAGGATGCTATACTTCTTGAAATAAATATCAAAGTAGCATTTTCTGTTTTATATGGTATGTTTGAATTACGAATTTCCGATCGCCATTTTTGGATTTTGCACAGCTGTCAATGAGTATTGATAGAAAGAAATGTTTTCACGGTATTAGAATTCGGTTGTATATTATAAAGATTTGTCATGATAAAACTGATAAGGGGTTTGTAATTTGATGTTTGATTTTGCTTTTATTGTCAAAATTCTTATTTTGAGGGAGGGGATTGGATTGAATGGGAAGTGTAAAAGTTAAGGGAATGGGAAGTACAATATTCATAGTTGTAAATTAGTCTTCTAGTTTATAACATAATCTTCATCAAAGAATATTAGTACTTGCTGAGTACTTGGTGGAGTGTCGAGTCGAGTACACCCAACTCGGTCCAAAAACTCGGTAAAATCTTGAACGAACTCGGCCAAACTAGTTAAATTCCGGGCAAAGTCGGTCTTTTATTAAAAAAAAAAATCTAATTAGGGTTGAAACAAGATGAGCTAATATGTATGTTTGAGTATTATATTTCTATTTTGAACTTTATAGTTTGAACTATATATTTTCACTTCTTCAAGACTTTAATTATTATTACTATTATATTAATTTTATACAATATACATATATAATTTCAAAGTTTTATATATTACAAATCTTAATTTGAGTACTCATTCGAGTACTCGCCAAGTAACCGATTACATGGACGCAAAAAGCTTAAATTTAGACCTATCTGAAATAAAATGTCTTTATGTTTTATATATAGTAAACAATTGAGTTTCAATTTTGAAGTTGAAATTAATACCTTGCAATTATATTAATAATATTATAATAATAAAAATAAACTTATTAAATTGTAAGCCCAAGAGTTTTGAAATAAATATAAATAATTATATTAATAAATGTTCAATAAATAAGAGACTTTTCAAATTTTATTAATCTTACATATTAGCATCCATAAATACTCATTATCACATTGCAAAAATTTTAACACTCCAAAGGTACACAAAAAAAAAATACTTAACAAATGGAGTCAACAACAAAAATCTATATGGCTTATATTATTTATCATCGCTGGGAATCCAGCATAATCTTTATGATTTTGTTTTGGAGAGGGTATGTTAGTTGTTTTTGTTTAAATTTACACAACCTTTTTTGTATATATGTATAAAATTGTTATTCTTTGTTTATTTACATTTTGTATAACAATTAAATTATATAATGATCAGATAGTTATTATTATAGTATATGCGATTATGTATGATATTATCACAATTATTTAAGATGGATATCTTATCATGTTAATGGTCACAAATTGTTGTTCATTTGATTTGTTATTTTACTTTTAATCTAATTAATAGGTTTTGATCGCCATTTTTCACATCTTGCGATTCTCTAATTAGTAGTAAAATATTAATTAAATATATGGTGGCTGTTGAATTTATGCTTATTTTCGTTGTATATGCATAAAAAATGAGTTTCATGTTGATGTTGCATTTATTATAATATTAAATAAATCATGTTAATAAAGATTGAGAAACTCAATAGTTGTAAAATCAAGAATTTTAATATAAACTTGACATTATCTAATTAGTAGAAAAATATTAATTAAATATATTGATGGTTGTTAAATTTATGTTTTTTCTTTTATATATGTAAAAAATATAAAAATTGAGTTCTATTTTTATGTTGCATTTATTATAATTGAGTTCTGTAGCATTAAATTCATTTTAATAACAATTTGACAAACTCATTAAATTGTAAGACCAAGAGTTTTGTAATAAATATTAATAATTATAATAATAAAAAGTTCTATAAAATAAGAGACTTTTCAAGATTTATAAATCTTACTCATTAGGATCTATACATACTTATTTTCATGTTGCAAAATTTTAACACTCTAAAGGTGCATCCAGAAGAAATATTTAATAAGTGAATTAAACAACAAAGACTTTTAGTGATTCTGTTCTTTTCCTTGCTATTAATTTCTTTCATTAATTTATATCAAATATATAACTTACTTATATCTTAACATGGATATCTATATCTATATTTACAAATCATATAAAAAATGAGTTTTATGGTTTATGTTATATTGAATTCTATGTTAAAAATATATATTTTTGTTATAAATGATGCTCATGAGAAATGTAATTGATTTATACAAAGAATTTAACATAAATAATAGTAGTAAATTAAATTAAATAATAGTCTTTTCATTTAACTAGAAGTTACATATTAATTAAATAAGACAAAGAATTTAACAGAACAATAATTGTAGTAAATTTAATTAAATAATAGTCTTTTCATATAACAAGATGTAACACCACAGTCTAAGAGCCATTTTTTTTATAAGCATACGGAAGCGATTTAAAAGAAATAACAACTCCTAATTATTACACACACCATAAAATTATCACATGTTAACTAATTATATAAGACATTTAAGGTGTTACTAAAACAGGCTCGACTTAGTGAACAAAATCAGAGTTCGGTCAGTCTTTCAAAACCCGACTCTAGTCATGCCAAAACCACAACCTGAAAAGAGTCAACAAATGAGGGATTAGAACAAAGCTAAGTGAATAGAAATAAACGTCAATTTGCATAACCACAACAAATTAGAGATCAAGAGAAATCGATAGGGAGAAACCGTCCAAACTTCCACAAGCAATTGGACGTTATGAGAGGATCGGCGGTCGGGCGAGGACCTTCGACTGTTGTCGGCCAACAACAGTCAACCGATGGCTCCTTTACTAGTGGCACGGTGATCCCTCCTTACGTAACGAATTCGAAGGAGTCCGATCGCCCCCAACCAAGAGTAACGAAGCGTAGCCAAAAACCACTATAGCTAACCTCTAAAAACATGTGCACATACTACCATCAACCACTAGACCAAGTATAAACTTGTAAAAAGAATTGCAGCCAAGAAATCTGCACATGACAAAGTTCGTGTCGCGAACTAAGAGTTCACGATCCGCGAACTTCTTCACGACCAAGACCCCATTTCTCTGTCCCGAGTTCGCGATCGCGAACACAAGTTCGCGACGCGAACTCCCCCAGATACCAAATCCTGCACTTTTTCTCAAAACTCTACCATTCCCTAATTTTGTACATCACACAAGAAAGAAGGTTAAGTCCACTCACCTTAGCTTCCTTATCTCGTCGAGCTCAGTAATCTTATACTACTGAGACTCCTTTCCTTTCCCTGTACAAAACGAACACCGAATTAGTTTCCCGAAATCATTAATTTTATAACAAATGTGCTATAAGCCAAACACCATTATTTGTGGTCAACAATTGGCAACTTAACACTTACAATGTCTAGAATTCCATCAAGTCAATTCTAAACCATCCTTAATGCATTTCAATCAAATTGCACACATTAGGCCCAAACGGGTCAAACACATAATCGAGCCCATACTTGTCAAACAATAATTCCACATTGTCAAGTTACTTACTTAATATCAAATCTAAGCAATTTACATACTACTTGCATACCTATGCAACTTAATTACCTTTTGACCTAAATTAGGTCAATTTGCACAATTTGCAATCAAACGGGTCAGAAACCCGAAATTAACATAATCATACTAACAATTACCCAAGTAACACACCTATGATATGAAATTGATAAATTAAAGATTTCAAACCATACAAAATCAAAGTCAACTTCCAGGTTTGACCAAAGTCAACAATCTACAAATTAGCTAGTTTATGACTAAATTTCAATCTAGCCAAACACTACTACTAAATTGCCAATTCATCAACAAGATAACTAGCAATTTCTACATTATCAATTATCATTCTAACATGCATAATTTACCTAACAAAACTTCAAGAACATCAAAATTCACAATTCAACAAATTGGGGAAGAACTCCATCTTCTTCCCAAGAACACCATTGATGAAGCTTTTATGGAAGCATCACCAAATGGTCCATAACTAGCAACAATTTATGTAACACTTGCAAGAATTCAATTAATCTCTAATTCATCTAACAATTCCAGATTACAAGCAAGATTTGACAAGAATTTCACAAAAACCCACTTAACTCAAGAACCCTAATTCAACAAAGCTCAAGAACAAGAACCCTAGCTTATGAAGGAAGAAAACTTACTTAGTTTGCTTCTATAATCCGAAAATCACACAAGGAATGCAAGAACTTCAAGGTTAAATCTTCAATTTGGGAGAAAAACTTCAAGTTTGTGTGTGGTGTGTGTGTGTGTCGACTAAGGCAAGCAAGAGAAGGGAAAGAGAAGGCAAACTTGACACATACCCCCTCAAGGCCACGTACCCCCTTCCCAACTCAGCTAATTTCACATAAACACGGTACCAGATATTAACTTCGCAGATAAATTAAATAGACCTAACTAACTCCAACTTAAACAACGAAGATATTTTTGGAACCCGAGTTCAAAAGCGAACCCAAATATAAGAAAATCATTTTAATGTCTAAATATTTTAATTTTATTAATTTTTAACCCCATGGTTAAAAATACAACTAATTCAATTAAATCAAATAAAATTGTATAAAATAATAAACAATAAAATATTACTTACCAAAAATAATAAAATACTAGGTCGGGTCTCGGGATGTTACAAATCTCCCCTCCTTAAAGAGATTCCGTCCCCGGAATCTCACCTTTATCAAATAAATTCGGATAACGATTCTTCATATCTGATTCGGTTTCCCACGTCATATCGGCACCCAAACTATGTTTCCACTTAACCAAAACCATCGGTATCTGTTTCTTTCTTAATTTTGTTACCTTACTATCCAAAATTTCTAGCGGCTCCTCAATTAACCGCTTTCTAGAATCCACCTTTAAGTCTTTGATCGGTAGCACCGGAATTTCATCTTCCACATTACATTTCCTCAAATAACACACATTGAACATGTCATGAATACCTTACAATTCCGGAGGAAGATCGAGTGTAACAGTTTGATCATTCACCACTTTACGAATAGAAAACGGCCCAATAAATCTCGGTGCTAACTTTCCCCGTTTCCCGAAACGTATAACACCTTTCCATGGAGAAACTTTCAAATAAACTCGTTCCCCCTCAACAAATGTTACGGGCCTACGCCGTGGATCCGCATACATTTTCTGTCTATCCCGAGCGGCGTTTAACTTCTCACGTGCAATCGCCACCTTATCGGCCGTTATCTGAACAATCTCGGGACCCGCAAACTGTTTTTCTCCCGCTTCAAGCCAACATGTGGGAGTTATACACCGTCTACCATACAACATTTCATACGGTGGCATTTTAATACTCGAATGATACGAGTTGTTATAAGCAAACTCGATCAAGGGCAAATGAGAATCCCACGACCCACCATATTCTAACACACAAGCTCGTAACATGTCTTCTAAGGTTTGTATAGTTCTTTCTGTCTGACCGTCGGTTTGTGGATGATACGCCGTGCTTAAATTCACCCGAGAACCTAATTCTCTTTGCAAACTTTTCCAAAAGTTAGAAACAAACCGAGGATCCCGATCGTATACAATAGATAACGGAATACCATGTCGGGAAACTATCTCATCAATATACAACTTAGCCAATTTATCGAGTGATGCAGTTTCGTTTGTGGCCAAAAAGTGAGCACTTTTGGTCAACCGATCAACAATTACCCAAATCATATCGTGATTCTTTTGAGTACGGGGTAATTTCGTGACGAAATCCATTGTAATATTTTCCCATTTCCACTCGGGTATAACTAACTGTTTTAACGATCCATACGGTTTTTGATGTTCGGCCTTAACTTGTGCACAAACATGGCATTTTTCAACAAATTGAGCAATATCTAACTTCATAGAGGGCCACCATTACAAAACTTTCAAATCATTGTACATTTTTGTACAACCCGGATGAATAGATAAACGTGATTTATGTGATTCTTCTAATATTAACTCCCGTAATCCCCCAAGTAACGGTACCCAAATTCGTGACCGAAACGTTTTCAATCTTCGAGTATCATCAACCAACTCATCTTTTCGCTTACACATAATCTCCGATTTCAAGTTTTCGTCTTTCAAGGCTTCTATTTGACAAATTCTCAAACGGTCAATAAGATCGGACACAATTTCCATACGCATGAACTGAACCACCTCCGGTGATCTCTTACGGCTTAAGGCATCGGCAACTACATTAGCCTTTCCCGGGTGATACCGAATTTCACAATCGTAGTCTTTAATGAGCTCTACCCACCTTCGTTGTATTAGATTCAAATATTTTTTGTGTGAAAACATATTGGAGGCTTCTATGATCGGTACAGATAACACATTTGGTTCCATAGAGATAATGTCTCCACAACTTTAACGCGAAAATCACCGCCGCGAGCTCTAAATCATGGGTCGGGTAATTCTTTTCATGGGATTTTAGTTGACGTGAGGCATAAGTAATCACCCGGTCTCTTTGCATTAATACACAACCCAAACCCGCATAAGATGCATCACAATAAACTATAAAATCATCTGAGCCCTCGGGTAGGGCAAGTATTGGAGCTTGACACAATAATTGCTTTAATAATTGAAACGTCATTTCTTGTTCGTCACCCCACCGGTATTGAACATCCTTTCGTGTCAACTTCGTTAACGGGCTAGCAATCTTTGAAAAATTCTTACTAAACCTTCTATAATAACCGGCCAAACCTAGAAAACTTTTAATTTCGGATGGAGTCTTTGGGGCACTCCAATTCATTACCGCGGTTATCTTTGATGGATCAAATTTCACCCCTTCTTGACAAATTACATGCCCCAAAAACTGCACTTCTCGGAGCCAAAACTCACACTTCGAAAACTTAGCATAGAGTTGTTCCCGTTTCAAAGTGTCTAAAACCTGTCTTAAGTTATTTTCATGATCTAAATCGGTTTTGGAGTAAATCAATATATCGTCAATAAAAACAATCACAAACTTATCAAGAAACGGTCGACATACCCGGTTCATAAGATCCATGAATATTGCGAGAGCATTTGTCAAGCCAAACGGCATGACTAAAAATTCATAATGACCGTACCTCGTTCGAAACGCGGTTTTTTGGATATCGTTCTCATGAACTCGGACTTGATGATAACCCGACCTTAAATCAATCTTCGAAAAATACGAAGCCCCTTGTAACTGATCAAACAAGTCATCTATACGCGGCAACGGATACTTATTCTTAACTGTTCGTTTATTCAACTCACGGTAATCAATACACATTCTCATAGTGCCGTCTTTCTTTTTAACAAACAAAACTGGTGCACCCCAAGGCGACGAACTCGGCCTGATAAAACCCTTATCCAATAATTCTTGTATCTGAATATCATTTCCCGAATTTCTGACGGTGCCAATCTGTACGGAGCCCTGGCTACGGGACTGGCTCCCGGAACCAAATCAATTTTAAATTCTACCTCCCGAATAGGAGGTAACCCAGGAAACTCATCGGGAAAGACCTCCGGGTATTCCGATACCACCCGGATGTCTCTTACAACATGTTTTTCTTTTCTGACATCAATGGCATAAGTGAGAAACGATTCACATACTTTGACTAAAGATTTTCTAGCTTTCATAAACGAAATAATAGGGAGAGATGTATTAACCCGATCTGCCCGGGCCACTACGTGTGTCCCGTCAGGCAAGGGAAACGAAATGAATTTCTTATCACAATTAATTAATGCTCTATTTAAACTAAGCCAATCCATTTCGAGGACCACATCAAAACCAGATATTGGCATTAACAGTAAAAACATATTAAAACACGCTCCTTCTATATCAATTTTAGCCCCGGTCACAGATGTTGTGACGGGTACCACATAACCATCAGCTACCTCCACTTCCAATGGAGTAGTTACCACAGAAGTTGGCAAATTAAGTTTTGCATAAAAGTTCACAGAAATAAATGAGCGATTAGCTCCAGAATCAAACAACACACGAGCATCGATGTTATTTATCGGAAACATACCGATAATGACATCATCGGTAGTGGTAGCCTCTTAAACCGTCATTTTGAAAGCTCGACCCTCTGGTGTAGGACGGTTCTTCCTATTTTGAGGAGATGATGCCGCCGACCCCCCAACCGACCCGGAACCTGAACCCGATCTCCTCTCCGAAGGACAATCACCGGCTATGTGCCCTTCTTTATGGCAATTCCAACAAACACTTCTTGGGAATTTAGAGTCATTCATCTCGTGCCCATACTGACCGCACCTGACACACCGCATCGTTTGAGCTGTACAAGCCCCGTTATGAGAAGATCTACATCTAACACACCATTGTGCCTTTTGACCCAAATTTCCACCCGACTGTTTACGATTCGAACTCGTAAATCTTTGATTTCCTTGCCCCTTCTTGCTTTGTTGAGAACTCGATTGTGTGGACTTGAACTTTTGATACCCCGGTCCGTCTTTGGTTACCCAATTATGAGAATTTAAATCACCTTCTACAGTTTTGGCCAAATAAAAAGCCTGTGATAGTGTGGTTGCAAGTCTTGCTGTAGTTCGGTATTCGTGACGTAAAGCACCAATAAAATGTTTTATTTTTGATGACTCATCGGGCACCCATTGTTGCACAAACATTAACTTCTCATTAAATTGTTCGATCAAATCATCAACCGTCATCCTCTCGGTCATCCTCAAATTTAAGAATTCAGATCGGATTCTATCCATCTCGAACGAATTACAATAACGCTTACACACTTGTTCTCTAAATTGATCCCATGTTATATTGTTTTTAACATCTTTGGGTAAATGCTCAATCAAGGTATCCCACCAATTCATAGCACCACCTACTAATTTTCGGGTGGCATACATCACCCGGTGTTGGTCATCACACCCGCAAGCATCTAAGGTTCTCTCCATTTCTCTTAACCAGTTCATAGTGACATTGGGATCCCTGCTTCCACTAAATTCAGGGGGTTTACAGTCTAAAAATTGTTTGAAAGTGCAATTCGGTTTCATACCGAATGGATAAGGTTGACTGGTGAATTGATATTGAGGTACACCTTGGCTTGGGTTAACATAATAGTATTGTGGCTGTGTCATTACAGGATGGGGTTCAGATGTGGTTGACATTAGGGGAACCGTCATGGTAAAGGCGGGAGTTGTGGGAATTTGCATGGTAGGGACGGACATTGATGGAGTAAACACGGGAGGAAAGTTTGGTGGTTGGTTGTTTTGGTTCTGGTTCATGCTATCAACCAGATTTTGAAGATGTTCCAATCAACTTTCCATTCTTATAATATAATCTT
Organism: Calendula officinalis; assembly: GCA_963853835.1. Classification (NCBI taxonomy): domain Eukaryota; kingdom Viridiplantae; phylum Streptophyta; class Magnoliopsida; order Asterales; family Asteraceae; genus Calendula; species Calendula officinalis. The sequence continues at coordinate 13,516,683 of OY970826.1, read as the reverse complement.
CTCTGTCTTCATTTGTATCCCGGGATGTACCAATAGTTCCTTGATCGGGGTTCGACGTGGTTATCGGCAGATTGGGGTCGTTATCTGTCATATCTGTAACAAACACAACATCTCACGAACTGTTAGTTTAAATCGTTAGTACCTATCTCACTAACTACTACAAACACACAATTCATATTCACTCGACTAACCCACTCCCATAATTAAGGAAGTTTGACCAACTCGAGCCAAGATTTGGGAATGGTACACCTAAATGTGCAACCATCGCCAAACCTGGGATCTGATACCAAATTGTAACACCACAGTCTAAGAGCCATTTTTTTTTTATAAGCATACGGAAGCGATTTAAAAGAAATAACAACTCCTAATTATTACACACACCATAAAATTATTACATGTTAACTAATTATATAAGACATTTAAGGTGTTACTAAAACAGGCTCGACTTAGTGAACAAAATCAGAGTTCGGTCAGTCTTCCAAAACCCGACTCTAGTCATGCCAAAACCACAACCTGAAAAGAGTCAACAAATGAGGGATTAGCACAAAGCTAAGTGAATAGAAATAAACATCAATTTGCATAACCACAACAAATTAGAGATCAAGAGAAATCGATAGGGAGAAACCGTCCAAACTTCCACAAGCAATTGGACGTTATGAGAGGATCGGCGGTCGGGCGAGGACCTTCGACTGTTGTCGGCCAACAACAGTCAACCGATGGCTCCTTTACTAGTGGCACGGTGATCCTTCCTTACGTAACGAATTCGAAGGAGTCCAATCGCCCCCAACCAAGAGTAACGAAGCGTAGCCAAAAACCACTATAGCTAACCTCTAAAAACATGTGCACATACTACCATCAACCACTAGACCAAGTATAAACTTGTAAAAAGAATTACAGCCAAGAAATCTGCTCATGACAAAGTTCGCGTCGTAAACTCAGAGTTCGCGTCGCGAACTAAGAGTTCACGATCCGCGAACTTCTTCACGACCAAGACCCCATTTCTCTGTCCCGAGTTCGCGATCGCGAACACAAGTTCGCGACGCGAACTCCCCCAGATACCAAATCCTGCGCTTTTTCTCAAAACTCTACCATTCCCTAATTTTGTACATCACACAAGAAAGAAGGTTAAGTCCACTCACCTTAGCTTCCTTATCTCGTCGAGCTCAGTAATCTTATACTACTGAGACTCCTTTCCTTTCCCTGTACAAAACGAACATCGAATTAGTTTCCCGAAATCATTAATTTTATAACAAATGTGCTATAAGCCAAACACCATTATTTGTGGTCAACAATTGGGAACTTAACACTTACAATGTCTAGAATTCCATCAAGACAATTCTAAACCATCCTTAATGCATTTCAATCAAATTGCACACATTATTCCATCAACACATAATAGAGCCCATACTTGTCAAACAATAATTCCACATTGTCAAGTTACTTACTTAAAATAGAGCCCATACTTGTCAAGTTATAATTCCATAATGTCAATACATTTCTGAATCACAAAAAATTGTTGAATATCTAGATTATGGTTAAATATAAATTATATAGCAACAAACTTTATAGGTTTATTAAAATCAATCAATATAAATAAAATGCACAATGACAGATATTTATTTAAAAAAAACCATAACCGAACGAAAAAAATAGTTTTGGATGGACCGAGGACCGAACAGAGGATGCTCAGAACCGAACATAAATGAGAACCGAGGCAATTCCTTTGACTTTTTTTGGTTTTTTCTCGGTTTTGGACCGAATCGGACCGCTCGGAAGTGAACCGGTTGGAACCGAGTACTGATTTTTCATAAAAATTAGAACCGAGAACCGAACCAATGGAGCTCGGTTCGTCCGATATAATTCTGCGATCTCGGTCGGTTCTCGGGTCAATTTGCACAGGCCTACTTACGCATACGAAATCTATTTCAAGCTAAAGATAAAATTGCAATTAACATACACAATCCATATGACCCAATAAACAACAACAAACCCTAAACATCAATACAAATAAAGAACAACTTTCCTCATTTAGTAGAATACCCGCAATCAAAGTTAAACATGTAACAGATCACACTTTTCGTACTTTCCAGGTGATACCAGTAAATTGTACACGATATGCACTCAAAATAACTCATTATTGTGAACGAAGCCCGTGCATCGCACGGGCCATGCTGCCTCGTATATAGTAAACATAAAGATTGTTCATTCAATTCCAATTTATGGAGTTGGTTAATGAGATGGTGTCAGGTGGAGATCGATACTCATAATTCGATGGTGCAACTTTTATACCGCATTATTGATTCGGAAAACTCTGAAAAAGTCAAACAATTCTTGCAAGGGGTGGCCGATGGCATGATTTGACTCATTTGGGAAGCTAGAAATACGTTAATTTTCAACAATATAAACATCTCTGCTCCAATAATTCAGGAGGAATTGCAAGTTATGGTTTCTAGGGGTAATTGTAAAACTTTATCATGGTCATTGTGGTATTTCTCTAGCTCATTGCTAGAGTTACTATAATTATTGTATGCTATTTTGGGTTGGAGGATGTGTCAGGATCGAATAACCTAATCAAGTTATTACAAATCCAGATCTACTAACAACGAGAAGTTGCAGTGGATCAACACTCGAGTTAATTGATTAAGAACAAACGAAAACTGTAATTGAATGAAACAATTATAAGAACACAGTAATCACAAAAAGCTTCAATGTATATTGATAAGTTCAAACAATACACACGTATGTTTACAATTAATAAGGAACTATATATAATAGTCCTTGAAGCCTAAATTATTAACCTATTTATTCTAGGAATCGATTACAATCAATATACATAAGATATTCATTCTATAACTATCTATACTAGAATGTCGGACACGATCAGCACCAAAAATAGACATCAGTAGTGTTTGTTGATCGTCAGTAGTAAGTATCATCAGTAATAACTTCCAAGATTAGCATCAGTAGTATTTCATGTTTTGAGTACCATCAGTAGTAATTTGTTTTTCTGCCCCATCAGTACTAATATTCAATGAACGTTGATCAGTACTAATTGCAGCATCAGTAATAGAATGTTTATCTTTGTTTTACATCCCAACAATCTCCCCCTAAACTTGTTAATTCACTTATTAACCAAGTTTCTTCTCTTCTTCATCCTTTTTCTTTTGTTCCTCAGCTCTTCTTTGAATTCTTTCAAGTGCTCTTTGATTTTGTTTCTTTCTTTGAGCTATGATATATTTGCTGTTTCTTTTGATGAAATAATTCAACTTTTCTTGAAACATCACAGCATCATAAGGCTTCATCAATGTATTTGTGTATAATGATACATTGTTTCTTCTGGATGTGGATATTCCTTTTCCATTAAGTACAGCTCACAATTTTTACTTGCTCTCTTAAAGAAATACATATTCACTGAAGGTAAAACGTTCCAAGCATAAACATTTTCTTTATTTGTAAAGATTTTAGGATAATTGTCTGGATAAAATACAGCATCAATCATTTTGGTTAAGTATCCAGCTCCTGAGTTCTTCCACTTCTTCTTGGCTATTCTTGGTTTACCAATAATCAGTACTTTGATTATATCACTTCTGGAACATGATCTAACCATTGGCTTCCATCCGGTAAACCTTTGAACGGTTCTGTCTTCCCTTATAACTTCTATCACATTATCAATGACTCTCCAATTGAGTATTGGATTGTCTTCAATGGGAGCAACATGAACATCAAGAACATGAATGATTTGATCAGAAAGTTTTGATTTCTTTCTTACTACTTGTTCTTGTTGAAGAGCTTTTCTTTTCTTAGATGGAGGATTTGAGGATTCACCAGGTGTTGGTGTTCTAGAGAGAATGATTGTTGGATCAATTTCAGTTAAAAAAATTTCTTTTTCTTCTTCTACTTCTGTTTCAGCTAACTCTCTCTTTTTGGCAGTACAATATTTATCTACTATTGTAATCATCTTCATTCTGCCAAAGGACTTAGCATTGTGTCCTTTTGAAATCAAATAATCAATCATTTTCTTCTTCTGCTCAAAAATTTCCTCTGGTAGGTCAGCTTTCTCTTTCTTGCATTCAGCAACAAGATCTTCTAGGCAATTTAGATGTTCTTCTTCAATATTTCTTTGTTTTTCAAATTCTGCCTTTTGATCCTCTACCAGGATTCCTTCTACCCCTTGAACTGTTGTCTCAGCTTCTTGAACCTCAGTCAAAGCAACTTTCCTTAGATGCCTTATGTTCTTCACCTTCCTTTTTGATTGTCTTGCAGGTCTAACATGATAGATTTTGTTGACCATGTAATGACCTAATGCTCTGTTTGGATAGTCATCATCAAACAACTCTTTACCTTTTCCAACACAGGCTGCAAGTGGAATGTATTTCATATCAGGAACTTCAGTAATGGTGATTGATGGAGAAAAGAACTAAATCTTATCTTCTGCTAGTATCTTGGGGTGTGGAGGAAGTTCACACGCATCAACCTCATACCAATTCACATTATCATCAATGTCAGATATGATAAGTGGTTGGTCTGGAGTTGGAGGTTTTGTAATAATTACAATTCTTTCTCGTTGTTGTGTGATTCATTTATTACTGGTGAGGTTGTTTCAGTAGTTACTACTTCTAGGGCATCAGTAGTAACCACTATATCTCCTTCTGGATCATTCACTACTGGTGTATCTATCTCTTCAACATGACCAGTAGTAACAACCTCTTGATCCTTTGCCTCAGTAATAACCATAGGATCAGTAGTCTCTATGACCTCAGTAGTAACTGGAGAGTTTATTTGTTCTGCTGTTTGAGATTGGTTTGCAGACACAAATATATCCTCATCCATACCTGTTTCACCATGGATTTCTCTTAAGTTGAGAAGGGTTGTTGCTGCTATAGATTGATCTATCATTCCTTGAATCTGATCTTTCTTCCCCTTAGTGATCTCAACTTGTTGAGCATCACTATCTGCAACCTTTTTCTGCAACTTTCTGATCAAAGCAAATTGTCTTTGAAGCTTGTACTCGAACCTCTTATGTCTTCTGTTCAGATTATTTATGTGCTGCTTCATATATGCCATGGTTTTACCTTGATTATGCAATAAAGTCAGACAATGTTGTACAGTGGTTTTAAGATTTTCCTTCCTATCCGTCAATTTTGTTTGTTTAATACTGCCCTCAGCCCATTTGGGTGGATCATTGGGCTCAGTAGGTACATTGGCTTTAAGGTTTTCCATCCTTTCCATTAATTCAGTTTGTTTGTTTCTACCCTCATCACTTCTTGGTGATGAAATGGGTTGTTTGGACACTCTCTTCTTCCTAGAAGAAGCAGTAATGCCCCCCCATGTGGTTTCTTGGCAACGGGGTCCTCTTAGTAATGCCTCAAATTCTGAGACATCACTTAGAGTTGCCGAGGTCTGGGTCCTATTGATGTTCTCACTATCCTGTGCACCCACCTTTGGGGCATCAGTAGTGAGAGCCCTTTCCTCATGCCCTCTCTCCTCCTTGGAGGACAACTCTTGGAGTCTGGGGTTTGACTCAATTTGTCCCCTGGTGTCCTTTAAGGAAGATTTCTTCCTTTTATAAGTTTTAGAGATATGTTTGGATGTGGTCTGGTCTTCCTCAGAGTGAAGAGTAGCACTTTGTGGAGTAATTTCATGTACTTGGGACACATTCAGGACATCTGTGGGTTTATTTATTTGAGTGGACTGAGTGGATTGTGTTTGGGCTCTATTTGGTGATGGAGTTGGTTGGGGTTCAATTGGGACACTTGAACCTTCTCCTGTAGGGGGTTGATCATAGATCATATTTTGAAACAAAGGAGTAACTTTTCCAGAAAATTTGAATTGTTTTCTCATGTTGGAAAATACCTTTTTGTTCAACTCAGGTGTAACAAAAATATTTTTAGGAGTTGACAGATTTTGAAGTTCACAGTTTATATTATGAGTGAGGAATCTTGGATACATTAAAAATTTAGATGGTGAAAGATTTCCAAGCATTCCTTCAAAGATCATGTTTGAAAAATTGAAGACTTGTCATGTGCTCAAACAAACAACAGCAGAAGCTATTGACTTGTTGAACTCATTCCAAGTGCTCCTTTTTGGAGAGATGCAGTGTTGAATAGTGTTTACTAAAAATTTCCATTGAGGTGAAAGAAGACCTTTTTGAAAAGTTACTATGTCCAGTCTTCCTTCATATCCCATTTTTTGTAAAACTTCAACAAGATCTTCCTTAGGTAAAGAAAACATACATGATTCATCATTAAGATGAAGATGATGTCGAATAGACTGTTCAGTAACTGTGATTTGCTTCCCATCTACTATTGATTTGATTTTGGACATGTTAGAATCTTCAATACGTTCAGCACTTGTCCAGAAATCAACCAGATGTTGTTGATATGCTTTAGGGTTGATGGTGAGTGCAAACTTTATGTGTGAGTTCTTCAAGAACATTACAATAGGTCGAAAATCCTTTGTACCATCGGGATTTCTCAAGAATGCACACATATTATGAAATTCGGAATATTTGAGATCTGTGTTGACTTCGAGTGATTTTACGGTTGCCATTTTAATGATTTTGAACTTTGAATTTGAGAATTTCACAGAGAGTTTAGTTGGTTTTGCAGTTGTGAATGATTCGTGGAATGAATTTAATTGATACTGATGCAGGATTTTGATCGAATTTTAAGGTTTATCGAAGGGTTTAGCAAATCGAGGAGAATATAATGCTAAACTAATCCCAATCAGCTATTTATATTTTTGGAAATTCCCTGCAAAATGACCGAAATATCCTTCGAATAATAACCCAACGGCTATTTTCATGGAGGTTAGTATTGTAATTGTGTATTTCACAAATAACGGTCGATCAGTAGTAATTAAGTGTCAGTAGTAGAAACATCAGTAGTAACTGTTGTTTCTATACTTAACCTAATTTCTACTGATGACCTTATCAGTAATAAAGTTTTGTAGGACCAGTAGTAGTAAATAATCAGTAATAAAACATACTTGTAACTATAAAAATTATACAAAACTTTACATGTGATTTTCTTTTGTGAAATTAATTTATTAAAATCATTCCAATACTGCTAACCAGAAAGCTAAACCTTCCTACATCAAATGCTTTTGTAAAAAGGTCTGCCATTTGATTGTCAGTATGAATCTTTTCTACTCTAATTAATTTCTTTTCATTGCAATCCCTTATGAAATGAAATCTTATTTCAATGTGTTTTGTTTTAGAATGTTTTACTGGATTATTCACAATAATGATAGCACTTTGATTATCAATAAAAATTGGAGTTTTAAGGATAGAGATACCATAGTCTAAGAGTTGATTTTGAATCCATAGAACTTGAGCACAGCAAGCAGATGCAGCTACATACTCTGCTTCAACAGTGGATGTTGAAACATTTGTTTGTTTCTTGCATTGCCATGAAACTAATCTTGATCCAAAGAATTGACATCCACCAGTAGTGGATTTTCTGTCTTGACATTCACCACCATAGTCACTATCAGTATAGGCTATGAGTTCAAATGGTGATGCATGTGGATACCAAAGACCAAGAGAAGGTTTTCCTTTCAAGTATCTAAAGATTCTTTTGACAGCCTGCAAGTGTAGTTCTTTAGGTCTTGCTTGATACCTGGCACATACACAAACACTATACATGATGTCAGGTCTGGATGCAGTTAGATACATTAAAGACCCTATCATGGATCTATAAAGATGTTCATCCACATCCTCCCCCTCAACATCAGGATGTAGGTGTTTGTGAGTTTCTAATGGAGTGCTTGCACTTTTGCAGTCTTTCATAGCAAATTTCTCCAAAATGTCTCTGACATACTTTGATTGGTTGATCAAGATCCCATCTGATTTTTGATTGATTTGGAGTCCAAGGAAAAAGTTCATTGGACCCATTGAGCTCATCTTGAACTTGATCTGCATTAATTCTTCAAACTCTTTGCACAGTTGATCATTGGTTGACCCAAAGATGATATCATCTACATATATTTGGACCAGTAGTATATCATCTTTGACCTTTCTTGTGAACAATGTTTTGTCAATTGCACCTCTTTTAAAGTTGTTCTTTAGTACATATGATGATAATGTGTCATACCAGGCTCTTGGTGCATGATGAAGGCCATAAAGAGCTTTGTCTAGTTTATACACATAGTCATCATGTTCTGGATCTTCAAATCCTGTAGGTTGACATACATATACTTCTTCTTCAATTTTTTCATAAAGGAAAGCACTTTTCACATCCATTTGGTAGACTTTGATCTTCTTGTATGAAGAATATGCCAGAAATATTCTTATTGCTTCAATTCTAGCAACTGGAGCATACACTTCATCATAGTCTATCCCTTCTTTTTGAGTGTACCCTTGAGCTACAAGTCTTGCTTTGTTCTTGATTACAATACCTCTTTCATCTTTCTTGTTTCTAAAGATCCATCTTGTTCCAATGGCTCTTTTTCCTTTTCGTAGAGGTACAAGTGTCCATACAGCTTGTAGCTTGAATTGTAGAAGTTCTTCTTGCATTGCTATGATCTAGTTTGAGTCTTTCATAGCTTGTTGAATCTTCTTTGGTTCCTCCTGTGACAGTAAACATTCATACATACATTCATTAGAGATTAGACTTATGTTACAAACATTTGAATTTGTAGTAGAATTAATAGTAGAATTGAATTTGCTTCTTGTCTGCATGGTTGAGTTCACGTCACTGAGAACTAGATCCAAAGGATGATTCTTTTCAGTTCTGGTGCCATGAACTTTATCAACAATTAGTTGACTGTCAAGATTTGACTCATTGGATTCAGGGATTTGTGCATCTGTCCATGTTTCTTCTTGATTGTTTGGATTTTGAGAAGATTCTTCATTGCTACTGGTGTCAGTAGTAACATTTTCTTCATGAAATTCTGGAGGTTCATTGTTGTTACTGACGTCAGTATTGATTAACTCATCATCATTTGTGTGAGTTCTGAGTTACTACTGGGATCAGTAGTATTTTGAGAATTTGAGTTGTTACTGGTGTCAAGGTTTCTAGGGTTTTCTGAGTTACTACTGTCCTCAGTATTAACTGTGGGATCAGTATTAACCAGAATATACTTCATCCTGTCTTGACTACCATTAAATGATGATGATCCACCTTGTTGATTTTGATTGTTTGAATCTCCTGCATTAAAATCATAGTTCATATCAAAAGATTTGGTTAGAATATCAATGTTAAATAACCATTCTGGACCATTTCCCTGTTCATTCATCAAATTTTCATTAAAGGATACATTAACACTTTCTTCAATGATCCTTAGCCGTTTGTTGAATACTCTGTAAGATTTGCTTTGAGTTGAGTATCCTACAAATATTCCATCATCTACTTTGCAGTCAAACTTACCAATTTGTTCTCTTGTAATTAAAATTGTACAAGGACAACCAAATGATTTTAGAAAACTTATTGATGGTTTTCTTTTATTAAAAAGTTCATAAGGTGTTTTAAAGTGAGGCTTAACTATTAATACTCTGTTTTGAACATAACAAGCAGTATTAACAGCTTCAGCCCAAAAAGTTATAGGTAATTTTGAATCTGCAAGCATGGATCTGGATGCTTCAATGATGGTTCTATTTCTTCTTTCAGCTACCCCATTTTGTTGAGGAGTTCTTGGTGAGCTGTACTGCCTGTCAATACCCTTAAGATCACAAAAATCAATCAGATTAGTATTTTTAAATTCTGTTCCATTATCACATCTGATTGCTTTTACTTTGAGATCCCTTGTATTCTCCAGCTTGACAACAAGATTCTTTATAATCTCACTTGTTTCATCTTTGGTCCTAAGAAAGAAAACCCAAGTATATCTGGAAAAGTCATCAGTAATAACAAGGCAGTATTGTTTCTTTCCAATACTCATTACATTTGTAGGTCCAAAAAGGTCCATATGTAAGAGCTGCAAAGGTTTAGAAATAGAATTGATTGCTTTCGTCTTATGAGAAGTCTTGTGTTGTTTACCTTTTAGGCATGCAACACAGTGATGATCACACATAAATTCTTTTTGAGGTAAACCAACTACCAAATTCTTATTAACTAAATTGTTCATATTTTTAAAGTTTGTGTGACACATCCTTCTATGCCAGAGTTCTGATTCATTTGTGTTTGCCTTGGATATAAAGCAGTTGATCTCATTTGAAGAAATGAGTTCTCCCCCTATATCCAGGCAATACCCATTGTTTCTCCTTGGTGTTCTTAAAACAACAAATTTTTCATCTAAAATAAAGTCAGGAGAAAGAATGATGCACTCTACATCTGTAAAAAGAATTTTGTTCTTCTTATCACAGACTTGTGAGACACTAACCATGTAACACCCCAAAAACTAAACCCGATTTTTTTTTTTAATTAACGGAAGCGTTTAAACATTTACCAAACACAGTTATTAATAAACAGGCCTTTTACCATAATTATCCAAAATACTAAAAGTGTTATACAACCGGCGGTTCGGTTAACATGATATCAAAACAAAGTGGCGGTCAACCATTCCCACATCACCCCTTGACCCGACCAAAAGATAGCCTGCAAAAAGGTCAACAAGGTGGGGATTAGCTAACAGCTAAGTGAATGAACTAAACCAATAGAATAAAACAACCGAATGATAAGTCTTATTATCCCAATTAGTTAATTTGTAAGAGTAACGGGGTTCTGCCGAATCCTTAAATCATTGTTGGCTGAACAATGATAACCGATAGCCCTTTACTCAAAGACAGTGTGTACCCCCTTAGAACAACCAGTGCTTCTAAGGGCGGTACACCTTGTCAATAGTAAACCTCTGCTCAGTAGAATGTTCCAATTACTGACCTCTTCCCCAAATGTGCACTTAATTAACTACCGTTATTAATTAAACCAAAGTATGGGCTTGCAATCACAATTGCAGCCAAGAAAACTGCACCCAAGAAAGTTCACGTTCGCGAACTCAAGTTCGCGTCGTGAACCTGAGTTCACGATCCATGAACTTCTTCACGACCCAGTCCCCAAATGCCTGCCTCAAGTTCGCGATCGCGAACCCAAGTTCGCGTCGTGAACTTTCCCAGATACCAAATCCTGCACCTTTTTTTTTACCACTTTGACCAATTTCTAACCAAATTGTCCATCTAAAGTTTGAAGGCTAAATCCACTCACCTTAGCTACGCAATCCAATCCCCAAAACTCAGTATACTAACTACTGAGTTTCCTTGCCTTTGCCTATAATAATAATACAACCGAGTTAGTGACCGAGTCAATCGAAATAGCTAAAATGCAAGTATTATAGAAATGACCAAGACTTGCACAATTCCATTAACCATTTAGCCACAAGTTCAAATATGACAATAAACATGACCTAAGCTTCCCAATTCAAGACTTGCACCAAAACATGTATTTATGTTTGATTCTAACTATTTAGGCCCAAACGGGTCAAAACCACACTAAACCAACAACACTTACAAAATAGTTACATTTCTCATATACATAATGTTAGAATCATTTATAACCATTTGATATCCAATTCTGATCAAGACATCTTTTTTTTTTTTTTTAGGTTGACTTAGAAAAGTCAACAATGCACAATTAGCTAGCTAAGGCCATTTCAAGACAATTAGCCAAACACCACCCAATTTAGTATCACATACACTTACAATTCAGTCAATTTCTATCTCATGATGATTCTACACTAGCTAGAACATCAAGAACTCAATTTACACAATTTATCAAATTTGGTGGGTTTTGGTCATCTTCTCCAAAACTCCATAACTAGGTTTTTTAAGGTCCAAGGCTTGAACTTACACTACAATCCAAAATTAGCCATCTAGAACATACAAGATTAGGTATGAACTTCATAGAAACCCTAACAATTCATCAATTTCATGATTTGAGACAAAGAAACTCCATAACCCAAGAACCCTAAGTTTCTCTAGCAAGAACACACAAGATAATGAACAATTAGCATGAATCCTACCTTGTGATGAAGATGATTCTGAAAATTAGAGGAAAGAACAAAACAATGATAGTCTTCTTCAATAGAGAGCTTCAAGAAAAAATGCATGTATGTGAAGTGTGTGTGTGTGTGTGTGTCGAGCCAGGCAAAAGAACAAGGAGGAAAAACCCAATTGACACCTGCCCTCTCTAAAGCCCACGTACACCCCTCCCCTCACAACAGCTTAATTTCATTTAACACAGTGCAATACTGAAAGTCTGGGTCGCAGTTGATTTAATTAAAAATACTTATCTAACTCCAATTTTAATAACGAAGATATTTTTGGAACTGTAATTCAAAGTTTAATAAGAATTAAAATTTGCTTTCTTATATTGGATCAAATCAGTTAATACATATTTTAATCCCTTGATTAAAATATAACAAAATCCAAATAAATCACATAATTTATCATAAAAAAATAAACAGATATAATTACTTACCGAAAGTAATTTAAAAAAAATCTAGGCCGGGTCTCGGGATGTTACAAATCTCACCCTCTTAAAGAGATTCCGTCCCCGGAATCTCACTTTGCTCGAATAAATTCGGATAACGATCTTTCATTTCGGCCTCGGTTTCCCACGTTAGATTAGAACCTAAACTATGTTTCCATTTGACCAAAACCATAGGAATCTGCTTCTTCCTCAACTTTGTTACCTTTCTATCCAATAATCCAACCGGCTCTTCTATCAACCTTTTCTTTGTATCAACTTTCAACTCTCGAACTGGCAAGATTTGAGATTCGTCTTCCACTTTGCATTTTCTCAAATAACAAACATTAAAAGTATCATGAATACCGGACAATTCCGGCGGTAGTTCTAAAGTCACCGATTGATCGTTAACGACCCGACTGATACAAAACGGGCCAATGTATCTTGAAGCTAATTTACCACGTTTCCCAAATCGAATAATTCCCTTCCAATGCGAGACTTTTAAATACACCATCTCATTTTCTTCAAAAGTTACCGGTCTACGTCTCGGATCCGCATACATTTTCTGACGATCTCGGGCCGCTTTCAATTTTGCTCGGGCAATGGCCACCTTTTCAGCCGTCAATTGAACTATATTCGGGCCCGCAAACTGTTTTTCGCCTGCTTCCAACCAACAAGTGGGGGTACGGCAACGACGACCATACAACATTTCATAAGGTGGCATCTCAATACTTGAATGATACGTATTGTTGTAGGCAAATTCAATTAACGGTAAATGAGAATCCCAAGAACCACCATATTCTAACACACACGCCCGAAGCATATCTTCTAAGGTTTGAATCGTTCTTTCTGTCTGGCCATCTGTTTGCGGATGATACGCGGTGCTTAGATTAACCCGTGTACCCAATTCTCTTTGTAAGCTCTTCCAAAAATTAGAAACAAAACGAGGATCTCGATCCGACACAATCGATAATGGAATGCCATGACGAGAAATTATCTCATCGATATATAATTTAGCTAGTTGATCGAGGGACGCGGTTTCTCTTGTGGCCAAAAAGTGAGCACTTTTAGTTAATCGGTCAACTATCACCCAAATCATATCGTGATCTTTCTGAGTACGGGGAAGTTTAGTGACGAAATCCATGGTTATATTCTCCCATTTCCATTCGGGTATTTCTAACTGTTTCAACGACCCATACGGTTTCTGATGCTCGGCCTTGACTTGCGCGCATATCTGACACTTTTCAACAAATTGAGCAACGTCGGTTTTCATAGTAGGCCACCAATATAACACCTTTAAATCATTATACATTTTTGTACTACCCGGATGGACCGACAATCGAGATTTATGCGCCTCCGTCAAAATCAATTCCCGTAGTCCCCCGAGTAGTGGTACCCAAACACGAGACTTATACAATTTTAACCCCCGGTTGTCATCAACTAACTCATCTTTTCTTTTACTCATAACTTCCGATTTTAAATGCTCATTACCCAATGCCTCAAGTTGGCATATTCGAATTCGACTTACCAAATCCGAAATAATTTCCATACGCATGAATTGGAGCTTTTCTGAAGTACCCTTTCGACTCAATGCATCGGCTACCTCATTCGCCTTACCCGGGTGATAACGAATTTCACAATCATAATCTTTGATCAACTCTAACCACCTTCGCTGCCTCATATTCAATTCTTTTTGTGTGAAAATATACTGAAGACTCTTGTGATCGGTGCATATAACACATTTGGTGCCATAGAGGTAATGTCTCGATAGTTTCAATGCAAAAATAACGGCTGCTAATTCCAAATCATGAGTCGGGAAATTCTTTTCGCGAGTTTTTAACTGTCTCGAGGCATAAGCTATAACCCGATCCCTCTGCATTAAGACGCAACCTAGGCCTGCGAATGATGCATCACAATACACAATAAGGTCGTCAGTCCCATCGGGCAAGGTAAGTATTAGAGCCTGACACAAAAGTTGCTTTAAAGTTTGAAATGCCGTTTCTTGATCGTTGCCCCATCGGTAAGGTACATCTTTACGTGTCAATTTCGTTAACGGACTAGCAATCTTAGAGAAATTTTGAATAAATCTACGGTAATACCCCGCCAACACCAGAAAACTTTTAATCTCTGACGGTGTTTTCGGTGAACTCCAATTCATCACTGCAGTTATTTTGGCCGGATCAACCTTAACCCCCTCTGAACAGATTACATGCCCCAAAAATTGCACTTCCCGAAGCCAAAATTCACATTTAGAGAATTTGGCATATAATTGCTCACGTTTCAAAGTCTCCAAAACCTGTCTTAAATGTTGCTCATGATCTAACTCAGATTTTGAGTAAATCAAAATATCATCTATAAATACAATAACGAATTGATCAAGGAATGGTCTACATACCCGGTTCATTAAATCCATTAAAATGGCGGGAGCATTTGTCAACCCAAATGGCATAACCAAAAACTCGTAATGGCCATATCGAGTTCTAAAGGCGGTTTTCGGAATATCACTTTCTTGAACCCGAACTTGATGGTACCCGGATCTCAAATCGATTTTAGAGAAGTATGAAGCCCCTTGCAACTGATCAAACAAATCATCTATTCTCGGGAGTGGGTACTTGTTCTTTATGGTTCTTTTGTTTAACTCCCGGTAATCTATACACATACGGAGAGTACCGTCTTTCTTCTTTACAAATAATACCGGAGCTCCCCATGGAGAGGAACTCGATCGAATGAAACCCTTATCTAATAATTCTTGAATCTGAGACATCATTTCACGGATTTCGGAAGGAGCCAAACGGTATGGAGTTTGAGCTACGGGACTGGCTCCCGGAATTAAGTCAATTTTGAATTCTACCTCCCGAATGGGAGGTAACCCAGGCAAATCATCAGGAAAGACCTCCGGGTATTCCGATACCACCCGGATGTCACCAATTGTCTTCTTTTCTTTTCGGACATCAATAGCATAAGTAAGGAAAGACTCACACCCTTTGACCAAAGATTTTCTGGCCTTCATAAATGATATAATTGGAAAAGAAGAATTCACACGGTCACCGCGGGCCACTACATGTGTCCCGTCGGGCAAAGGAAAAGAAATTATCTTTTTATCACATTTAATATTAGCCCTATTTTTACTAAGCCAATCCATACCAAGGACAACATCGAAGCCAGATATTGGCATTAATAATAGACAGATCACAAATTGCACACCATCGATATCTATGCGTGCCCCGGACACAGATGTTGTGACCGGAACCAAATTTCCATCTGCTACTTCTATTTCTAATGGGGTAGTTATCACATTCATAGGTAATTTCAATTTGCCACAGAAAGTTATAGAAATAAAAGAGCGATTTTCTCCAGAATCAAACAATACACGAGCAGGAACCGAATTGATTAGGAACATACCGGTAATTACATCATCGGTTGTGGTGGCCTCCTCGACTGTCATCCGAAATGCTCTACCCTCAGGTGGAGGGTGAGTCTTTCTTTTATGGCTCGTGGTCGATAACGATGCCCCACCCGATCCAGAACCCGCACCCGTCTTCCTAGCCTTAGGACATTCTCCCGCTCGGTGACCCTCTTTATGACAATTCCAGCATACATTCCCGGGGAAGTTACAGTCTTTTGCTTCATGTTTGAATAGACCACATCGTGCACACCTCAAAGTTTGAAGTGTACATGGTCCAGAATGTGATGACTTGCACCGGGAACACCAAGGTGCTCTTTGATTCGATGTAAAACCCGTGCTTTTGCGACTCGAATTACCTTGCTTTTGATTACTCTGCCATTTCCGGCTTTGTTGAGAGCCTGATTGAGTTGAATTTGACTTATGGAACCCCGTTCTTTCCCTACCCATTTGATCACTTGCTTTAAAATCACTTTCTGCCGACTTCGCCAAAGAAAATGCTTGGGTTAGAGTATTCGCATGCCTAACAGACCGTCGATATTTTGGTAACAATGCATCGATAAAATGTTGTAATTGAGCTTGCTCGTCAGGCACCCATTGTTGCACAAATCGTAATTTTCCATTAAATTGTCTTATCAGTTCATCCACAGTCATTCTTTCATCCATTTTCAACCCCATAAAATCTCTCCTTATCTTGTTCATCTCGAATGAATTACAATATTGAGCACAAACTTGTTCATAAAATTGGCTCCATGTAATTGAAGCTAATTGAGCGGCTGAGAAATTTGCGGTTATAGTACCCCACCACTGCATTGCATCACCTATTAATCTTCGAGAGGCGTACATTACTCGCCGGTCATCATCACAATTACATGCGTCCAGGGCCCTAGACATCTCCATTAGCCAGTTTAAGGTAACACTCGGGTCGGTACTTCCACCATATTCTGATGGCTTACAATCAAGAAATTTTTATATGTGCAAGGTTGTTTCTGAGGTGGTGGTGGTGGATAACCGGGGTATGGGTAAGGATAATATCCTTGTGGTGGATATTGATAGTTAAACATTGGGGGTGGCATGTTGGTAGGAGGTTGTGTGGTGGTATTCACGGGTGGAGTTGGTATTGAGTAGGTATGATTTTGTTCGTATTCTCTAACAATATTTCGGAGGTCTTGAAGTTGGCCTTCCAACGAGTGGACGTACTCCTCATTGATTACTGGATTACTTCCCGATGGTTGATCATTCCCGACGTCATTGTTTGGTGGGTTCGGGTGGTTTGTATTATCGTTATCTGCCATACCTGTGACAATCACAACTGTAACGACCGGAATTTTCGGTTAATGAATTAAATGGAAATATTGAGGAATAAAGGTGGTAAAATGTTTAATCGAGTCTCCGTTGTGTTTTATCGAGTGTTTGGATGTTTGGGACTTGGTATAACCAAGTATGGGTCAAGACTTGGATGGAAACAAGTTTAAAAGGCAAGAAACTGACCCAGACAGCCCTCGCGGCGCGAGCCAGGCGCGAGGCAGTCGCGAGGTTGAACAGGAGCTCCAGAAGTGAAACGCGAGAATCAAGAGTTGAGACAAGAGCCGCGAGCGAAACGCGAGCCAGTCGCGAGCGAAACGCGAGAATCTCGAGTTGAGACAAGAGGCGACGAAACGCGAGCGAAACGTGAGGTCTGTTTTTCTGCGCTGACCAAGAGGACAACCCGCGTCACCTCGCGGCGCGAGGCAAACGCGAGCGGGGCGCGAGGTCTGTCTGGAGTATATAAAGTTGAGTAGAAGCTAGGGCTCATAACACCTACGAACCCTAGACTTAGTGCAGCCGTTTTTGAGGGCATTTGGACGGTTTTTGGAGCTAAGGAGCTCAAATCTTCATCTTCTTGAAGGATTTAAGCATCAAGGGTAAGAATTCTTGCTTATTTCACTTAGTTACCTTCATTTTGAGCTTGGTATGGGTAACAATGGTGGTTTTGGGAACCTACCATATCATCTTTGGGGAAGATGAACTTTCATAAGTGTAAAACACTCCTTGTGGACTTGTAATCAATGTGTACAAGTTAGATTTGGGATTGATGATGGAAAATCTTGAACTAGGGTTTGAGATTCCACCAAGTTGTATGAACTTGGTGGTTGGGAATGTTTAGATGGATTAATTAGTAGCTAGTTATGGATAATAACTAGTTATTGTGATGATATTAATGGTAGGTCAAGAAGACCTAAAGTTTGGTGACATTTCACAAGTTGGAAAGCAAGGATTCGTGTTGTTAGACACGATTTGGATTTAGCTTGGCTAAGGTGAGTACATGTGAACTTTTAAACTGAGTACATAGTAAAAGAGTTTTGAAAATGGATAATATCTACCGAGTCTTTATTAATACATATTTTTAATAAAGAGAGTAATTAGAAAGATAATGAAATTTGATTGAATTGCTAATAGAACATAGTTATTGAAATTGATGATTTTGCAAGTAAGTGTGATTAGATTAATTGATTAATGAGGTTATTGATAAAGAGTATTAACAATGAAAATGGCTAAAAGAGTATGATATTGGCTTTTATTAGTAAGAATTAATAATTAAGCAAATGGCAAAGATCTTAAAGTAATAACGTTTATTAGTAAAATATACTAATGAAAGTAGTGATATCACGTTAAGAGAACAAGTATGATTTGACTAGTATTATGTATGCGCCCTAGTCAATGTAAAGGTAACATATTTATGAATATGAATAATAAGAAATGAACCTTATTAGTAGATTTAAGGATAAAGTCTATGATGATAATGATGAGGAAAGATAAATGAAATATGATTATGTTAAAAGAGACTATTATGATAATTAGAATAGATGTATTCTAATTTGTGTTTGATTATGACTTAATGTGGGGCATAGACCCGTATTTGATGATTCAATGTGTGTAATAAAAGTATCCGGATAACGATAACCCATTTATGGGGGAGTGAGATTACTACTTGGGGCGGTACATCCCTGCGCGAGGGTAGTATATCTATGAGAACGATAACCCGACAATAGGGGGATTATGATAACCCGATAAATAGGGGGATTACGATAACCCGCGAGACGGGGGATTTGGTGTTCTTGGTAAGTTTGGGAGAACCCCAATTACCATGTGATCTTAATGATAACCCACATCGGGGGAGTTTGCTCTGGAATTATCCGAGGCGTATGTGATAAAAGGGGTAAGCTTAAGGATAGCTTACATGTATGTGGTTATGTGATGGGTAAGCTTACGGTTAGCTTACTAGTAAGTATGAATAAACGATAAGATAATAAGTTGATAATTAATAAGTGAATAAAGAAAAGAATTGAATAGTAAGGACTTTTTATTATTTTTGAGAATGGGTCGAAAACCCATGTATCTCACGAGACTATTTTTGTCTCACGTACTACTTTGTTTTTGGCTATGTACTCAGGTTCGAGATTAAAGGAATAGAAGGTCGCGGTAGAGGTGGCCTAGAGATGTTTTAGTTCGGGAGCTTATAGGTAGATCCCGTTATCCTATGGTTATGATATTATTTATGTAACACCGGATTTTAATACTCTGATAATCTTTTCAAAGGTTTTTGTTAAAGCGTATTTTTGGGATATTGGAATTTGTAATATTTTTATTTAAAAATATGATTTAAAAGGTGTTTTAAAAATTGAGGTGTTACAACTTGGTATCAGAGATATAGTTTAAGTGAATTAGGTAGGTTTGACCTCCCTAGTCTTAAGCTATGCTAAGTAGGACCACATGTTCCCATAGGATGTCCATGATTAGTCTTCTGAGACCGTAAAGAATGGGTATGATAGGGTCGATCCCTAAGAGATATGTCATGATTTGATATAAATGTGTGTTATTTGACTGTTGAGTCATCGTTTGAATTTTGATTGTGAAAATATCGGTATAGCAAAAGGGTGAATTCGAGAAGAGGACAAGCTCCTCTAAGACAAGAAGAGAAATCATAATTGAGTTTCGTCATGTTGCGGTGATGATGGTAGTGATTTCGAGTCGGAAGAAAGGGAATGATGTTCGTTCAAGACATTTATGGCGTGTAAACTAGATGTATAATTGGGAAGCACCGAACCGGAGGTTGTGATTCGGTGGATTCGTGAAACTGAGCAAGTGCTAAAGAGTAGCAAGTGTTGGGAGGAAATATGGTAACTTCTACAGCTCGTCTACTAGGAGAGTGACGCGTGGTCGCGGTGGGATGCGATCTTCAAGGCATTGGAAAAGAGAGTATGGTACAAGATATCGTGGAAGGAGTTCGCGGGTAGATTGTTGGGGAAGTTTTGTCCCGAGAGTGTACTAGAAAGATTTCTAAGAGGAGTTATTGCTAGAGATGTGGAGAAGGGAGTTCAGCGAAGGGTCAACGAATCGTCATCAAGTGGAGAAAAGAGGAAGTTCGATGGTAGCTTGGAGTCAACAAAGGAAGAAAAACGCGTTCAAATTTCGTCAAATTATGTTGATGGGAAGGGTGCAAAAGTGTGGTAAGTTCCCCTCAAATATAAAATTTAAGGTATGAGGTTCGTGTTTTATTGGTGAATTGTCACACGATTTGGTGTTAAAGCGAAATGGCATGTATAAGTATGGGAGAGTTGGCGATTGGTATGTCGCGGATAATTAGGATATTAAAAGATATATTATCACGAGAATAGTAAATGATTTCAATGAAAGGATGGTAGTACGCGAAGATACTAAGACTCGGTGAGAATGATATATATGGATGGGGAACCATGTAAGGAGAAAGCTCAAAAGTAAAATTGTAACACTTGGCGGGAATAAGGATAAGTGATGTGGTATTACCATATGATAATAGTAAAGAAAAGAATGATGAAAAACATAGTGAAGTTTCAAAACTCGTAAATAGAAAGTATGTTGGAAAGGATAAGCATCGGGAATGACAAAATTTAATAATAAAAAAAAATGGTTGAGTAAAAGTTGACAATTAGTCATGACAAAGTTTGTATCATGGATAATGGATTTGATGCTAAGGTCAAAAGGATAATTATTGATATAGTGTCATAGAAATGGTATGCTAAGTCAAGGGTAATAATTAATTATTGGAAAAAGGACATTAGAAAAAGTGTGATAGCTTATGTTGGTTGTGGATCGAAGTCAATTGGTTGACTTGAGTTGACCGGGTGATTCGGTAAAATATGGATAATGGAATGAAATAGAGGTTACCTAGGTGGTGAAAGAAAGATTGGGAAATTTAATAATGAGAAAGTGAATCGACTAAAGACGATTGATAAGTGAGTAGATTGGTGGAAAGCACTAGAAATGATTATGTGTATACCGTGTGGTATAAAGGTATAAGTGGGAGTAATTGCCTATGAAAAGAATATGACTTTAGAAAGTAATGTTATGTGAAGTATGGGGAAATGTAAATTGAATAGAGAATGTGATTAGCTATGAAAGAGAATGTTAGCATGATGCTAAGTGAATGATACATATATGAATTGTATGCAAGATAGAATGGTACTGTATGGATCTTGTTGGATCGGAGGCTTTCCGGTTGACGAGATTGGATGAGTCACATTGGATTGGAGGCTTTCCGATCATTGTGACAGTTTGGACCTTGATGGATTGGAGGCTTTCCGATCATCTCGGTGTGATAGTTAAAGTATAATTTGTTGTACAAGGGATATGATGTTTGTACCTGACGTATGTAGAACCGTATGGTTAGTTATTGATATGATTTTATGGCAAATGAGAACTTGGGTTGAAAACACGGGTAGTGTTTAAGTATAAGCAGGTGTAGGAGATGCCTACAAGTTCATGGTTTATGAAAAAGGAATGCTCTTAGGAAGCAAAGTTTGTTAGTAACCAATGAGTAGTGAAAGAGGTATAATGGGTGGTTAGGCCACAATTGGATATGAATGAGGCTCTAAAGCCGGTAATCGGGAATTACAAGTATGATATAAGGATGTTAGAAGGAAGTTATAAATGGTATAAGTAATTGGATGAAAGTTAAAAAGTAATAGAGATTCGATATCGATTTAAATGAAAATTGTAATCGAGTGTGGAAAATCGAAATCGAGGAAAAAGGGAACAATTGAGAAAGGAAATTTAGATATTGAAATCGGAAATGAAAAGCTTGGGAAGCGATGCTTTAGTAATAAAGAATATGTGGAATTTAGCAAGGTAAGTTGACTTTATTCATAAGTCAAGTTTGGTCAACTAGTGGAATGTTGACTTTAGTCAAAATTGGGTTTTGACTTTCGTTTAAAATGGTTAGTCAAGGATAAGGGCATACTATATCATCTGCATGTGTATGATAGTGGTTAAATGGATTGATGGAAATAATGGTAGTCAAAGGGGTACGACTTTGACCGTTGGGTGCATTGAATTGAATTTGGGAATCGAGTATGATGAATGATGAATCATGAATGTAAGGTCGATTGTAAAGGAAATGATGATTAATGGAACCTCTAGTGAGAAAAGAAATTACCAAGATATGGTTAACTTTGTGCTTAAGTCAAAGATTTGGCAATGTTGATAATTTGGTCAAAGTTAGGCATTGTCTATCGTTTTGGTCAATTGGCTATTAGTAATGATTGGGTCATACCATCCCTATGTGGATAAAGGGATTGGTTAAGTAATTGGGAATGTTAAGATCAAATTGTAAAATTTTGACCCGTTCGGGTATTAGGAACTCAAGTTTGGGTTTTTGACACGTTTGGGTATAACGGAGTCAAGTGGGCAATTAAATGCACAAGTATTATTCGATCATAATTCGGAAGTGGAATGAGGATTAGAAATCCTTGAGTTGATTCCGAGGGCGGAATCCTTTTTAAGGGGTGAATAGTTGTAACGACCGGAATTTTCGGTTAATGAATTAAATGGAAATATTGAGGAATAAAGGTGGTAAAATGTTTAATCGAGTCTCCGTTGTGTTTTATCGAGTGTTTGGATGTTTGGGACTTGGTATAACCAAGTATGGGTCAAGACTTGGATGGAAACAAGTTTAAAAGGCAAGAAACTGACCCAGACAGCCCTCGCGGCGCGAGCCAGGCGCGAGGCAGTCGCGAGGTTGAACAGGAGCTCCAGAAGTGAAACGCGAGAATCAAGAGTTGAGACAAGAGCCGCGAGCGAAACGCGAGCCAGTCGCGAGCGAAACGCGAGAATCTCGAGTTGAGACAAGAGGCGACGAAACGCGAGCGAAACGCGAGGTCTGTTTTTCTGCGCTGACCAAGAGGACAACCCGCGTCACCTCGCGGCGCGAGGCAAACGCGAGCGGGGCGCGAGGTCTGTCTGGAGTATATAAAGTTGTGTAGAAGCTAGGGCTCATAACACCTACGAACCCTAGACTTAGTGCAGCCGTTTTTGAGGGCATTTGGACGGTTTTTGGAGCTAAGGAGCTCAAATCTTCATCTTCTTGAAGGATTTAAGCATCAAGGGTAAGAATTCTTGCTTATTTCACTTAGTTACCTTCATTTTGAGCTTGGTATGGGTAACAATGGTGGTTTTGGGAACCTACCATATCATCTTTGGGGAAGATGAACTTTCATAAGTGTAAAACACTCCTTGTGGACTTGTAATCAATGTGTACAAGTTAGATTTGGGATTGATGATGGAAAATCTTGAACTAGGGTTTGAGATTCCACCAAGTTGTATGAACTTGGTGGTTGGGAATGTTTAGATGGATTAATTAGTAGCTAGTTATGGATAATAACTAGTTATTGTGATGATATTAATGGTAGGTCAAGAAGACCTAAAGTTTGGTGACATTTCACAAGTTGGAAAGCAAGGATTCGTGTTGTTAGACACGATTTGGATTTAGCTTGGCTAAGGTGAGTACATGTGAACTTTTAAACTGAGTACATAGTAAAAGAGTTTTGAAAATGGATAATATCTACCGAGTCTTTATTAATACATATTTTTAATAAAGAGAGTGATTAGAAAGATAATGAAATTTGATTGAATTGCTAATAGAACATAGTTATTGAAATTGATGATTTTGCAAGTAAGTGTGATTAGATTAATTGATTAATGAGGTTATTGATAAAGAGTATTAACAATGAAAATGGCTAAAAGAGTATGATATTGGCTTTTATTAGTAAGAATTAATAATTAAGCAAATGGCAAAGATCTTAAAGTAATAACGTTTATTAGTAAAATATACTAATGAAAGTAGTGATATCACGTTAAGAGAACAAGTATGATTTGACTAGTATTATGTATGCGCCCTAGTCAATGTAAAGGTAACATATTTATTAATATGAATAATAAGAAATGAACCTTATTAGTAGATTTAAGGATAAAGTCTATGATGATAATGATGAGGAAAGATAAATGAAATATGATTATGTTAAAAGAGACTATTATGATAATTAGAATAGATGTATTCTAATTTGTGTTTGATTATGACTTAATGTGGGGCATAGACCCGTATTTGATGATTCAATGTGTGTAATAAAAGTATCCGGATAACGATAACCCATTTATGGGGGAGTGAGATTACTACTTGGGGCGGTACCTCCCTGCGCGAGGGTAGTATATCTATGAGAACGATAACCCGACAATAGGGGATTATGATAACCCGATAAATAGGGGGGTTACGATAACCCGCGAGACGGGGGATTTGGTGTTCTTGGTAAGTTTGGGAGAACCCCAATTACCATGTGATCTTAATGATAACCCACATCGGGGGAGTTTGCTCCGGAATTATCCGAGGCGTATGTGATAAAAGGGGTAAGCTTAAGGATAGCTTACATGTATGTGGTTATGTGATGGGTAAGCTTACGGTTAGCTTACTAGTAAGTATGAATAAACGATAAGATAATAAGTTGATAATTAATAAGTGAATAAAGAAAAGAATTGAATAGTAAGGACTTTTTATTATTTTTGAGAATGGGTCGAAAACCCATGTATCTCACGAGACTATTTTTGTCTCACGTACTACTTTGTTTTTGGCTATGTACTCAGGTTCGAGATTAAAGGAATAGAAGGTCGCGGTAGAGGTGGCCTATAGATGTTTTAGTTCGGGAGCTTATAGGTAGATCCCGTTATCCTATGGTTATGATATTATTTATGTAACACCGGATTTTAATACTCTGATAATCTTTTCAAAGGTTTTTGTTAAAGCATATTTTTGGGATATTGGAATTTGTAATATTTTTATTTAAAAATATGATTTAAAAGGTGTTTTAAAAATTGAGGTGTTACAACTTGGTATCAGAGATATAGTTTAAGTGAATTAGGTAGGTTTGACCTCCCTAGTCTTAAGCTATGCTAAGTAGGACCACATGTTCCCATAGGATGTCCATGATTAGTCTTCTGAGACCGTAAAGAATGGGTATGATAGGGTCGATCCCTAAGAGATATGTCATGATTTGATATAAATGTGTGTTATTTGACTGTTGAGTCATCGTTTGAATTTTGATTGTGAAAATATCGGTATAGCAAAAGGGTGAATTCGAGAAGAGGACAAGCTCCTCTAAGACAAGAAGAGAAATCATAATTGAGTTTCGTCATGTTGCGGTGATGATGGTAGTGATTTCGAGTCGGAAGAAAGGGAATGATGTTCGTTCAAGACATTTATGGCCGAACAATGATAACCGATAGCCCTTTACTCAAAGACAGTGTGTACCCCCTTAGAACAACCAGTGCTTCTAAGGGCGGTACACCTTGTCAATAGTAAACCTCTGCTCAGTAGAATGTTCCAATTACTGACCTCTTCCCCAAATGTGCACTTAATTAACTACCGTTATTAATTAAACCAAAGTATGGGCTTGCAATAACAATTGCAGCCAAGAAAACTGCACCCAAGAAAGTTCACGTTCGCGAACTCAAGTTCGCGTCGTGAACTTGAGTTCACGATCCGTGAACTTCTTCACGACCCAGTCCCCAAATGCCTGCCTCGAGTTCGCGATCGCGAACCCAAGTTCGCGTCGTGAACTTTCCCAGATACCAAATCCTGCACCTTTTTTTTTTACCACTTTGACCAATTTCTAACCAAATTGCCCATCTAAAGTTTGAAGGCTAAATCCACTCACCTTAGCTACGCAATCCAATCCCCAAAACTCAGTATACTAACTACTAGTTTCCTTGCCTTTGCCTATAATAATAATACAACCGAGTTAGTGACCGAATCAATCGAAATAGCTAAAATGCAAGTATTATAGAAATGACCAAGACTTGCACAATTCCATTAACCATTTAGCCACAAGTTCAAATATGACAATAAACATGACCTAAGCTTCCCAATTCAAGACTTGCACCAAAACATGTATTGATGTTTGATTCTAACTATTTAGGCCCAAACGGGTCAAAACCACACTAAACCAACAACACTTACAAAATAGTTACATTTCTCATATACATAATGTTAGAATCATTTATAACCATTTGATATCCAATTCTGATCAAGACATCTTTTTTTTTTTAGGTTGACTTAGAAAAGTCAACAATGCACAATTAGCTAGCTAAGGCCATTTCAAGACAATTAGCCAAACACCACCCAATTTAGTATCACATACACTTACAATTCAGTCAATTTCTATCTCATGATGATTCTACACTAGCTAGAACATCAAGAACTCAATTTACACAATTTATCAAATTTGGTGGGTTTTGGTCATCTTCTCCAAAACTCCATAACTAGGTTTTTTAAGGTCCAAGGCTTGAACTTACACTACAATCCAAAATTAGCCATCTAGAACATACAAGATTAGTTATGAACTTCATAGAAACCCTAACAATTCATCAATTTCATGATTTGAGACAAAGAAACTCTATAACCCAAGAACCCTAAGTTTCTCTAGCAAGAACACACAAGATAATGAACAATTAGCATGAATCCTACCTTGTGATGAAGATGATTCCGAAAATTAGAGGAAAGAACAAAACAATGATAGTCTTCTTCAATAGAGAGCATCAAGAAAAAATGCATGTATGTGAAGTGTGTGTGTGTGTGTCGAGCCAGGCAAAAGAACAAGGAGGAAAAGCCCAATTGACACCTGCCCTCTCTAAAGCCCACGTACACCCCTCCCCTCACAACAGCTTAATTTCATTTAACACAGTGCAATACCGAAAGTCTGGGTCGCAGTTGATTTAATTAAAAATACTTATCTAACTCCAATTTTAATAACGAAGATATTTTTGGACTGTAATTCAAAGTTTAATAAGAATTAAACTTTGCTCTCTTATATTGGATCAAATCAGTTAATACATATTTTAATCCCTTGATTAAAATATAACAAAATCCAAATAAATCACATAATTTATCATAAAAAAATAAACAGATATAATTACTTACCGAAAGTAATTTAAAAAAAAATCTAGGCCGGGTCTCGGGATGTTACAAATCTCACCCTCTTAAAGAGATTCCGTCCCCGGAATCTCACTTTGCTCGAATAAATTCGGATAACGATCTTTCATTTCGGCCTCGGTTTCCCACGTTAGATTAGAACCTAAACTATGTTTCCATTTGACCAAAACCATAGGAATCTGCTTCTTCCTCAACTTTGTTACCTTTCTATCCAATAATCCAACCGGCTCTTCTATCAACCTTTTCTTTGTATCAACTTTCAACTCTCGAACTGGCAAGATTTGAGATTCGTCTTCCACTTTGCATTTTCTCAAATAACAAACATTAAAAGTATCATGAATACCGGACAATTCCGGCGGTAGTTCTAAAGTCACCGATTGATTGTTAACGACCCGACTGATACGAAACGGGCCAATGTATCTTGGAGCTAATTTACCACGTTTCCCAAATCGAATAATTCTCTTCCAAGGCGAGACTTTTAAATACACCATCTCATTTTCTTCAAAAGTTACCGGTCTACGTCTCGGATCCGCATACATTTTCTGACGATCTCGGGCCGCTTTCAATTTTTCTCGGGCAATGGCCACCTTTTCAGCCGTCAATTGAACTATATCCGGGCCCGCAAACTGTTTTTCGCCTGCTTCCAACCAACAAGTGGGGGTACGGCAACGACGACCATACAACATTTCATAAGGTGGCATCTCAATACTTGAATGATACGTATTGTTGTAGGCAAATTCAATTAACGGTAAATGAGAATCCCAAGAACCACCATATTCTAACACACACGCCCGAAGCATATCTTCTAAGGTTTGAATCGTTCTTTCTGTCAGGCCATCAGTTTGCGGATGATACGCGGTGCTTAGATTAACCCGTGTACCCAATTCTCTTTGTAAGCTCTTCCAAAAATTAGAAACAAAACGAGGATCTCGATCCGACACAATCGATAATGGAATGCCATGACGAGAAATTATCTCATCAATATATAATTTAGCTAGTTGATCGAGGGACGCGGTTTCTCTTGTGGCCAAAAAGTGAGCACTTTTAGTTAATCGGTCAACTATCACCCAAATCATATCGTGATTTTTCTGAGTACGGGGAAGTTTAGTGACGAAATCCATGGTTATATTCTCCCATTTCCATTCGGGTATTTCTAACTGTTTCAACGACCCATACGGTTTCTGATGCTCGGCCTTGACTTGCGCGCATATCTGACACTTTTCAACAAATTGAGCAACGTCGGTTTTCATAGTAGGCCACCAATATAACACCTTTAAATCGTTATACATTTTTGTACTACCCGGATGGACCGACAATCGAGATTTATGCGCCTCCGTCAAAATCAATTCCCGTAGTCCCCCGAGTAGTGGTACCCAAACACGAGACTTATACAATTTTAACCCCCGGTTGTCATCAACTAACTCATCTTCTCTTTTACTCATAACTTCCGATTTTAAATGCTCATTACCCAATGCCTCAAGTTGGCATATTCGAATTCGACTTACCAAATCCGAAATAATTTCCATACGCATGAATTGGATCTTTTCTGAAGTACCCTTTCGACTCAATGCATCGGCTACCACATTCGCCTTACCCGGGTGATAACGAATTTCACAATCATAATCTTTGATCAACTCTAACCACTATCAATATGTCAATTTCTTCCTTCTTCGGGGATCTGAATGCTCTGCACATAAATTAAATGGATTAGTTAATTTTGGGAACCCAGGCTTGTTTTGTCTTGGGTTCATCCTTTGAAGAGTAAGTTTTTCTAACTGAATGAGCTTTATATGCAGGTTTGGTCTTAATTTGTTGGTTAGTACTGGTGTTCTGTTTTACTACTGACCTAGGTTTGTACCCGTAGTGTTTGGCTTTTGAGTATTTTACTACTGATGGACCAGTAGTATTTGGGTAATGTGAGTATTTAGCATGAGCAGTAGTATTTTTGTAATTATACCAGACAGTATTATAATTAGGGTTTTTAGCAGTAGTAAACCTGTAATAGTTACTACTGGTGTTTGAAAACTTTGAATATTGAGGAAATTGATTTTGTTTTCCATTGTTTTTAAAATAATTACTTCGGTTTGGATTTTTTTTGTCTGATATTTTGCACAAATCTCTGTGCAGTTCTTCCAAATTTGGGAGTTTCAACATATGAGTTTTTGATTTCTTTAGCTTTTTCAGTTTGTTTTAATTTTAAGGCTTTCTCCTTTTCTTTGTTGATTTTAAACTCTTTAAATTCTAGGTTGTTAATTGGATTGAAGTGACAATTCTTTGCTATGTGATTAACTTTGTTGCAAATTAAGCATGTTAATTTTGTTGACTTAGAACTTTTTGGCTTTCTTTGTTCTTTTAACTGGTTCAAGTTTCTTTGATTTCCCCTTCTTAAAATTTTTGGTATATTTTCTGAGGTGTATTTAGGGGATTCAGTTTGACTTTGGGTTGTGTGAAAACTTGTATCAGTTGACTCAGTCGTTTGATCATCATCAGAAGAATCATTTGACTCAGTTGTTTTATTACTGGTTTCAGTTTGTTTTTCTATTTTTAATTCATTTAAAGTTCTTTCTGTGCTTGATTTAAGAGGTGGGATAAAATTAGTGGGAGGTGGAACTGCATGATATCCCACTCCATGCACAACTTTTGCAGTGTTTTGATTATTTGTTAATTCATCAATAATCTTAGAACTTCTTTCAAATTTCTTAATAGTTAGTTTGTTTTGTTCTAGTTCCATTTGACATTCTTCTAATTTAATTAAAGTTTCTTTTAATTTTAATTCAGCATATTCTTTTTCATACGTGGCTTGTAGCAGTTCATCTTTTATCTTTTGATCTGTTATTTTATAGATTTTAATTTGATTTTCAAGATCAGCTATACAACCATTATATTCAATTCTTCTGTTTCTGTTTAATATCATCTCTTCAAGAGTTTCTTTGTTAAGTTTTTCTAATTCTTTGTATGCTTTAATGCATTCAGGAGTGCAAGATTTAGAATGTACCTCAGTAGTAGAATCAGTGAAGGCCATGAGAGCTTGATTTTGTGCATGTTCTTCTTCTTGAAAGCTCCAATCATATCCTTGACCCTCTTGAGAGACTAGTGCAGTTGAATTAGAAGTGTTGTTTTTGTTGTAGTTTGATCTTTTATCTTTGCTAGGACATTCTCTGGAAAAGTGACCAAGTTCATGACAGTTGTAGCATTTGACTTTGGTTTTGTCAAATCCAGCACGATCACCTTTGTTGTAGGTTAGATTTTGCCTTCCAGTTCTTTTGAGAAACCTTTTTGTCCTTAAACTCAGCATGGCCATCTGCCACTTGATGTCCATCTCTTCTAAATCATCAGGATTGAGTTGTTCCAGATCTTCACTAATTAATGCGGTATGCACATGACTAGTGAAGAAGGATTCTCTTGCTGCATCTTCAATGCCTGCATTCTTTGTAGCCTCTTGACCTGTTCCTGTACTTGACACAAAAGCAGCATTGTTTGAAGGTAAATTAGGAGTTTTAGAACTTACCTCAGATTCAAACACCCTTAGTTCATTGTAGAGTTCATCCAGCTCCTTTTCTTCTAAAGCATCTCCTTGTCTATATATAACAGTATACATAGACCATTCTTCACCAAGAGACCTAAGAAACTTTCTGTTTACATCATCATTGTCTGGTTGAACACCAACTTGATTGAGTTCACCAATGAGTTTGTTGAATCGATCAAAGACTTGTGACAATGATTCACCCTTTTGTCCTTTGAAGTTTTCAAAGTCTTGCTTCAGGACAGACTTCATGTTTCTTTTGGTGCTTTTGGTTCCAACAAACCTCTTCTCCAGTGTCTGCCATAACTTCTTTGCATCATCATATTCAACAAAGAGATGTTGATAATCATTGAGGATAGCAAGTAGAAGTGTGCTTAAAGCTTTGAGTTCAATTCCTCCGTCTTTCTTCTCTTTTTCACACTTGAGTTTGTCGGCTTCAGTTGAAGTGCTTGCAGCTTGAGTCTGGATGGTTTTGTTCCCTTCAACAACTACTTCCCACATGGAACAATCAGTAATAAGCATGTATTGCTTGATTCTGTTTTTCCACATCCCAAAATTGTTGGGAGTGAGAATGGGAATTTTGTTAGCTTGTGTGCTTTCATTGTTATCAGACATGATTAACAATTTTTTTAGTTCGAAAGTATGAAACTTTTTGTTGTTCTTAATTCGTAGATCTAGAACCTTAAGCTCTGATACCACTTGTCAGGATCGAATAACCTAATCAAGTTATTACAAATCCAGATCTACTAACAACAAGAAGTTGCAGCGGATCAACACTCGAGTTAATTGATTAAGAACAAACGAAAACTGTAATTGAATGAAACAATTATAAGAACACAGTAATCACAAAAAGCTTCAATGTATATTGATAAGTTCGAACAATACACACCTATGTTTACAATTCATAAGGAACTATATATAATAGTCCTTGAAGCCTAAATTATTAACCTAGTTATTCTAGGAATCGATTACAATCAATATACATAAGATATTCATTCTATAACTACCTATACTAGAATCTCGGACACGCTCAGCACCAAAAATAGACATCAGTAGTGTTTGTTGATCGTCAGTAGTAAGTATCATCAGTAATAACTTCCAAGATTAGCATCAGTAGTATTTCATGTTTTGAGTACCATCAGTAGTAATTTGCTTTTCTGCCCCATCAGTACTAATATTCAATGAACGTTGATCAGTACTAACTGCAACATCAGTAATAGAATGTTTATCTTTGTTTTACATCCCAACAGGATGAACATATGAATATTGCCGAAACTTCTTGTTTCTTATATTTTGCCGTCAAAGAAAAAGTTTAAATACATATAGTAGAATATCAACAAAAATACAATTTCAACACATTTAACCTTTTTATTTTTAAGGTTGTAGTATAGAAACTTCGGTTGAAAAAACGAACGGCTCCCGTTGTAGTTGCCAGTACTTGCTTCATTGTCAAAGGTCAAACTTATAGAATGGCCCGTTTAAGGTCGCCTTAAATGCTGAAACCCTCGAGAAGATATGAACCACACCTTACAAAAAGATATATTTTGGACTCTTCCCACAACCACACACTTCAACAGATCACATATATCCCGTTTTCACAATTAAAATCAAATCTAAAACCATAATATAATATTCTTATCATATAATAATAATATTGCATTGTAATTTATGCATTGGCACTTGTAGGTTATATCTTTAAGATTTAACCATTTCAGTTCTTAAAAAACATATGCTCTTTGCTAGGCTTCAATCAAAATATATACCGTTAAACAGAGTCCTACGCGTTATACATAACAGTATTATGACACTTAGATCCACAAATATTAATATTTAAAAGAATTAGTTTTACAATTAAAAAAAAGATATCAACGCAACTTGTTGCTCATTTGTCTTCCTTCTCTATGTAAAAAGAAGATCTTTATCTATATTAATGAGAAATGAGATCTAGATTGAACATTAATTATATCTATGCACGTGAACATATATACTAGCAGGGTATCTGTGTGATTCGGTATAGCCTATAATTATATTTTGCGGTGAGCAAATGTTGTTCGCTTAAACGTTATTTCTTACAATAGCAGGCCAGGTACCCATACAATTTAGTTTATAATTATATCCAAATTATTTAGAAGTTTTATTTAAGAAGCTAAACTAGGATAAGTCTTTCACCATCAACCTTGTTTTAATCGAGATTGAACGTTGTTACAATATCTTCTAAAGTAGCTTTCATTTTCCACCAATTTAGATAATTCATCAACATCATAATATTGATCTCTTCTAAGCTAAAGATCTACATCTAAAAAATAAGGTTTTGATTTTATAAGGAGGCGATGGGAGAAGGATTAGAAGATTAACTAATGCTTCGGTCTGGTTTAATCCATTACGTTTTCTTGGATTGTGCTAAATGATTATTAAAATAAATGTATATTGGATCGGCCTTCCCGAACTTTAATCAACTGATTACCTAAATATTGAATCTATCACACCCTAAGACGAAATAGTAAACTAATAATACATAATTTAACCAGATTACAAAAGGAGGGGTTATAAGTTGGTCCTAATAATGCTAAGGTCACAAGTTTTAGTCTTTGATCTGAGATTTTTTTTGTAAACATGAATATTTTAATTTATAAATAACAAGTGCACTAAATATTTTTATTTAGGATAATGTCAAATATTTTATTTATAGTAGATATAGAGATAGCAAGGAGTAATAGACAATATTGTTTTTCTAAACTCTATCTTTTGACAGTTTTTGACTTGTCTATCTATTTGATATAAATGAATTTACGTAAGACTAGAGCAATGAATGATCCTGACCGTTGGATGATGGAAAGTGTTCAAAGTCACAATTCCATATGGGCGGCTGAGCTTGTCTAATACTTGTCCCCTAAATGTTGCAGCATTTGCCTCAAACCTGGTGCTAATGCAACCGACACCTTAGCTTGCCTTTGTCCTTAATTCATTCACTTTTGATACCTCCCCTTTCCCTTCTTTCCTCCCCTCATTTTTTTTATCTAACAATATTTATTTATTCAAAAAAATAATTGTCCTTAATTCATTCACTTTTGACACCTCCCCTTTCCCTTCTTTCCTCCCCTCATTTTTTTTATCTAACAATATTTATTTATTCAAAAAAATAATTGTCCTTAATTCATTCACTTTTGACACCTCCCCTTTCCCTTCTTTCCTCCCCTCATTTTTTTTATCTAACAATATTTATTTATTCAAAAAAATAATCAAGAACATTTGTTATTGTATACTGCCTTTGCTAGTTTTGGCTAGTGGCTTTAACATATTTTCTAGGTTCTGTTGGAGTGGGTGATGATATAGTTAAAATTTTCTCTGATAATAATCTTTTTGCTGTTAAAAAAAAGTGATATTCTATGGCTCCCATATGTGACTTGATGTATAAATTATAATAAGTCGCATTTCAATAAACGTTATAGAATACTCATCTAGCCAATTGGTAGACCCCATATTGTATGTGAGTAGAGGTGTTCATTTTTTGGATATCCGGATTTTCGGATATCCGAAATTTCGGCTAGTGGAATTTTGCTATCTGAATTCAAAATTCCGGGTATCCGAACACGTATATCGGATATTTTGGATTACCCGTAGATTTAATGTTAATAATAGGGGTTAAAAATTAAAAAAAAAAAGTGTTTCAAGTACAAACATGATGTAACATCCCAAAAATCAGGGGAAAAAAAAAATATTTTAAAGTAATAAAATAAGTATTTTCCCAAAATACAAGTAAATAAAAACCGGTCCCACTCATAAATTCATAAAATAAACCGTCACGTGGTATTTAATGCGGAATAAATAAAGTTTTAAAAATAAGTTTGACTCGACAAACATTAAAGTGAAAATCCAAATCCATCAATAAAACCGAGATACAACCCATCAGTCATGAACCTTCTCTTTGCCCTTGCTAGTACCTGAAAATGGGGGGAAGTGTTTGGGGTCAGCCACACGCTGAGTGGATAAAATCAAAATAAACAAACACATACAAACAGTTCATGCCACATACATGTTCCCTAAAAGACTCTACTCATTTCTCGTTATTAGGCCTTTACTAATTCTCATTAGGTTCGCCGTGGGTTGTGACGATACTCAACGTACGCCCACCGCCATACGCTCGTCACAACACCCTCTTCCAACACCCGTCCTCTAGGTGCCCCGCAGTACCACGCTGACAGTCGTGTAGTGTACCTTGGCAACTCAAACGGGAAGAGTTGGCTCTCGCCGTCGCCTCTTGCGATCGGTAATTAAAATCTCATAGTTATTAGGTTAGTTTTATTAACGTGTTGACTCATACAACATGTACTCATATAAAACAAACCATCTCATACTCAACACATATCATCTCAACACATATCATCTCAACAAATATGTAATCAACTAGCACATCTCACATGCGTATAACTCATAACATAACTCATGTACACAGATCAACACATAATGATATGGTACCCAGCTCGGTTACTCAGTATCCATATCTCAGTTCAGGATGTATTTAAAATAAACAACACTTAGCACATCATCAAGTAAACAAGCTTGTCTCAAGCAATAGCAGTTCATGACACATAGCACAAAATCATGAAACGAAAGTAAATGCAAGTTTATAGTGAGATCACCCACCTCGAATAGACCTATGCTCCTAAATATCCTCGGTACAGTAGAGCGTCTCTAGCAGGTCCTAGAAGGTCCTACAAGGTACAAGGAAGCTCGGGTTAGGATTTGGCTCAAAGGTTGTTTCAGCAGAAACTAAACAGCACTCAGCACTTTCGCAGGAACGGCTATAACTCTGAAACCGCTCACTAGATTTTATTCAAATTTTTATAGTAACTAAATGACCCATAGAACTAAAATTTTACAGAAGACTTCGGAAGCTAGATCCAAACGGAAAAGGCTCAAAACAGGCTCGCGAGACAGAATAGCTGAACCGTAAACTATCCAGCGAAGGTTTACTAAAACAGCAATAACTTTTAAACCGTGAATCAGATTAACGAGCCGTCAGCGTGGTTGGAAAGAGGACTCAGAAAGCTAGATACCAGCATGGGCCAAAAATCCAAAAACATATTTAAAGTGTGGTAAAAACAGTCCCGAATTCAGGGGACAGATTCTGTCAAAGATTTAGTTTGTTATTTAAAAACCCGATTTGAATCCCGATAACAACCCGCTTATTCCCGAGACACCCGACAGTCCCGAGACTCATTTTAAACTTCAGAAATCTGTTTACCTTTTATTTAGTCTTGTATTGAAAATCTATTTCGTTTTAGGGAACCAAGAACCTATTGGTTCGGTTCCCGGTTTTCGGTTATAACAACGTTTAGCAAAAACGACAATTGTTTTAGCCCGACCCTTTACCCGACACTCTAAAATTAGTAACCAAAAGACAGCAGTCGAGATAATCACGAAAAGTACTCAAAACAGTTTCATTAGACTCGATTAGGGGTTTAGAAAAACGGAAATTTATCTATTTAACAATTAGACCAACAAACAACAAAACTGATACAACAACTATCACTACCAAAACCCGAACCTACAAAACGAATTCATTAAACCATCTCAACAGAATAATATAACCGATCAGGGATTAAAACTACCCCGAATGAATCAAAACAGCAAGTGGGATAAGGGTTAGGATTCTACCGAAGCAAGAAGATGAAATCAGACCCGGGACGATTACTTGGTAGCGGCTTGGTGTTGCTACTGCTTACGACTTCGCTCGGGCTCAGGGACCGTCTCTACTTGATCACGATGCCACCATAAAAGCAACAACAAACTGTGGTTAAGCCATGCACTCGATCAAAGGAAAGGAAACGAAAAGAATAAGATCTTACCGATGTCAACCCTCTAGAACTCGAAGTTGTAACTCGATTGGTCTACTCCCTGTCTGACGATCACATAATATGGATGGGAGTTTGCTCGGTGAAAGTCTGCTTGGCTACGGGTCTCCTCGGTCACCGCACTTAAACAAAACTAAATCACAATCTTCTCTACACTTGCTCGATCTCAACACCTCTGAATTCGGCCATCACCACAGCCCTCTAAACAGCAGAAGATAATAAATAAATAAATAAAAACTCAAGAGTGCAAGATAATCAACGCTCAATCAAAATCACAAGAAAAGAAGAACTACCCAAGAGAACACAGGCTTCGGTTCGGTGAATTGTTTTGGCTCGAGAATCACTTGTTTATCGTTGGTCTCGGTATTGCTTTCTGCTTGCAATTGCCCCTGTTCTTCATGAGGAATCAGTGACCAAAAGAATAAACCCAAGGACTGGTTAGAGCTAAGAATACAACGAGAAAGAAGGAGCAAACGAATGGGGATTACCGAATCAGGCCAACAATCGAACTGGTATGCTTGCTCGGCTCCTTCTCCTGCTTGTGACTGAAACTACCGATGTAGGAGGTGCTCTGTGTGTGTGTCGGCAGAATGAAAGAGAAGGCAAGGAAATTCGGCTAGGGTTGTAAGGATTAGGAAGGTTCTTGCAATGGTAAGTATTCAATAGGGTATTATGTCCTAATATGATGAAACTTAGTGACCAAGGAAGTTCAAACAAGGCCTCAAGGCCTTTCCATGCGTGTGGACTGCCCACCTCAAGCCTCCACGCTGAATTAAACATGGTTGGCCCCACATGGGCTCTTTGCATCGAACCCGAGAAAACAATAAAAATAAAAAAAAAAAACAACAAGGCCTGCCCGAAAAGAACGCTCACGAGGTTAAGGATGACAAATCTTAGACCATGGTAACTTAGCCGTGTATGGTTTAAGTAAAAGTGTCGGTTTCGAACTTTAGAGGTGTTTGGTGTAGAAAACAGAATTAATAAAGAGGCCTTGGCCTACTCGGCCGGCCTCGAGCCCTCATGAACATCTAAGATTATTAACTCGGGATTTGACGTTTAGCAATTTAATTAACCCTCATAGTTAACTAACACAAGGCGTCGCATAAGAATTAACACTCTAGTCAATATTAATTAATCCACATGATTAAGTAAACACGAATTAAATGACATACTTGTCATTAAATGAAACACCACGTATTTGAATTACTCCAATTAATTACTTAAAAGATCACATAACACATTTAATCTCAATTATGTAAATGTCATACAATTTATTTAATAAAAAGTGAATAATTCAATTACATTAATTTTTAGGGCGTTACACATGACCCATATTACAAACAAATATAAATACAAACTTCTCCTCATGTAGTATTAGAAATAAATGTTGAAATTAAGAACCATAGTTCTCGGATATTTGGATATCTGATTATCCGAAACTTCACACATTTGATATCCAAATGCGAATTCAAAATTTCGGATTTTCGGATACCAGATATTTTTGAACACCCCTATATATGAGCAACAGTCACTTGTGGTTGGTCAAATGTCACACAGACTTCGCATAACCCATATATATCCACGTGTTAGGCGCAACAAAAATTACGCCACACATAACCGACATATTGAGTAATATCACACATTGAACAAAAAATAATTATAACCGATTGATTTTAAACACATATGTGTCACTTCATATAATTGTAACTTCAATTTTGGTTAACATACCTTTACAACGTTTTTGAATTAAGAGTTTGCATTAGATTTTTAGAAAAACGTTCAATGAGGTCCATTATTTTCACGAAATTTCGATGAACAAATCTCAATCATTAATCAATATGATCCAATGCTCAAAATTAATCACATATTTTATACATGAATGAGTACTTTGGTCATTTAGCACTTTAAAAAAATTATTTTTTATTTAAATTATATTTTATTTTATTATTTTTTTCGTTAAAAAATATTTATTTGATAATTACGTGTAGTACTTAATCACATGAGATTTTAGTGTAAAATCACATGTGATTGTATACTTAATCATATTTTATATTTTAATTCAATCATAT
Organism: Calendula officinalis; assembly: GCA_963853835.1. Lineage (NCBI taxonomy): Eukaryota > Viridiplantae > Streptophyta > Magnoliopsida > Asterales > Asteraceae > Calendula > Calendula officinalis. The sequence continues at coordinate 13,478,160 of OY970826.1, read as the reverse complement.
GTGATTCGGTATGCAATCATATGTGATTCAGTATGCAATCACATTATGTGTTATTAATGAAAAATAATATTTTTTAAAAAAAATAATAAAAAAAAAGGAAATGCTAACGAGTGCACTTAGGGCATTGTTTTTTTTTTTTTAAAAAGAAGCGTTAAATCATTGTAAATTGACCATAAAAAAAACCGCCCCGTGAATTTTATAACCATCTCAAGGTAGTCTTGCTTCAAAACGTGTACATTATTGTCCTTAACCATTGCCCCAAGGGTAATGATTAGCAAAACCCATAAAAAAATTAATAATTCTAAAATAAAAAAATAAAAAATTATATATATTTTTTAAAATGACCAAAATACCCCTCAATGTATAAAATATGTGATTAATCTTGACCATTGAATCTGATTGATCAATGGTTGAGATTTGTTCATCAGGACTTTGTAAAAATAACGGACCTCCATGAACGCAACTCTAGACTTCTATTCATAGTTGGTACAAAATTTTATGGCGCATCATATCATTTTGTATGACGTAAAATTAGGGGTGGCAATAATGTGGGTTGAGATCTTCAACCCAACCTATTTATTAAACGGGCTGAGTCATAAACGAGTTGACCTAATGAACACATCAATTTATAAAAAAAATAGAAAAAACACACATAATTAAAGACTAAAATATCAAAATAAGTTGATTAGTTCCAAAATACAAACAAAAGTTAACAACTTCTAAAAGTTATTCAAAATACAACATGAAAGTCTAAGACATTTAACTTCCCGTTTTACTCTCATCATTAAATCATCATCTTCATCTTCTATCTTGTTAGATATCATCTTTCCACACCATAATATGTAAATAAAATAAATATAAATAAATAGTAATATATTGTATTATATTATGCATTTAAGATATATATAATATTCAAACGGGTTGACGGGTCATAAATGGTTTGTAAATTTGAACCCAACCCGTCTTGTTTTATGACGGGTTGTAAACGGGTTGACCTGTTTACAACCCACGGGTTGAAAGCTATGACCCAACCCGCTAGTTTCGGCTTCTAAATAGGTCGGGTTGACAGGTCGGATTGATTTTGCGAGTCCTACGTAAAATCCTTGCTAGCTATCGTTAGCTACCACCATCAACCATTACCACTCCAACTTATACTTATACATCCTACTGGTATATAAGAATTAACGAATATTATATGGTATACTATGTTTTATGACTAGCCATAGAAGTTATTGCTTGTTTGTTTTCCTATCTATAAATATCTTATTGTTTGAACAACTAGTTTGAATTTGATAATCACATCTAAACGAACAGTGTACCGTCCTCGAAATCACGAGAACTCCACCTCTTTTTTCCGCGTGATAAAAAATCTTAATAAGATTTGAACTCAAACTAAAACCCCAAAATTACTACTAGTAACTAGTTGATTTACATTTGGTTATATTATAATGTGAATTAGTACCCCAAAAAAATAAAAAACAAACAAAAAACAGATATCTAACTTCCTTACCCCACTAGGAGACATAAAACCCCCACCACCTCTCTCTTATTTCTCACATTCACATTCACATATATATAAATAAACCCAATCTATCCAACATTTCAATCAACAAAAACTCTTGAACAACAAAAATCAAATTTACTTGTTCCAATTTCATCATTCATTCACTTTTAGAAGGAAAAAAGTTGAGTTGCCGGAGATCAAAATGAATATAGAAGATGGTTTGAATCTGACACTCGGATTGCCTGGATCAAGAAGTGATTCCGATAACGAATCATGCTTCAAGAACACCAACAAACGATCTCAGCCTGAATCAAACGATGACAACAACGAATCAAATGGCAGCTGTGTATCCAAAGAGTCTGCACCTGCAGCCAAGTAAGTCAATGAATCACAAATATTTAAATAAAACATGTAATTAATTGGAATTATGTGATTAATGGGTGTGTTTTGACGTGGCAGATCACAAGTGGTGGGATGGCCGCCGGTGAGGAACTACCGGAGGAACAATTTTCAGGCGAAAAAGACGGAAACAGAAAGTGGGATGTATGTGAAAGTAAGCATGGATGGAGCTCCTTATCTTAGGAAGATTGATTTGAAGGTTTACAAAGGTTACTCAGAGCTTCTAGAAGCTTTGGAGAACATGTTTAAACTCACAATTGGTGTGTATTCTGAGAGAGATGGCTATAAAGGATCTGAATATGCACCTACTTATGAAGATAAAGATGGTGATTGGATGCTTGTTGGAGATGTTCCATGGGTGTAAGTCATTTTCCTCTTTATTTATTTTATTTTATCATATTTATATAAATTATGCAAAAACAACAATAAGCTCATGAATATTGTTATGATGTCATGTGCAGAATGTTTATGGTATCTTGCAAGAGAATGAGAATAATGAAAGGGTCAGAAGCAAAAGGGTTGGGATGCAATGCATGAAAGTCAACTATATCATGAAGTGGAAGAGGAGATGTTATGAATCTTTCAGCTTGGGTTGTTCAAGAACTAATTTCATATTTTGAATATGTCATCTGTATCAATCAACTTTGAAAGGAGAAGTTTGCAACAAAAAAAAATGGATTTAGTGAAACCTAAGTCAATCCATATTATGATCATATAATATATAGTTTTGTTTGTGTAAATTTGTAGCAGGAATATGGGTGATGTGTTTGAGGTTCTTTGATGTTCAATATCTTCTTGGTTGTATTTTTTCTTTTTTTAATTATAATTTTGATTATGAGCTTCATATAAGTACATGATTCAAGAGCAATTGTATAGAACAAAATATATCAATTTGTGTTATTCAATTACTATTTTCTGTCGGATCAAATTATGGAAACGATAACTCCTACAGATCGATACACACCTATTATTAAAATTATTATAACAAAATTAAGGACCAATATGTTACATGCACAACTTATAAGATAGCTTCCACAACCAACTAATACTGAGATCAAATTATAATGGAAAAGGGGATTGAATTTTTAATCAAGTTGATAGTAGATTCAAATTCGACAACTAATAATGGGTATTATTAGAAATCATAAAATAAAATAAAATAGTAGGAAGGACACAAAATGAATTATTAGAAAAGGTCAAATATCCAGCAAATAAGATCATGTTATGTCTCATATCAATGCATATCTTCATACCATACATATCATGACAACAATAGCCCCGGGTAGCCGAACTTTGTTTATTATACATACGACTTAACTTTTGTCATAATCGTTTTTCGAACCTTTTACTGATTATCTGGTAAATGTTTACCAAGGAAAGAATTAAACTCGTGATATATGCAACCTAACTGATTATTTCAAACCATTAATTAAATTGTTTGTATCAAATGGCATTTGGCCTAGTTGATAAGGTGTTTACCCTTCATGCTTGTAATCGGGAGTTCAAATATATACATATGTGGTATTTAAAAATAGATTAAAATTTTTTATTAAAAGAAAATTAATTGTTTATACCAAACATTAGTTAAATGGGGAGTGGGAACACTGATCAAGTTGTTCCCTTGTTAAAATTGAGAGATTCCAACTAATTCATGTGGATGGAATATAATTTAAGTTTTAAACGCAATTAAGATGGACAGTCCCTACGTGTCGGTTTATTATTGGAGTAATTAAAGATATTCCTAATAATTATGCTACCTGATTGGTTGGCATAAATAAACTAACTTTATCAATAAGTTAAGATTAATTATTATAATACTTAGCAGCTTACACCTTTATTTATGCTCTGTAAACATTTTAATAATGTAAAGTCATAATACAAGTTGTAAAGTATAATCCTTTTGGAGCCATGTGATTAATATTAAAAAAAAAGATGGGATTTATAATTTCTTATTATGTTTCACTTTACTTGGTCTTTTATCAAAGGCAATTTAAGTTTTCAACGTTTTATTTATTTTAATCAAGGTACAGGTTCAGTGAATTTAAGGGGTTAAGCACATGTTTACCAAAGTAAACAGTACATTTGTTTAGGCTTTGGCCAACATTTAGACAGAAAGTAACTCACATTATCTTATTTAAGATACGCAAAATTAATTTATATATAATAAAAACATATACTGTTTAAAGTTTTTAATTCCATAACTGCATCCAACTAACATAGAAAGATTACAATGTTTGACCATAAAAAAGTCAAACTTGAAATCTCTTTATATTGGGAAAACAGGGGGGCAGCATTCTGATATGAGTTTTTATTTCCATGTGACTAAGCCTTCAGTGATCTTGAACTAATGTGAGAAGAAATAAATATATAGAGTAATTGGTATAATTTTTACTTTTTTTGGGTTATTTATTTATTTATTATATATGCCCTAAAAGCACATGCTAAAAGCCATATGTTTGTTAACTTAGAAGAATTTTATCCAAAAAATTACAAAAAAATATACAATACTTCTCATAAATTTATTTGTTTTTGAAGTTTAAAATATTATATTGAAAAAAGGCAAAAAGACATTTAGTACCCTCATTGTGGTTAACTGGATTCTCTAATATTCTGAATTATTAGAGTTGTAGCATGATATCAACAATTTGCAAAAATTGTCAATTTAGTACTCTGACTTGTTAATCTGGTCGTATTTTTTACATGATTTACTTCATTTATAATTTTTCACAATTTAAGAAATGCATGTACATCTCAAATACTGAAATTAGGAGCAAATCTTGTCAAAATTTAAGACCGTCATGGTAAAGTTAAAATAATATTTATTTTATGGGTTTTGCTAATGACAGCTCTAAGATAGACATGCATCATAATTTTGTACTTCAACCCTTAACTAACTCCTGGATTTTAGGAATTACCACACCCTTTGAATTGATGTACAACTCTTTATGCCTTATTGACAGCCCTAAGGGCGGTCATTAGCAAAACCCTTATTTTATTAAGCTTTTTTTGTCATACCAAAGGCCAATATTTCCTCCAACTCTGCCTCCCTGTTGGCCCTAATTCAAGGAGGTAATTAATAATTATGTAGGTGTGGGTCTTATGCATTTGCCTATCCTTATCTCTAACCCACCAACGATACTCTTAATCACTAATTTTAAGCATCACCAAATCTTTTGCCTGCTGATACTTTGATGATTCTATGTGTTGTCAAACACGGTTTTAATAAACAACGAGGGTCACAAGATTGTGTTTCGAATGAGGAAAAAAAAGGATCTTTTTGATCTTGGTATTTTTCTAAGTCTACACTTGTAACTAAATCTTTGCAGTTTAATATAATGACAACCACCTGCTAGTATTTTTTATTTATTTATCAAGAATAGAGCTCCATTAATAATTCATTAGTGCTAGCAAATATCCGTGCAATGCGGCAACAGGTGCCTTTTGACTATATGTCTATATTGGACGGCGACCAATTGGTGCTGGTGGCAGTAGTGACGATAGCTAGTCGCAAATAGTGCGTGGTGCTAGTGGTGGGTGGTGGTAATTTCGACTTTTTAAGGTTTAATGGATTAATAAAAATAATGTGTCGTAAGGAACATATGGTGTAGTTGGGAACTTATGATTAGTTGGTTAGGGCATTGTGTTAATAACACAGAGATTGCAAGTTCAATTCCTACATAGTGCAATTTTTTTATAAATACAAATTTGTCCCGAAATATCAAGTCTGTTGAGTGAAAATTGAGGTTTGCTAATATGAAAAGGTTCGAGTATATAGTAAAGATAAAAGATATTTAAGATCACAAATTATTGCTTTTGTTCTTATCTACTGCAAGTCATGTTTCTTGGGCACTCTAAAGAAGAAAACAAAGCTCCTAATGTTACAATTACAAATGCTCAAACAAGAAATGTAGCAACGATTTTCAAACAGTTAAAAGTTACTACAAATTTCAAAATTATTTTCAGAAAATCATTCAATATAACAACTAGTTTACATTGCAATTCTTTCCACTCATTAATCTTACAATAAACTATCATATATCAGAACGTTCATTCTATAGCAATTAACACGGGTGTGCATGGGTCGATTTTCGGCTATAACCGAAACTCAAACCGATATTTTCAATTTTTGAAAATGTCAGATTTTGGTGATTTGGTTTTTCAGTTTTGTCAACTTACACTCGCTTTTTTGTTATAAAGTCTGTGTCGTTTTTATTAAAAACTTTAACCAAAACAAGAAAATTGCTAAAACGTTCCAAGAAATGCATAATTATAACATAAATATACCTCATGTCTCACATAAAAAAAAAAGTGAACATTATAAATATATTTTAGCTAAAAGGAGATATATGAGATATGGGATATGAAAATCAAAAGATACAATAGAATGATCTAATGAGAAATGGCGTTTATGCCTACTATTTGTATCTGTCTATGTGCCTACTTACTTGATCAAGACAAGTATCAAAATCAATGATGATATGAGGAAAGGGAGTTACTGGATTACAATATGAATCATCAGCAAAGTGTTCAGGGCATGAAACAAATGGTTAGTTATTTTTGAAGCTTCATTTCTTCAACAAGTAAATCCAATACGCCATCAAAATCCACATGTTTATAATCTCCCATAACAAACTCATGCACCACACAATCCAACTCAATCCAACTCGAACCTTTATTTTTCCTCACACGTTTCTCCCTAATCATCGATCTCACTTTCGCAACGTTTTTCCACTGTCCTAAAGCCGCATAAATATTCGACAAAAGAACATAATTCCCCGAATTATCCGGATCAATCTTGAACAGCTCAGCAGCCGCAATTTCCGCCAGCTCAGCATTGCAATGAACACTACAAGCCGAAAGCAATGAACTCCAAACAGCTGCAGTGGGCCCCACTTTCATACTACATATTAACTTATAAGCATCACGAATACGCCCTTTTCGCCCTAATAAATCAACCATACACGCATAATGCTTATCACTCGGTTCATATCCATATTCATTTTTCATTTTTTTAAAATACATCCACCCGAGATCAACAAGCCCACCGTGATTACACGCGCTCAGAACACCAACAAATGTCGTTGCATCGGGTTTTAAATTTTTCTTATTTTTATTTTTATTCATTTCCTCAAATAAGAAAATGGCCTCATTACCCAACCCGTGATTCGCATATGCTGCTATCATGGTACTGTAACAAAACAAGTCTTTATTATAAGTCGTATCAAACACGTGTTTGGCTTTTTTAAGGTTCCCACATTTTGCATACATGTCGATTAAACTAGTTGACACGTGTAAATTGGAGAAAAGATCGGGACCCACGAAATCATTGATTACTGATTCAGCTGCATCTAAAACACCTAACTGTGAACAAGCGGAAATTACCCCGAGTATGAATGTTTCATCCGGTTTAATACGTTGTTGTTTGAACAATTTTAGCAATTCTAAAGCGGTTTTTGGTTCTCCGTTTTTAGCATAACCACCAATCATTGTAGACCAAGAAATTAAATTCTTTTCAGGCATCTGATCGAATAAAATCTTTGCATCATTTACATTTCCAGATTTCATGTAACCATCAATCATCATAGTCCAAGAAGCCACGTTCTTGCTAGGCATTTTGTCAAAGTAATTTCTTGCAGACTCGAGATTCCCGGATTTACAGCAACCAGAAATGATCAAATTCCAAGATCCAACATCACGAGAATTCATTGTTTTGAAAATATTTATAGCAGAATCAATGTCCCCGAGTTCGACATACCCAGAAAGCATAACATTCCATGAAGCCAAATCTTTCACAGGCATTTCATCGAACAGATGGCGTGCTTCTGTCATGTTACCAGATTTTACATACCCAGATATAATACTAGTCCAAGAAATAACATTTCGATCAGGCATATTATCGAAAAACTCACGTGCAATCTCAATTCTACCATTGTTGCAATACCCGAAAATCATTGAATTCCATGACACGATATCTTTTTCATGCATATTTTCGAACAAACGTCTAGCTAAATCGGTTTTCTCACATCTCATTAACAAATCAAGCATAGAATTTTGCACCATTACATCGAAATCAAACCCACATTTTAACACAAATCCATGAACCATTTCCCCATTTCTTAGTCTTGCTTCTCTAGCTAAACCCTTGAGTACAGTAATAATAGTGAAATTCAACGGTGCAACTGAATCTTGAAGCATTTTACGGAAAAGAAAAAACGCTTGTGAATAGAGTTTGTTTTCCACATGCCCATGAATCATGGATGTCCATAGGAATTGATTTGGTTGGGGAATTTTATCAAACACCTTGTGGGCATCCTGGGCTGCCCCAAAACGGAAGTAAAGGCGAATAATTTTGTTTAGCACGATATCAGATGATGCAAATAAACCATTTAACACAACTAAAGCATGGACAGATTTTAGGGATTTGAGGGTTTGACAACTATGGAGGAAATTTAAGAGAGGGGGTTTCATTTCATGGCGCCAAAAGTTGTATGCATACAACGGTCACAATATACAAAAAAAAAAATAGCCACCAAATATTAAGAATTAAGTGGTAATTGGTGGGAATGATTTGATCATTTCAGAACCCGAACGTAAGCCTACACTCCTAGAGGAGCCAGCCAAGAAGACGAATTAATCGATACTTTGTTTTTTTAATTGACTTGGTTTACGAGAAAAATACCTTGCTGCCGAATCTTACAAATTTATTTGGCACTAAACTTTTGTTTCACAATTTAAAAAGATTTTCCCACTAAAATAGGATTTTTTGGGTAACAAAAAGTTAAAGTCTTCTAACAAAGAAAAAACACAACCGAAAACCATAATCGTGTTGGTTCAGTTCCGATTGGGTTTTTATTCGGTTTGATACTATATGTCATGAGCATATGACGCAAACACCACCTATCAACACGTATAGCATTTCCATTGGACATAGGATTAGGAGGGAACCATTACATAATCAAAAAAATTGGCTATATTTAAACCAAATCCCATCAGGAGATAGTACTAATGTACAACACACGGAGAATAATGTCAAAAAAATCAATGTACAATCTACAACGCAAAGGATTTATCTATTAATTAGTGTTGATGAGTATACACTTGGTTAGAATCTGAATCAGAAAGCACCACCATTGACTTTGACTCGGTTTGACCAGCACTCTTCTCACTAGGGCTAGGCTCATCTTCTCTGACAGATGCCACGTAGGATAACCCTTACATTTGCTCATGGCTTAGTCCTGGACAAAGTCCCTATAATCACACATATCAAATTCAACAACAATAAAATAAAACATTGACCTATTTGACAAATAAGTCAAACATTGACTCTTAAGTGAATATGAATTTTATATACAAACCTTGATGATTCCAGATACAGGTGTTGACTTATGAAAGGTGTATTTGGTAACATAGTTGGTGGACCCCACACTTGTTTGAAATCGGGTGTTATTATTACTTTGATTGGAGATATAAGAAGAAGTAGTTCCTCTTTGATTACTAAATTTGCAATATGCCCCAAAATATGAACAATTTTCACGGGCTAAAGAAATTCTAGGAGTCATGGGCAATAAGTGGCCTTCTGTGCTGAAAATATACCTGCAAACACAACCATTATTCGATAAATAAATAAAAATAAGTAATTTATAAGAAAAGTAAAAAAAAAAAAAAAAAACTTACTTGTACGGCCCGTTTTCAACTAGGTTATCAGGGCCGGCAGCCAAATCAAAAAGAAGCCACAAATATTTGACCTAAAACACGTTCCATTATCATCAAACTTAGGATAATGAGTGTAATGTTTAATTATACAAATACCGTTTCGGCTAAAAAGAAGCTTTCCATGTGATCTTCCTGCTTATGAAACTCCACATCTGATATGTGACAATATCCACATGTGCAACGAGCCCCATATTGCAAGCTGCTAACTATATCTCGCCCTACATCAAGATACCTGCACACACCCAATTAATCAGTTAACAATTTAAAGAGTAAATTACACAAATGGCCCTTTAGGTTTGTACCATATTACATATTTGGTTCTTTAGTTTCATAAATTACACCGGAAGTCCTTATTTACGAAACTATTGACACGTCTGGTCTTTTACCTAAACATACGTTTATTTTTACCTACAAGTATGGTCACGTGTGAAACCCATGAAAACCCGTTTGTTTGACGGGAAAAGTTAACTAACGTCTCTTTAGGCAAAGGACCAAACATGTCAATAGTTTCAGAAACAAGGACTACCGATGTAATTTATGAAACTAAAGGACCAGATATGTAATATGGTACAAACCTAAAGGACCATTTGTGTAATTTACTCTAATTAAAAAATAAATAAATAAATGAAGGTGTTAGTTAGTCAACCTAGGATCACGTGTAGCTTTGTAAAGCCAGTAGGTGCTCTCTATGAGTTCTGGACGCAACGGGTAGCTCTTTTGACCTTGCTGTATCCATTTAAAATAATAATTAAAAAAATAAATTAATAAAAATAAGAAGAAAAAAAAATAAATATGAAGTTACCTGAACAGAAAAGGAGGCAAGATTGAAGCCTTCTGGAGTGAATCCATATCTTCTCCACACACTAAAAAAGGCAGTATGTGTTCGAATTGCAGGATCAATATCTCCAGCTAAAACCTTCATTTTCCATCCCATAAAAACAGTCAGTTTTATTTTCTGAAATAAAATATAGTAATATAATATAATTTAATATTATATAATATTACCTGAAGACCTGGCCAGAATGCCTGCAGACTGTTGAACAATGGCCAAACCAATGCAGCAGAATTCATGTTCACTTCTACATACCTTAAAATTTTGTCATCCTAACTTTAGAATTGATTCAATTAATAAATACATCAACATAAAAAAACTGAAAAAATGAAAATTTTACCAAGGATCATGAAAGAGGTACTGCATAGCTGCCCCGTAAGCTTCTTGGAAGATGTACAGATATTCTTCATCTCCAAATAAAATATAAGCCTGAAAATGTATTAATTTTATAATTGCTTCCATTAATAGTATTAATTTATACGAAACATACCTTTAAAAGATATTCGTAGAAAGAATCGATACTTGTTCCTATTCCTGCATCCTGGAAAATATTTACAAGTAATTTTGGAGTCATTAATAATAGAAAATAATGTGAAAGATTTTCTTAGTGTGAGAAATAAAAATATGAACCTTTTGTGTCCATTCACCAGTAAAAACATGAATATGAGCACCAACAAGATTTATCTTTGAACGACGAGCCCAAATTCCTCTAACTGCATTCTTTGTAACTTGCTCAAAAACTAGACAATTACAAGAAAAGTTTTGAAATTTATATGTAGTAATAATAATAATAGTAATAATAATAATAGAAATTCTTTAGTATAAATAAACTTACTGGGATCATTTGTCAAGCGACTAAGCACTCCAAATTCTAATGTCAGAGTACCTCCACCAGCTGTAGATGTTATCTAATTAAGAAGTATATTATTTTTTTTATAAAATAATACATGTTTATGTTGTATCATATATGTAATGTAAGTATTGTTGGAAGAACAATAAATAAATAAATACAATGTTGAAGGTAGAGAAGAGGCTTACTTTACTTTCATTTTCGTCAACTCCATATAATAGATTGACAGATCCATATGGTATTCCTGCACCAGATACAAAACTATAATCATTTCGTGTTGTATTCAACAACTGAATAAAACATTGTTTTAAATAAATAAATATAATGTTTTTTATATTAAAGATGTTTCTTTTTTGTTAACAGAATGAGAAACAGAAGCAAGATACCTGTTGGAGTATCAAATGCAGGTAGCAATCTACGGGCAAGGTCCTCAGAAAGGTGAAGAAGTTCATCATCATATGAAGGAATACGCATACCCTGTCAATTCTTTTTTTTCATTAAATAAATATATTCTTTTAATATATTATATTATATTTATATTTATATTTGTGTGAGCAAATACCGTAGAATAATCGCTTGCAATGAGATGAGCAGAAAGTAAACCTCCAAGGATCCGAATTGTAGTTTCAAACAAGGATACTGTTTTGTTCTGAAAATGTAATTAAATTTACTTTTACTTTAACTGATTAAATAACAGAGTATTGTTGACCAAAACAAAAGAGAAGATACTGACAATATCAAATCTAAGATTTTTACTAATCCATTCTACAGAAGAAGTGAAACGTTCTTTGTCACCAAGCAAAGCCAACGTGTCTAAGGAGTCAATCTGCACTGGTAAACATCATGACTGAATTTTTAATTATAAAAAATAAGAAATAAAAAGGGAGATATCGACATAGATATAGATATAGATATTACCAAAGTTAGGGCATAACCGCCAAGTGTGTCTTCTCCTTGACAGGAAAGAGGTTTAAGCTCATCACGTGGAAAAGCATGATCCATGTATCCATCAAATGCATGATAAAACATTCCTCTAACCTGACCATTCAATTAAAAGTGATTATATAAATTCGCAATAATAAGTTTCCAGTATTTGGATAAAATGATTAAACTTGTGATTATCTGATTATTGTGACTTAAAGTCAGTTTCTAGTGTTTGGTTGAAGTGTTTCTGCTTATAGTTATCTGATTGTTTAGGGTTTGAATAATTAGTTTTCAGTAATTCGACTCATTATCTTTTTATGCCGATACATACATTTTTGGTCATTTTATCAATTAGTTGCTTAAATACATAGAATTAGCTAAAGAATTAAGGAATCAACTTCAAACACTTGCCAACAGCCAACTGAATTATCTGATTATGATTATTTAATATCAAATCCGTACACCCAAAATTAGACCTCCCTAAGCAAAAACCTATTTTTCCACAATTAAACATGTTTAAATTTCAAGCCACAAACTCCAATTGTTAGAGAAATTGTGCATCTTCTATAGGAATTGGTAATTAGGTAATGACAATCTATTCCCAATTTTCAAATCCGGTACGAAATCAAGAACATGGGATGTCAAATCTTCGGATAATTGCACATGGTTACATTACATTTTGTTGAATAAGAAATTAGATCTTTTACCTCATCTCTGAGCTGTTTTGCTTCCTCAAAAGTAACGCTTTCTGCAAAAACCTTGAAGATCAAAGTTTGAGAAATTATTAAAATTAAGGTTATGAAGAATGCGATCCGTGGTTTCGCGGGTTCCATGGCTCGCATTCAGAAAATATTTTGCTGATTCATAGGGATTGCGCCGAAATCAAGGTGTTTTCTGCGGATTACACAAATGGTCCCTCGACTTTGTACATATACGCTTCAACTTCATAATCATGTTTACTTTATTTGATTTCATTTTTTTGTATGGTTTTTACCACGCCGCGTTGTTGCGCTGAATTTCCATACGATAGTCAAAACTTGTTTACACAAGGAGAAAGTAGATCAATGAGAAGTAGGTGTGAGTATTTTATTCATGATCCAATACCGAAGCTTTTTTACAAAAGATATGTTCAAGAATGTAGACAACATCTCCGTTCGTGTAATATGGTTAGGGTATCCGGATTAAAGAATGCTAGATGATGATAAGAAGATTAGGGTTTAAGAAGACCAAGAACACCTCCATTCTTCTACAAGCGTTTCATAAAGACGATTGATTAGTTGTAGATCATTAGTCATGCTGTTAAAAAAAAAGATTAGAGTTAATATTTCACAGAATCTTAGGCATAATTTTGGTTAATTGAATGATTTGTGTGTGCAAGCCTACTGACTCAGGTAATAGCATTGAGCGTAAGGTAAATAAATGGATGAAATAAATGTTAAATCGATCTGGACAAAAGAAACATCAGAAAACAAAGATGATGAGATAGTTGCATAGTAAACGAATATGACAGATGATTAAAGTAGTATGCACAACAATTTCACACTTCAAAAACAATCAGAATGACTTAAATTATATATCAACCAAACCTGCTTTTCATGGCTAATTATCATCCTATCCTCATCACTAGTAAGATTCGAGAATTAAGTTAACTTAAAACTATGGCAACAAAGAAAACAACATTCTGAAAGCTTCTTGTTTCTTCTTCTTAGGTCGCCTTTTTCTCTTTGGTTTGTGGGCACCTGAATTCAAACTCAATTTACCATTTCCATTACCACCCGTTTGTGTTTGAGTGTGTGGGCGTTGTGGGTCCACTGGTCTTGGGTTTCTATAAGAAGAAGGGGGGCCACTGGATGATGACATGTCACGACCCCTCCTATTAATATTATTATTATTATGAGAATGAGAGTACGACGATGACTTGTATCTTGATTTAATATTAGCTGCATTCGAAGCCCGAGGAGGAGGAGGTTTAAGAGTATGACTCCTCTACACAAATTTAAAAAAAAAAAAAGAAGAAGTTAACAAAAAATAAAAGTATGTAGTTAATATGGAAAATGGTAACTGTAAGCTAACCTCATCACTAGAAGCCGCTTTTCCTTCCCTGAACAACATGAGAAAATGTGATAAATAATAATAACAAACAGTCTTTCTTGAGCTTAAAATTAATATATGCAAAATTAACAGACATACCTTGCACTTTTAACAATCAACTCATCATCAGCATCAACCTCGTCACTTAGAAAGAAATCATCATCACTTCCAGTTTCTGTTTTTTATTCCCATCATAAGCTTAATAGCATATGTCAACAAAAAAAAAAAAAAAGGAGAAAAAGAAAAAGAAATTACCTTCCAAATCCTTGCCAATTGCTACAGCAGCAGCTATATTAGCCTTAATCTTTGTACGTAAGCCGTTTCTCTTATCCACAGTCTCTGTATTATCATCTTTCTTAAATAAAGATATATATTTTTCTGTCCTGGGGAAAAACTGCACTTTTCAGATTAATCTCTGTATATTGTTAAAACACAATATATATATATGCATAAAATCATATTGTAGCAACTATTAATTAATTATAAAGCTTACCTTAATATACTCAAGATCTTCCTTTAACTTTGAGAGCTGCTCAGCCTCTTGGGTCTGACCAGATGATTCATGCTGCTGTTTCTCCAGACGTCTTATATTCCGTTCAACTTTCCTTCGTTCTGATGATGAGTACATAAAGCATTAATAATAATATCTTATTAATTTACCAAAAATTTAGATGCAGGAAGGCTAGTCATTACCAAAAAACTTGATCTTTTTATCACGCAATAATATTTTGCGTTCCAAATCCAGATTATCTTGAGTCTGTTGTTCACTTTTTAACCCTTGCAATTTTTTTGTTAAGCCTTCTTTCACCTCAGGCCTTGTGTCCTGATATGTATCATGAAAATCACAATCTATAGTTACTGTATCATAAAATAATTTGATTCTCATCAATTGACTCAAAACCAAACTCAACTGGTGCATTACAAGCCATCTAACAAACACCAATCTTAACTTATATCTAACTCAATATACATTTCCCATAACCAAAAACTCAGTAAGCGAGCTATATAAGCAAAAGTTAAGACTATTCAATTGTAAAATTTGTCTCTGACTTGCATAATTTAGACTAAAAATCAATGTATATGAGTAGATCTAACAGCATGTCAACTGAAAACTCTATGAACTAATGCATTTGATGTTTAAGTGCTAATATACACCCCCAACAACCCTAAAAAAAGACCGTTCTCATTATAAACCCTAGGTTTTATATGCAGCATATGTAATTCACAATCAACATAGCACCAATTCCATTGACTTGATAATATATTCAGTAACACTATATGATTATTTGAAGTGCTGCCATTTACAAAATTTAAACAAAAATCTCAATGATTGAAGAAGAACTTATTCCGTTTTCTAGAACCAAAAATATCCAATGAAACAATGTGTCAAACTTTTTTCCGTTTCTAAAAAAAAGTACCTTACGGAGCAAACGTTCAGTAGAGCGAATCTGACGTTTGAGAGAGCCGAGCTTTGCTTTAGGTTTCTTCTCAACGGCCAAGGATTTTGGACGGTGATTGGTGGCTTTATTCAACGGTTTCCGTCCGGCGACTCGCTTCTTGTCGTAGCCACCGTGTGCCATTTCTGCTTCTACTTCTAGGTTTTCATCCTTCTCTTCAATCGTTTCTATAAGTCGAAAATGTTACCAGAAATATACGGTTTTGGTCCCTGAACTTCGCATAAACTGCCCATTTTTCTGGCTAATTCTGAAATTATTATAACCCTAGAAGACTGCATATAACGGTGCGTCACATGTGTGTCCCTCAAGCCATGTCAACATGCGACGCGTCCCGAGCCCATTACGCCGACCACCATGCGACGCGTCCCTTGTAATACACCAATTTTTCAAAATAATTTCAACCTTTAAATAATTAAGTTTAATGATCAAAAATCCACAATAACCAAGTTATGGTTTGAATAAAACATTCGAATGATTACAAGTGCCAAAAATCGGTGTTACAATAATATCAAAACTAAGTCTTAGGGAATCAAATGGTACACCGAGCTTAATCATCCAATGCTAACACTACGGGCCGCCTAATCCTTAGCTCCCGAACCTGAGCACATAGACATAAAAGAAAACGTAGTACGTGAGACAAAATTGTCTCGTGAAAAACATGAGTTTTAGACCCGGTCATAAATAATGCAATTAAATAATAATTACTTCCTCCGTATCAAAATAAGTGACACACTTTCCATTTTGGGGTGTATCAAAATAAGTGACACACTTTGAAAACTTTCCTTATTTGGTAAAAATAGTGGGACCTATACCCACTAACTATCCACTTTAATAAAGTAAATTATCCTTATACCCTTACTTTTACTTTTAAAACTCATTAATATCACTTTATTCAAGAAAAGTGGGACTCATTCTCCACTAACTATGTACTTTAATCTATTTTAACCTCTACTTTAATCTTTTACCTCAATAAACGTGTAAGCCAATTTGTGTCACTTATTTTGATACGGAGGAAGTATATGAATATCAAATTGCACATAAGTCCAACATAATCTCGAGCTTGCCCTAAGCTCGCATATACGCAACGGGTCATCCCGAAGCAACTTCCCCCGATGTGGGTTATCATCTAAAGATCGCATGGTAATTGGGGTTCTCCCAAACTTACCGAGATCATCACTCCCCTGTCTCGCGGGTTATCGTAATCCCCCTTTTTATCGGGTTATCATAGTCCCCCGAATATCGGGTTATCGTTCACTTAGATATAATACCCTTGCGCAGGGAGGTACCGCCCCAAGTAGTAATCTTAACTCCCCCATGAATGGGTTATCGTTTCCGGATAGTTTGACTAACACATAATTGGTCATCAAATATGAGCCTTAGCTCCAATTCAATCATCATTTCTACAAGTCAATGTCACAAATCATTTCATGGCATTTAATCATTTCAATCAATTTTTTTATCAATAATGTTTGTTCAATAAGGACTCTTTCAATCATTTTAAATCATAAAAATCGTTTTCCTATGTTGATGAGATATATCTAGTTATAAAATAAAGCTCCAAATACCACTAATCTAGATTACCACATTCATAGGCAAGTATACCTAATCGTGGGTAATATAGCTTAGGCAAGTATTAGGGTTATCGATCCTCATGGAGCAATTTATGTAATCCAATAATCAAAAGTTAACAAATTAATTATTTTGATTACAAGTTTCATTGTTTGAATTGTAAAGATTAAATTAATTGAACAAATACTTAGAAAATGTAGTGAGAATTGGTTTAGAAAACTTGTTTTTCAAGAGATTAAAGTATATTCACTATGTCTGACTTCATCTAGGTTTATGTCTGGTTATTAAGTCCCGATTACTTCCAATGTTCTAGAGGTCACGGTACTAGATTCCTCTTAATTCCGTTTAATAAACTAGACACAACTAATAGGAATTCCTTCTCTCAAAAGTTGTAATCTAATTACACCTCGGGTTGTTAATTTTAATAGGTTTGGATCACCTAAACCCTCTAACCTAGAACTCCCGTCACTACGGTTAGACTTTGAATTTACCCTAACTTATTGGAATCTAATTTCAATCCCTATTCCTAGTGAATTGCCATCTAGGTCACTTGGGTGAAAAGATGAGGGTAAAAATAACTATTCAATTGTTGTCAATAATCAACTAGTTACCTTTAAACAAATTAGACAACAAAGATCAAAGTGTAAACCGAAAGATTAATGCATTAATTAACAATTGTTCAAACACAAGATAGAAAATCCTAAAATTTAACCAAACTTAACCCTAAAATCTGTCAAACATAGCAAATATTAAGATTATTAGCCCATGGAAGTGCTAATAATCATCAAACGTACAAAAGATATCAAAATACCGAACATTGTTTTGATCGAAATGATAAAAATCCAATGAATTGCTTGATTTGATGAAGAATTCTCTTGAGAACTGCTGTAGTTCGTCGCCCAACCGTCCAAAAACACAGTCCCGTTCGAAATTTTCTTTAATTTTGACTAAATCTGATATAAAAAACGAATTCCCGCGTCAACTCGCGCCGAGCTCGCGGCGCGAGGACTGGAAAACTGCTTCGATTTTTGGACGCGAGAAGGAGTTTAAACGCGAGTAAGAAACGCGAGGTTAAACAGATTGTTCCTAAACTCGGCGCGACGTTTTCGCATCTGGCTCGCGTCCAGACTCGCGCCTAGAAGCCTTCGATTTTCACGCATTGTCCGTTTTAGCTCCTTTTTTCGCTCGTTTTCGCAATATATTTCCTCTTCAGGCCTGAAATACACAGGAACAAGTAAATTGAGTAATATCAAATGAAATTTATTAAAAACACGCTCAATTCACGCGATATTGACGACAAAGAATATGTATAAAGACGTCAATATCATATGTACTCAGGAAAGATCACATGTACTCACCTTAGCAATGCTATCCAACACTTGTGTTAATCAACACAAATCCTTACTTCTTAATCAAAGAAGTACTTCAAATCTCAAGGTCTTCTTGACCTAATACCATCATCATCACAATAACTAGTTATTATACATAACTAATCAATAATCTAACCAATTTAACACTTTCAACCACCAAGTTCATACTACTTGCTGGAAATCTCAAACTCTAGTTCAAGATTCTTTACCATAAACCCAAATCTAGCTTGTACACATTGATTACAAGCTCACCATGAGTGTTTTACACTCATGATAGACCATCTTCCCCAAAGATGGTATGGTTGGTTCCCAAAACCACCATTGATACCCAAATAGAGCTCAAAATACCAAAGAGGTGCATAAACTAACAAGGATTCTTACCTTAGATCAATAATCTCCAAGAAATATGAAGGTTTGAGTTCAAGAACACCAACAATCGTGCACTTCTTCCAAAATAACGGCTGGTAGGGTTTTAGAGGTGTAGGTGTCTAAACCCTAGCCTCAAACCCGTTTTTATACAGAGTTCAACAGTTCGCGATCGCGAACTCAAGTTCGCGTCGCTAACTTCGCGTGTCGTGACCATTCCGCGATCGGTAACGGGTCGGGAACTCTATGTCTGAAAAACCCCAAATCCCTGAATGAAGTTCACGATCGCTAACCCTACTTCGCGCCGTGAACTTCTCCAGTTAGCTAGGCTGCACTTTTTGGTCTTCGTCTCGACCCGGTTACGTCCATAATTTCCTCATACGGTGTCCAAATGACACGAAACCGATTCCTACGGTTCTGAAATGAATTATCCCTAATTATCACATTTTTTTACAATTTATTTATTTACAAAATCTAGGTCGTTACAACTATCTACCCCTTAAGAGGATTCCGTCCTCGGAATCGCATCATAATCTACAAAGTTCGGGTAGCATTTCTTAATCTCATCTTTGACTTCCCAAGTCAAATTCGGCCCAAGGGAATGCTTCCACTTGACCAACACCAACTCAATCTCTTTGTTCCTTAATTTCTTTGTTTGGGCCTCTAATATAGCCTCGGGCTCTTCAATCAATCGGTTGGGTGCATCGACCCGTAAATCTTGAAGTGGGATAATATTCTCCACTTCACCTAAGAAAATTTTCAAATTACTAACATGGAAGGTGTCATGGACACCTTGCAACTCGGGTGGAAGTTCTAACTTAAATGCTTGTAAACCGACCCGTTTCAAAATCTTAAATGGGCCAACATACCTTGGGCTCAATTTGCCCTTCTTACCAAATCTCATCACGCCTTTCCAAGGCGACACCTTTAACATCACCATATCACCGACATTCAAATCATAAGGCCGTTTTTTCAAACCCAAATAACTCTTTTGGCGATCTTGTGCCACTTTCATATTCTTTTGAATTATTCCGATTTTCTCATTTGTTATTTTCACAATCTCGGGACCCGTGAGTTTCGTCTCACCCGCCTCTAACCAACAAGAAGGCGTCCAACACTTTCTCCCATATAAAGCCTCAAATTGTGGCATCTTAATTGTTGAGTGATAACTATTATTATATGAAAATTCAACTAACGGTAAATGTTCATCCCATTTACCACCAAAATCTAATACACACGACCTCAACATATCTTCGACCGTTTGGATCGTTCTTTCACTTTGACCATCGGTTTGTGGATGGTAAGCCGTGCTCAGTCTCAACTTAGTTCCCAACTCTTCTTGGAGTGAACTCCAAAATCTCGAGGTAAACCTTGCATATCGATCGGATACAATCGACATCGGTACCCCATGCAATCGAACAACTTCATCAACATACAACTTTGCCAACTTCTCGAGTGGCATAGTTTCCAAAATAGCTAGGAATAACGCACTTTTCGTCAACCTATCGACAATCACCCAAATGGCGTCATGATTTCTACTAGTCTTTGGGAGACCAACAATGAAATCCATTGTGATGTCATTCCATTTCCCGGCCGGCACTTGCAACGATTGTGCCACACCATAAGGAACTTGGTGCTTGGCTTTCACTTGTGCACACGTGGCACATTTTGAGATGTACTTTGCTACCCTCGACTTCATCCCCGGCCACCAATAAATTCTCTTCAAATCTTGATAAGTCTTTGTACTTCCGGGATGAATCGAGTACTTGGACTTGTGAGCATCATTCAACAACACCTTTCGGTTTCCACCGAATTTCGGAACCCAAATCCGACCATTCACGGTTTTCAACCCTTGACCATTTTCTTCAAACACTTGGTTCTTTCCCAGTCTCTCTTGTCTATACTCGTCTTTTCCCATCACTTCCCTTTGTGCGGTTTTTATACTTTCAATAAAGCTAGATACTACATCAATCCGCAATAACTTAGCCTTAACCGGTTTTTCATAAACTTTTCTACTCAAGGCGTCGGCTACCACATTGGCCTTTCCTTCATGATAAACAATTTCACAATCGTAATCACTAATCAACTCAATCCACCTTCTTTGTCTCATATTCAAGTCTTTTTGTGTAAACACATACTTGAGACTTTTGTGATCCGTGTACAAAATACACCTTGTGCCATACAAGTAATGCCTCCAAATCTTTAAGGCAAAAATAATCGCCGCCAACTCTAAATCATGTGTTGTATACCTTTCTTCCTCATTCTTCAATTGTCTTGAAGCATAAGCTATCACTTTACATCTTTGCATTAAAACACAACCGAGACCTTTATTCGAGACGTCACTATAGACCACGAAATCTTCAATACCAGCGGGTAGGGTGAGGATCGGTGCATTGCACAACTTCTCCTTCAACAAGGCAAAAGCATCCTCTTGCTTTTTCCCCCAATCAAACTTCACATCTTTTCTCGTTAGCCTAGTGAGTGGGACCGCCACTCGGGAAAGTCTTCAATAAATCTTCGGTAATAACCGACTAACCCAAGGAAACTTCTAACTTCGGTTGGAGTCTTCGGTGCTTCCCAATTCTTTACCGCTTCAATCTTAGACGGGTCAACTTTTATCCCGCTTCTAGATACTACATGACCAAGAAATTGAACTTCCCGCAACCAAAATTCACATTTTGAGAATTTAGCATACAATTTTTCTCGTTTCAAGACTTCCAAAGTTTGCCTCAAATGTTCTTCATGTTCTTCTTCGGTTTTGGAGAAAATAAGAATATCATCGATGAACACGATGAGGAATTTATCGAGGAATGGTTTACAAACCCTATTCATGAGATCCATGAAAATAGCCGGGGCATTCGTCAAACCGAATGGCATAACCAAAAATTCATAATGTCCATAACGAGTTCTAAAGGCCGTCTTTTCGGTATCACCTTCCTTAACACGAACTTGATGGTAACTCGATCTCAAATCGATCTTGGAGAAATAATCGGCTCCTTGAAGTTGGTCAAATAAATCATCTATCCTTGGCAAGGGATATCAGTTCTTAATCGTCATCTTGTTAAGTTCTCGGTAATCAATACACATTCTCATCGAACCATCTTTCTTCTTCACAAATAAAACGGGCGCACCCCATGGTGATGAACTAGGACGGATAAAACCTTTATCAAGTAAATCTTGGAGTTGAGCCATCAACTCTCTCATTTCGGTTGGAGCTAAACGATACGGGGCTCGGGCAATCGGCGTCGCCCCTGGAACTAAATCAATACGAAACTCGACTTGTCTCTCCGGTGGCAAACCGGGTAAGTCATCAGGAAAAACTTCAGGAAAATCCCGAATAATCTTCACATTCTCAACCGTCTTCTTCTCTTTTCTTCCATCTAGAACAAAGGCAATAAACGATGCACATCCTTTCGATAAACATTTTCTTACTTTAATGGCGGTTAACAAGTTTGGCATATGATGCCTCTTTTCCCCATAGATCTACACCTTCTCATTTTCGGGACACTTAATCGACACCAACTTCTTTCCACACAAATTCTTGGCTTGGTGGACTCCCAACCAATCCATCCCAATAATCACATCAAAAGCCTTAATCTCCATAGGCATCAAATCCACCTTAAACTTCTTACTATCGATTTCTAATTCACAATCTCTATAGACGTGTTGGACCATAGAGGTTTTCCCATCGACTTTTATTTTTATAATTTATTTTCAAAGAAAATGGGGTATGACACAAAAAGATTGTAGGGAGGGTGTGATTTATTTGTGATCTTGGCTTCCTTTATTTACATTGCAGAACAAGTTCAAATCGGGGATGGGGTACCCCGGGTCAGATTTCAAACGGAGAATGGGGTCCCCCTTTTCAGTCAAAAAGCAAACCTAGTATGGGGTACCCTCTTTGCGCCACGTGTTGCTATGTGGTTCAAACCGGGTATGCCATATCCCTTTAGCATTATATTTGCAAAAGGTCGAGAAACAAAATTAGTTGTGCAATCTTGGAGGATACAACATTATTTATGCAAATGGCTCGGTTTTCTCAAAGTCAATGCAATTTATGAGACGAGTTGTCAAGTCAGTCACACGAAAGTTTTAATAAAAAATACAAATTAGCATATAAAACACAAAAGTGTAGTACATTAAAAACCATAATACAAGTCTACATAATCAATGCTTATATTCAAGTGCATTAGTAGCTAAAAGAGTATACACATAACTTGTACAACACATTTGGTCCTATGCCAATAATCACTACAATAGAATTAAAGTTTGTTGTTAATAAAGGTGATTATAAAATAATTAACTAAAGAATTTTATACCCTTCCCCCTAATATAAGATATAAACCAATTAACTACGTTTCTAGGTATACTATTGTAGTACTGTGTACATATAACTATGAGGCCATCAACCAAAGATAAATGTAGTACTGTGTATAAATAAATCACACCCTTCCTACTATCTTTTTGTGTCATGCCCCGTTTTCTTTTAAAATAAATTATAAAAATAAAAGCTCAACAAAAAGGAATCCTGAAGTTGTAGCTGAAGTTAAATGTTTAATGCTTATTGTCTTCGCCACATTGTAATAAAAAAAAATGCTATTTTGAGCTTTTATTTTTATAATTTATTTTCAAAGAAAATGGGGTATGACACAAAAAGATTGTAGGGAGGGTGTGATTTATTTGTGATCTTGGCTTACTTTATATACATTGCAGAACAAGTTCAAACCGGGGATGGGGTACCCCGGGTCAGATTTCAAACGGGGAATGGGGTCCCCCTTTTCAGTCAAAAAGCTAACCGGGTATGGGGTATCCTCTTTGCGCCACGTGTTGCTATGTGGTTCAAACCGGGTATGCCATATCCCTTTAGCATTATATTTGCAAAAGGTTGAGGAACAACATTAGTTGTGCAATCTTGGAGGATACAACATTATTTATGCAAATGGCTCGGTTTTCTCAAAGTCAATGCAATTTATGAGACGAGTTGTCAAGCCAGTCACACGAAAGTTTTAATAAAATACAAATTAGCATATAAAACACAAAAGTGTAGTGCATTAAAGACCATAATACAAGTCTACATAATCAATGCTTATATTCAAGTGCATTAGTAGCTAAAATAGTATACACATAACTTGTACAACACATTTGGTCCTATGCCAATAATCACTACAAGAGAATTAAAGTTTGTTGTTAATAAAGGTGATTATAAAATAATTAACTAAAGAATTATATACCCTTCCCCCTAATATAAGATATAAACCAATTAACTACGTTTCTAGGTCTACTACTGTAGTACTGTGTACATATAAATATGAGGCCATCAACCAAAGATAAATGTAGTACTGTGTACAAATAAATCACACACTCGCTACGATATTTTTGTGTCATACCCCTTTTCTTTTAAAATAAATTATAAAAATAAAAGCTCAACTAAAAGGAATCCTGAAGTTGTAGCTGAAGTTAAATGTTTAACGCTTATTGTCTTCGCCACATCGTAATAAAAAAAATGATATTTTGAGCTTTTATTTTTATAATTTATTTTCAAAGAAAATGGGGTATGACACAAAAAGATTGTAGGGAGGGTGTGATTTATTTGTGATCTTGGCTTCCTTTATATACATTGCAGAACAAGTTCAAACCGGGGATGGGGTACCCCGGGTCAGATTTCAAACGGGGAATGGGGTCCCCCTTTTCAGTCAAAAAGCAAACCGGGTATGGGGTACCCTCTTTGCGCCACGTGTTGCTATGTGGTTCAAACCGGGTATGCCATATCCCTTTAGCATTATATTTGCAAAAGGTTGAGAAACAACATTAGTTGTGCAATCTTGGAGGATACAACATTATTTATGCAAATGACTCGGTTTTCACAAAGTCAATACAATTTATGAGACGAGTTGTCAAGTCAGTCACACGAAAGTTTTAATAAAATACAAATTAGCATATAAAACACAAGTGTAGTACATTAAAGACCATAATACAAGTCTACATAATCAATGCTTATATTCAAGTGCATTAGTAGCTAAAAGAGTATACACATAACGTGTACAACACATTTGGTCCTATGCCAATAATCACTACAAGAGAATTAAAGTTTGTTGTTAATAAAGGTGATTATAAAATAATTAACTAAAGAATTTTATACCCTTCCCCCTAATATAAGATATAAACCAATTAACTACGTTTTTAGGTCTACTACTGTAGTACTGTGTACATATAACTATGAGGCCATCAACCAAAGATAAATGTAGAAAAAAATTAATTACTTCATTTCTCATCTCATGAGGTTATGTTTCCTTTTTACACTAAAAGTTGTTATAATCAAAATCGATTTGAGTGAGAATTGTTTCTACGCCGTACAAGAACAAAGTAGCCATGATAGTTTCTTGGAGAACAAGTCTATTTACAAGAGGACTGGTTGTTGGCCTTCAAGCTCAGATATAACAATCAGAGAATCCGTGAGTTCAAGAGACAAAGGCTCTGATTTTGGAATTGGGTTGATAACCTGCAAAAAACACATTCTTATTTTATTTTGTTTCATTTTATGCATTAAATTAATAAGAAAAGAAGTTTACCACCTTTTTATTGTTTTTCACATAACCAATGGCAACTTCTCTCCTCAATCGTGCTCTTTCAGAGAGCTCAGAAAATGATAAATGCTCGCCCTCTTTCATGTAAAGGCCTATGTCCTATAACACAATGCATTAATCAATAAATATTTTCACATTTTAAATTTCTTATTTTCTTTATCCCAGAGTAAATTACATAAAGCGTCCTTGTTTTTAAATAATGATAATAATTCTGCAAACATACTTATAATATTACTTATTTATGTATTTTCAGAAAACGAGACGAAGAAAGTGATATTTAGGTCAAGCCAATTTGACCCAATCCTGTTTTGACCCGAGCTAAATTTTGACTGTAATCGAACCTAACTCATTCTGCCACCTAATCTACATAAAAGTTCCTAAAAAAAATAAACAATATGAAGAAAAAAATAAAATTTTAATGTCAAATTTGAAACCAAAAACCACTAGGTTATAATGTGTCAATCAAAGGGTTGACTTTTTTTGGAAAATGAGACACGTGAGTGGTATTATTACCTTGACATAAATTTCATCTCCATCTGCATCCAAGATGTCTTTCCAAACAGCATTCAGTTCACTGTTTTCGGCCACTGGTGATTAAAACATAATTTAGATTGAATTCAGTTAGTTGAAAAGGAAGAATTTCAGTGCATAACAAAGATAAAAAATAATTAAAAAGAAACATAAATTTGTTATATTAACCTTGTGCTGTCACGAGGCTCATAATTTCCTCAGCTGCTATGTAAGTTAATGATGGCTTAATTCTTGTAATCTAAAGGGTTTAACATCCGTTTTTCAACAAAAACGTATTAAAAATAACAAAAACCTTGATAAAAATACCTGTTTGCCTAGTTTGGAGTCAACAATTTCTGCTACCAGATTTTGAACCTATAGTCAACAAAACAATATATGTTGACTTAATACAGATTTGAAAATAAATATAGGAAAGAAATGAGAAAATGATGTAATGAGTAGACCTTCACACCAAGCTTCTGACAAATGCTTTCTGCAAGAAGGAGAGAATATGCAGACTGTTTATCAGCCCCTGATGGATCTGTAATAACCAGGGTTAGGGTTAGGATCAGGTTTAGGGTTAGGCTTAGGGTTAGGGTTAGAGCAAAAGAACATAGGGGGTGATTTTTATACCACATTTTTTTAATCTACACACCACAATTGTTGCATATTTGCATCATATGTTTGTACAATATGCAAGTATGCAATAATACTTGTACTGCGTGGTGTATGCATAAATAATGTGGTACATAAATTAATTCCCAAAGAACATACCTTCAAGCAGCCATTCTCTATCAGATATAACAGCTACAGAGAATGGAACATCTTCTCCTTTTTTAAGAGACTTTTGAGTGTGTTCAATCGTCTCTTTCACCGCATCGTAGTTTCTCGGATTTCCAACCTATTTATTTATTTATTTATTTAACAAATATTAAATATTCATTTTGCTAAAAAGAAATAGTCATCTTACTTCCTTTATAATACCTTATGAATGACTTGTACGTTTTTTAACTTGCGTCGACCAGAAAATTTGTATGTTTTTTCTCTGTCTGCAATTGGGACATCCGACAAAATTTCCTACAAAGTTGAGTAATGTAAACTTATGATAAAAAGTATGATCAGAATGTTTAATTTAAATATAATATTTTAATTAAAATAATAAAATACCACGACACTTCCAGGTCCTATGTAATTATCGTATTCCTCAAGCATTTCCACAACATCTGATCTCCATCCAAGCATTAATATGCATTCTTTTGGTCCCACGCTCCAGTCTGATGCCTGCATTACATTTATCACTTTAATTTGTTTTTATACTAATATTAAATTCAATTATGTATTGCAAAATGAAATATTGAAATGTAATGTACCTTTGACCCTGGTTTTGCTGGACGTTTGACTATTTTTTCCAACCTTGACTTTGCCATTTGAAGGGCGTTATGTGGAGCTTCTTCACCGATCTTTTTAAGAACCTCGAGATTATGAGGGTCAATTTCTTGTTCTTTTATAGAATTAAAATATGAAATTGGTGAATTCTTTTTTCCGTTAACAGGTGAGATGAATAATACCTGTAAATTTCAGAGCAGATATTTTGAAAAAGAATATGAAAAACACAAAATTTACACGTACGTACTTTGTCATCTTCATCTAGAACTTCATTATCCATTGGATGGAAGTTAACCTTTCCTTTCTTATAAAGACCACAAACAACAGCCTGAGAATAAATAAACACATAAATAAAATAATTAATTAATAAATTAATAAAAAGAATAGAAAAAAATACCTCTAGAAATCCATTTCTTAGCTGCCAATACTTCAATCCTGTTAGATGAGGGAAACTGCAAAGATTGAACACGTTTTCTGCAAAACAACTTCATCATTAGTCATATTTGTAAGCTTAATTAAGCTAAGAGTAAATTACACAAATGGTCCTTTAGGTTTGTACCATATTACATATATGGTCCTTTAGTTTCATAAATTACACTGGTAGTCCTTATGTCTGAAACTATTGACACGTTTGGTCCTTTACCTATACACACGTTAACTTTTCCCGTCAAACATACGGGTTTTTATTTTATTGGTTTCAAATTGGTGAAGAGAAAGGGAAAAGGACATATTTAACCTCTCGTGCATCACACGTGACTATACTTGACGGGAAAAGTTAACGTTGGTTTAGGTAAAGGACCACACGTGTCAATAGTTTTAGAAATAAGGACTACGCGTGTAATTTATGAAACTAAAGGACCAAATATGTAATAAAGTATAAACCTAAAGGACTATTTGTGTAATTTGCTCTTAAGATAATAAGCTTATAAGCCCTTATATAAGCTTTCCCAAACATGCCCTTAATAAAACAACTTTAATAAAATCTTACTTCGGTAATTAAGCAAATGTCTATAAATCTTTACAAGCCCTTTTTGACGAGAACATTGAACAAATAATTTTGATGTTACATTTTCCACTGGCTCTACTTTTAACCCTGAGATTGATTTCAACAGATCGCATGTATTCGGGCTTGAAACCTACAACCAATTAACATAACATTATTATTTTATTTTTTTAATCACAAAAATTATTTATAAAAAAAATGTAACCTCAACAATGGCTGGAACAGAGTCCATGTCTGCAATAGGTTGGAGGGCAAGAACAGATAGAAATGCATCCGTATCAACTCCATACCTAACAAACTCAAAATCCAAATTATTAAAATATCAGAAAATTACATTAGTAAATAACAGTTAAAAGGTTACCTATCACTCTTGGTTGGCAGTATTATAATGGCACGTGCCTTATTAGCTGCAGCCCTTTGAAATGATTTTGTTAAACTTAAACTACAACTGCATAACAACAAACTTAAGCTTAAACAAGAAAGACTGATGAATTATATTTTTAATAAATTAAAAAAAGTAGCATAATACCTCTTTGTAAGGACATCAATATGAGTAAGATCTTTTGCAATATGATCGACAGTTTTGTCTATTTGCTTCCTTGGAATATCTGATAAAAGAAGAATTCTCTGCCTCCTATTTAATATAAGAGTAAAGTACACAAATGGTCCTTTAGGTTTGTATCATATTACATATTTGGTCCTTTAGTTTCATAAATTACATTGGTAGTCCTTATTTCTGAAACTATTGACACATTTGGTCCTTTACCAGAACAGATGTTAACTTTTCCAGTCAAACAAACGTGTTTCTATGGGTTTCAAATTGGTGAAGGGAAAGGGAAATGACAGATTTACCCCCTCGTGCATCACATGTGACCATACTACGGGAAAATAACGTTTGTTTAGGTAAAGGACCAAGCTTGTCAATAGTTTCAGAAATAAGGACTGCCAATGTAATTTAAGAAACTAAAGGACTAAATATGTAATATGGTACAAACCTAAAGGACCATTTGTGTAATTTACTCTTAATATAATATTTTAGATGAGAATAAAATGATTAAGAGGAGGAGTTAAGGCAGCATTACCTAGTTGTAGCTGTTCCTAATCGCACAGAAAATTCATGATATTTGTTTAATTGCTTCAATATAAAACTAAGATGACTATTAACTCCACAAATAATTATGTGATCACTCTCCAGTACTTGCAATTGTGCTCCTTCTCTAAGCTTTGCCATGTTATGCTGTACAAAAATAAATTATTAATAAAAACAGACAATAAGCATAGTTTTTATATTATAATTATATAATTATATACCCTGAATTGTTCTGTCATTGTGCCCAACAAACGAGAATAAAAAAGTATGCCCCATATTGCAAGAACAAACCCAATAACACGTTCAACCCTCGTTCTTTGCTGCATTGCATACAATTAATTTATCACAAATTATTTCAAATTAAATATTTAGTTGATGATATTGAAATGAAAAATCTCACTTTTAAATGAGTTGATGAAGAGCACAAACATGCCCATGCCTCCCAAAGGCAGTCCTCAAATGACTGTGTATTACGCCTGCAACCAAAATTACAAATTTTTTTAATTTTCTCGGGATTAATAAATATAATCTTATTAGTAAAAAAGGTACCTGTACTTATAAAAGAGAAGACCGCCAATAAGGACAAATGAAAAGCAAGCTACAAGTAGAACAATCAAGAATCTGCAAAATTCATCACAACTCAACTTTTTAAAAAAGAAACACAAGTAAATTACATAAATCATCCTTGTTGTTTGTAAGCAATTTCGAAACCTCGCTAGAGCTATAAGTTTTAAAATTAGGGACTATTAGTGTAATAAATAAAAGTCGAAGGACGAAATCCGTAATTGCATAGAAACCACAAGGATGATTTACTCGGAAAGAAACTAATCTTTTTTATTTTTAGGATTTAGATATTTGTTTAACTTACGTAGACACGTTTCTCTCAAGCTGTATATTAAATAAATACAAAAGGCGTGAAAAATTCCACTTGATGTCATGAAAAGAGGGAAAAGATACATCCAATTGCAAAGGAGTAGGTTTATCCAAAGAATTAGAAATGCATGAAAAAGGCAAATTTGTAGGTGAAAATGATTGAATTACACCAGAAAATAGATATTGTAGGCCAACAATCACTAATTTCCCATGATCTTGTTGTATCAATTTGATAAGCAGGCAAGATGCAAATACAACCATCATGATCTTTGTTTTATTATGCACCTGCATGTTTAACTTAATTTAATTTAATTTAATCTGTTTAAATGGATTTTATATTATGGTTGCATCATGCATACAAACCTGAGGGTAGTAATTTGTAAGATTCACTTTCAAGAGGTGTGACTCATTATTTTTCATCATGTCAAAATTTACCTCGGGATTCGTCTTATGTGATGCTTTTATTAATTTGAATTCTGGCTGCTCTGTTAAAGGAAACAAATGTAACAAAAATGTCAATGTAGAGAAAATTACTTATATGGTCCCTATGGTTTGTATAAGATTACGGATTTCGAGTTTCGACCCTCAAATTTTTTTTATTACACATATAGTCCCTAGTTTTGAAACTTCTAAAATCAATGCTCCCTAATTTTGAAAATTGTAACATCAATGGTCCCTAATTTTGAAGCTTATAACATCAATGGTTATGCATATATTTTTCAAAATATATTTTATAACTAATTACATTAATATTTTTGACTTAAAATAAAATTGAACTTGCATAAGTACAAATAATTTAATTTAATTTTTAAATATAATAAAGCAAACTATTTACAGTTGTAAGTATTTATTTTGATAGACAAAATAATTTAATTGAAAAAAATGACAACATATGTATAACATAATCAATATTAAAAAGTTTGGCTTAAATATTTGATGCAGATGTAACTTTTGGTATATAAATTGGAGATGCATATTAATTAATGTATTTATCAAAATCTTATAATACAGATGCTTAAAGACTCACCTCTATAATTCTTGAGCATGCCATTTGCACGTAAGGAAGAATGGATCCAACAACATGGGAATTTGATTGATTCTCTGAAACCATCATATGAGAATCACAAAATCATATTTAATAATTCAGAAAATAAAAATGAATTTCCATCATTCAGTTAATGCATAAAAATCAATACATACGATATTAAAATTTAAAATAGCAGCTTAATATGAGTAAAGGATAAGTTCAATTACAAGCTTCATGCTCATGTTTAAGAAGAGATCCAAATTATACGACACTCATTTATTTTAAATTTGCTTGCAGGTAAAAACAGAATGTAAAATTCACAAAACCAACTAAATTTAAAAATCTTTATTTTCTTAAAAAGAAGACACATGTAGTTTCTATCTTTAGAGTTATACAGAAAATTACAGATTGGTCTATTTTTTAACAACAATATATTTAGTATTTTTGATATTTTTGTATAATGATATTTTAGAATAATAACTGTTTCCAACTTTTTACAGGTTCAAATTTAGTCAACCAGAAAAAAGTACAGACTTTCATATTTTTATCTTTTTAAATAGGAAAACCTATTGACTATCCAACCAACTTTTGGGATTATAACTTACATATGATGCAAGTTTGCATTCGTTTATCGTAATACGATATCAAGAAATACATATTTGTTTTGTAGAATATTATGAAAAATCAAGATAAGTTATACCTAATGGAAGTGACTAGACAAAAGGTGGGAAATGCAGGCACAGCACTTAAATATGTGCACGCAAACACTCAAAGACATTTTGAGTGTCTTTTGTATAAGTGGAATATGCAGAAAATGGGAAACAAAGATTTTAAAAAAAAATTGATCTCTTTTAATTGGCAGTTGGGCCCCACATTTGATCACTGAAAAGATGAGGAAATCTGAGCTGGGAAACTGCACTAACAATCCATGAGCTCTGTATTCCAACTCACAAAAATTAATTCTCATATTTCAAATTTCTTCATGCCTGTTTATTAGAGATAATTATCATATATGAATGATAATCATTCATATATGATAATTATTGTTATCTCTAATAGGATCTAATGTATTGATGATTGGTAATCGGATCGATAAACTTAACAAAATGGGAGATAAAATAGTAAAAACTACATCATGCAATTAAAAAGAGCCCTTGAACCACAACAATAGAATTAATATTTGATCATTGCTTTAGTAACTAACACAAGCATTCATTTTTAATTTGTGTAAATTGAGATTGGTTTTCTCACCAAACATTCAACAAGATTGTGGCATGATACAATTCTTAATCGAATTTGAATTTAAACTAAAATGTCTAAAATAATATGACAATTAGCGAGATAAAGTATGAGAAGAAAGTTAGCAAGAGAAAGTGTAGAACTGTATATATAATACAGTAATAAAGTGGATGTAATTCTTGCTTAAAAAACCGGAAGAGTGACAAAAGGCTCATAAGCTTTCTATTGCACACCAACTGTTTGTTAAAATGCCGAGTCGAATAAAATTCACATACGGCGAATCACACCACAAAAAATATCCTCATTGATGTGAACTAATGAAATCCAATCAAGTTTATGGATTGAAATCAAGAATGTCTGACCTCTTGTAACGAGAAATCCTTGATGAATTTTGAGTTCTCGGGGCAATCCATGGCTGAAAATGATGCAAGATGAGCATATCCTGACTGTTATCTGTTGAGCAGCTGCACTCTCGCTCTAGAAACAACAAAAACACAAGGATTTATCGGAATTCATTCTCGTGATTGGGGATTAACTAATAAGATATTATACAAATCTTTAGAAAGCGATGTGATTTTGGAATTGATAGAAAGGTCCGAATTGGAATTTTATCAAATGGAAAATGTGTTTGTGAAGGTGGAGGGAGATACAATCAAGAAAAGGGCTGACCTTCATTGCAATTTGCCTAGCCTGCCTGCTTCCAATTCTTTCTTTTTCAAAGGAAGTACTCCTCCGTCCCTAAATAAAGTTCTCATTTCACCTTCAAGTTTTGTCCCTAAATAAAGTTCCCATTTCTCACACTTAAGGACCCACTTAATATAATAATATTATTACCAATACTTTCACCACTAACTATCTCTTAAAACACTTTCTCTCTCCAATCAAACCTTATATTTTATTCAAAAGTAATACCAAATACCCCACCACTAACTATCTCCTAAAATGTTGTGCCCAACACAAATGGGAACTTTATTTAGGTACGGAGGGAGTATTATAGTTTGAATTTTATTTTATAGACCATTTTTTTCCTATAGTTAAATTAGAATATAAAATATCTACCTAAAAAGTATGGTAAAAATATATGTTTGAGCAGTTTATATTCAAGTTAAAACGTGATCAATAAAAAATATAATAATATATATAATATCCACTAAATTCCCATCATTTTATATATTTTTTTCAAAATTAAGAATTAAAATAGAAAAGAAGAGTTGTGTTTAAGGAGGTTCATTATTTGTATGAAGTTCCGAGGAACAAAAATCAACTATTGATCAATAAAATTTAATGGTCCAGATTAATTACATATTTTATACATTGATTAGAATAAAATCACATGTGATTAAGTACCACACGTAATTATCAAATGAATATTGTTTTTTTAACGAAAAAAATAATAATAATAATAAATAATAATAAAAAAATTAAAAAATAAAAAAATAATAAAAATAAAAAATAAAAACAATCGAAATTTTTTTAGGTGCTAAATGACCAAAATACCCTTTCATGTATAAAATATGTGATTAATCTTGACCATTAGATCTTGATGAATGATTGAGATTTATTCCTCGCAACTTCGTAAACATGATGAGCCTCTTAAACGTTTCTCTAGAAAAGAAATATCTATAATAAAAATAAAATTTTGAAACACTACAATAATGGAGAAACTCATTTAATTATTTTTTGTGTTTTTAAATATGCATTTACTTGTCAAAATATATGAGGTTGACTTGATGATATTTTCTTTCATAGCTTGTGTGTTAACTTGTTACTAGACATTAAAATTATGCATGCTTGTATTTTTCTAGAAAAGTATGGGCTAATCTTTTCATTTTATTCCAAAAATATTTTGACTTGATTTTTACTTATGTACGATAGGTTGGTAAATATAACATGCATACATTAAGTGTCGTTTAAAACTCTCAACTATAAAAATTATTAAACGATGTACTCCGATAGCGAATAAGTTAATTGCATGAAGCTATTAACCAAATGATAATAATAAGTTAATTGCATGAAGCTATTAACCAAATGATAATAGGAAATGTACATGCAAAATACTTGATAATTCTTCACAACCTAAGTAAACTGCTCTCTAATGTGCAAATAACTCGGTAGCAAGTTGCTTTCTGTTCAACTTCATCTTCGACAATGATCTTTCTGATTAACCTGTGCAAATAACTCGGTAGCAAGTTGCTTTCGGTAGCATGTTATGCTGTACGAATAAATTACATATATGTACATTATTTATAAATTTGTGTCACACAACCTGTTGGGATGTAAATCAGATATAACATTCTATTACTGATGTTGCAGTTAGTACTGATTCATGCATATTGAAGAATAGTACTGATGGGGTAGAACTGCAATTACTACTGATGCTACTGATCTCAAGATTACTACTGACGATGGCAAATACTACTGACGTCTAATTTTGGTGCTGGTCGTATTCGAGATTTTAGCATAGTTAGTTAAGGAATGTATATCTTTATGAAATTCAATTGTAATCGAATCCTAGAATAACTAGGTTAATATTTTAGGCTTCAAGGACTATTATATATAGTTCCTTATGAATTGTAAATATACGTGTGTATTGATCGATAACATTAATATACATTGAAGCTTTTTGTGATTACTGTGTTCTTATTCACA
Organism: Calendula officinalis; assembly: GCA_963853835.1. Taxonomy (NCBI): domain Eukaryota; kingdom Viridiplantae; phylum Streptophyta; class Magnoliopsida; order Asterales; family Asteraceae; genus Calendula; species Calendula officinalis. Next base: position 13,442,724 of record OY970826.1, on the reverse strand, counting down.
TTCATATTTATTAACAGTATTCGTTGTTCTTAATCAATCAAACTAGAGTGTTGATCTGCTGCAACTTCTCATAGTTTGTAGATCTGTGATTAATTAATCCATCTGGGTTAATCGATCCTGACAAGTGGTATCAGAGCTTTACGGTTCTAGATCTACGAATTAAGAACAGCAAAAAGTTTCATACTTTCGATCATGACAAGTGGTATCAGAGCACAAATTCCTGAATCCAATGAATCAAATCTAGATTCTCAAATCTCTGTTGATAAAGTCCCTGGAACCAGAACTGAAAAGAATCATCCTTTGGACCTAGTCCTAAGTGATGTCAATTCTAACATGCAGACAAGAAGTAAATTTAATTCTTCATTAAATTCAAATGTTTGTAACATAAGTTTAATATCTAATGAATGCATGTATGAATGTTTTCTGTCACATGAAGAACCTAAGAAGATTCAACAAGCTATGAAAGATTCAAACTGGATCATAGCAATGCAAGAAGAACTTCTTCAGTTCAAACTACAAGCTGTATGGACTCTTGTTCCTCTACCAAAGGGAAAAAGACCCATTGGCACAAGATGGATCTTCAGAAATAAGAAAGATGAAAGGGGTATAGTGATAAAAAACAAAGCAAGATTGGTAGCTCAAGGATACACACAAGAAGAAGGCATTGATTATGATGAAGTATATGCTCCTGTCGCCAGAATTGAAGCAATAAGAATATTTCTGGCATATGCTTCATTCAAGAAATTCAAAGTCTATCAAATGGATGTGAAAAGTGCATTCCTTTATGGGAAAATTGAAGAAGAAGTGTATGTATGCCAACCTCCAGGTTTTGAAGATCCAGAACATGATGACTATGTGTACAAGCTAGACAAAGCTCTATATGGCCTTCATCAGGCACCAAGAGCTTGGTATGACACATTGTCCTCATACTTACTGAAGAACAACTTCAAGAGAGGTGCCATTGACAAAACACTGTTCACAAGAAAGGTCAAAGATGATATACTACTGGTCCAAATATATGTAGATGATATCATCTTTGGATCAACAAATGATCAACTATGCAAAGAATTTGAAGAGTTAATGCAGATCAAGTTCAAGATGAGCTCAATGGGTCCAATGAACTTCTTTCTTGGACTCCAAATCAGTCAAAGATCAGATGGTATCTTGGTCAATCAATCTAAATATGTCAGAGATATTTTAGAGAAATTTGCAATGAAAGACAGCAAAAGTGCAAGTACTCCAATGGAAACTCACAAACACCTACATCCTGATGTTGAGGGGGAGGATGTAGATGAACATCTTTACAGATCTATGATAGGTTCATTAATGTATTTAACTTCATCAAGACCTGACATTATGTATAGTGTTTGTGTATGTGCCAGGTATCAAGCAAGACCTAAGGAATTACACTTGCAAGCTGTCAAAAGAATTTTTAGATACTTGAAGGGAAAACCCTCTCTTGGTCTTTGGTATCCACATGCATCTCCATTTGAACTAGTAGCCTACACTGATAGTGACTATGGTGGTGAATGTCAAGATAGGAAATCTACTACTGGTGGATGTCAGTTCTTTGGATCAAGATTAGTGTCATGGCAATGCAAGAAACAAACCAATGTTTCAACATCAACTGCTGAAGCAGAATATGTAGCTGCATCTGCTTGCTGTGCTCAAGTACTATGGATTCAAAATCAACTTCTAGACTTTGGTATCTCTATCCTTAAAACTCCAATTTTTATAGATAATCAAAGTGCTATCAGTATTGTGAATAATCCAGTAAAACACTCTAAAACAAAACACGTTGAAATTAGATTTCATTTTATAAGATATTGCAATGAAAAGAAATTAATTAAAGTAGAGAAAATTCATACTGACAATCAATTGGCAGATCTTTTTACAAAAGCATTTGATGTAGGAAGATTCAACTTCTTGGTTAGCAGTATTGGAATGATTTTAATAAGTTAAGTCTCAAAAGAAAATCATTTGTAAAGTGTTTTGTACAATTCTAATTATTTTACTACTGGTTATTTATTACTACTGATCGTATGTGTCTATTATAATTTAGTAGAATTAGGTTAAGTATAAAAACAATGGTTACTACTGATGTTTCCACTACTGACACTTAGTTACTACTGATAGACTGTTATCAGGAAAATACATAAATTACAATAACTGACCCTCATGAAAATAGCCGTTGGGTTATTATTCGAAGGATATTTTGGTCATTTTGCAGGTAAAATCGAAAAATATAAATAGCAGACTGAGATTAGTTTAGCATTATCTTCTCCTCGATTTGATAAACCCTACGCTAAACCCTCATCTCTGCAAAATCCGATCAAAACCCTGCATCAGTAACAACTCAATTCCTTCCAAAGTAAGAAATTCTTGCCAAAACGACCACACTCTCTGTGAAAGATTCATAACAAAAGATCAAAATCAAGCAAAATGGCAACCCTAAAATCCCTTACAGTCAAAACCGATCTGAAATTCTCTGAATTTCATAACATGTGTGCTTTTCTAAGAAACCCTGATGGCACAAAGGACTTTCGTCCTATAGTCATGTTTCTGAAAAACTCTCCAATAAAGTTTGCTTTAACCATCAATCCCAGGGCATATGAACAACATCTCATCGATTTCTGGACAAATGCTGAAAGAATTGAAGATTCAAACATGTCCAAGATCCAATCAACTGTAGATGGAAAGTCTATCACTATCACTGAAAAATCAATCAGACATCATCTTCAACTCAATGATGAGTCAGGTATGTTTTCTTTACTAAAGGAGGATCTTGTTGATGTTTTACAAAAAAATGGGGTATGAAGGAAGATTAGACATTGTCACATTTCAAAAGGGTCTTCTTTCACCCCAATGGAAATTTTTAGTGCATACCATTCAACACTGCATCTCTCCAAAAAGAAGTACTTGGAATGAGTTCAACAAGTCAATAGCTTCTGCTGTTGTTTGTCTGACCACAGGACAAGTCTTTAATTTTTCAAATATGATTTTTGAAGGAATGCTTGGAAATTTACCATCCTCAAAATTTCTAATGTATCCAAGATTCCTCACTTACATAATAAACTGTGAAATTCAAAATCTTTCTATTCCTAAAAACATTTTTGTTACACCAGAGTTAAATAAAAAGGTGTATGCAAATATGAGGAAACAATTTAAATTTTCTGGAAAAGATACTCCTCTATTTCAAAACATGATCTATGATCAACCACCTACTGGAGAAGGTTCAAGTCACCCCATTGAACCCCAACCAACTCCACCACTAAATACAGCCCAAACACCACCCATTCAGTCCACTCAAACAAATGAACCCACAGATGTCCTGAATGTGTCCCAGGTACATGAGATTAATCCTAGAGTGCTACTCTTCACTCTGAGGAAGACCAGACCATTGCAAAACAAATTTCCAAAACCTATAAAAGGAAGAAATCTTCCTTAAAGGACACCAGGGGACAAATTGAGTCAAACCCCAGACTCCAAGAGTTGTCCTCCAAGGAGGAGAGAGGGCATGAGGAAAGGGCTCTCACTACTGATGCCCCAAAGGTGGGTGCACAGGATAGTGAGAACATCAATAGGACCCAGACCTCGGCAACTCTAAGTGATGACTCAGAATTTGAGGCATTACTAAGAGGACCCCGGTGCCAAGAAACCACAAGGGGGCACTACTACTTCTTCTAGGAAGAAGAGAGTGTCCAAACAACCCAATTTATCACCAAGAAGTGATAAGGGTAGAACTGACCAACCTGAATTGACGAATAGGATGGAAAACCTTCAAACCAATGTACCAAATGAACCCAATGATCCACCCAAATGGGCTGAGGGAAGTATTAAACAAACAAAATTGACGGATAGGAAGGAAAACCTTAAAACCACTATACAAAATTGTCTGAATATACTAAACAACCAAGGGAAAACCATGACCTATATGAAGCACTACATCAATGTAGGGATTTACTACGCACCATGCGACTGATCAACCACTTGGGTCGACCACCTAGTACACGAGTTCGAACCTTGCTGACCAAGAACATGAACTTGTTCTTGACCGGTTAAAACTAACTAGCTGATTTAATCCCTAAATGCGGAACTGGGATTAAACCTAATCCTTAAATCCTAAAGGATTGGGATGTTGGAAAACTAGATTAGGTTAACAAGAAAGAAACCTTGTACGAAGAACTCGAACACACACACATACTTGTGTGTGTTCGTCGACCATCAACCAAAGAACCCCAGGGTTCTTTGGCCGAAATTCGTCCAAGAGGAAGAAGGGAGAAAAGGGTTTCCCAAAACATACATTGTTGTTTGCTTAAGATTGATCCACTGATGATGAACAAATCGAGCGATCTTCTAGTTGATCTAAGCAATGAACTTGTTCTTCAAAACTTGAAGAACACGAAGAACACGAAGAACGAAGAACACCAAGTGATGGTGTTCTTGGTGTGTTCGGCCGAATGGAGAGAAAGGGGGCAAGGGATTCGGCTTCACAAGGTGTAAGGGGTTTAGGGTTACCCTAAGCCTCTTATTTATATACAAATAAGTTACGCTTAGAACCCTTCTAGTTTAATTAATATTAGAACTTTGATTAAACTTCCTTTTAACACTTCCATCCCTTATAGTTTAACTAGTTTATTATTGTTGCACTTAACTACTAAATGTCTAGTATTAATACACTAATATAATAACCTTTATATAATTTATACAACAATATTATCCAACTACTATATGATTTAATAGCTTTAAATCATATCATGGATAATCTATAATTAACACATTGTATATTTACTCAACTAGTAAACGTACAACTACTTGTATTAATTAGTTAGTTTAAACTAATCTAGTAATAAGTTAAACTTAACTTAATACTTAACTGATTCATAATGACTATTATGAATCATTCCTCTTCGTAGTATCATTGCTTATCTTGGTCGTATTACATGCACTCACCGGTGTGACCCTTAAGTGTTTCGTAGGCATGGATGTATCATCATAGGTTGACTGACTGTGCACATAATTCCTTCAGACTCCCACTTGTGCAAGTCTGTAACCTTTGTCTTAATGATACGAGCTACAGTGGCCTTCTAGATGGGCATGTAGGTAACCAACCCCATAAAAACAGATTACGTAACCCAGGTATGGTTTATGAAAAACTCTTTAATAACATCTCCTAGTAAAGAACACTCTGTCTCTACTTCTTGGGCAAACTATGTTAGGCTCATCCCTTGCAGCACGATATTTTGTGATAACGAATACGAGCATGGTAGAAATTATCAACTCCTGTATTCGAAATCATTTCATGACTTCTTGATTCAAACTGTTGTGATAAACGACAAAGAACAAATCAGTTCGTTTGGGCATGGCCGTGCACTTTCCAGTTATCTCATCACATCAAAGGACCTATAAATATCTCTCCTAAAAAGGAGGTGCAATTACCATCTTGTATATTTCGATTTAAAATACAACTTCCTTTGTACCCAGTATCGCCTCGTATGACAAACGTATTTCAGTATTGTCTAAGTTGAACCAAAGCACATTAGTCATTGTATCCTAAACCAAATACCTCAGGCTGAAGGACAATCCTAGTGAACAATACTTTTGAACTTTTCAACCACGAAGTATTGTTACGGCGGTCAATCCAATATTCGTTGAGCCTCCAACAGAATATCACCGATATTTGGTTTACACAAAACTTGTGTAGCGATCTTCGAAGAACTTCGAATCTATCACCAAATACCGCGATGACGTTAACGTCCCATCGAGGTTCCCACCAAGACGAGTAGTCACGGATTTTGTATCTTCTTGAATAAATAGACTTTTATTCATGGATCTTGTAAAACATACAAAGTCTGAATAAGAATGATACTAACTCAAGTATTATTCCTCACTGGACATAGATACTGAATTATTACTGGATCAATACTTATTCCTTTCGTTCACGTTGATTACTCAATGATCTTTACAACCTAGATTGTAATTTCATCACTAAACCAATCATTTCTATTAAACTAAAGACATAAGACGAGTATTTAGGAATACTATTACTTTTGTCTTTGCTAGATATTGTTCTTGCAACAATCTAGAACATATTCTAGTCTTGCCTTTTATGTAATTCGGTAAACATAGGAGGATTGGAAATTAACTCCTTAGTTTCTTGAATTCATAAATCATCCTTGTAACTAAAGTCTCTTTTAGTTACTTGATTTGTAGATATCTTTACTAGTTAAAGAAATTTCCTTAAATGATTGTGTTATCCACTGTATTGTTTAACAACCTATTAGATATGCAATAATCAATCACAAGACTTGTGATCACGCTATTTGGTTTGCAATAATCTAATCGATCATTTATTATTTCTCTTAACTCTTTGGCTAACGACTTGGTAAAACCTTGTTGTTAATGTCTTACTAACTTACTGAATTCACTAACATCTTTAATGAATTATGTTAGTCTTAGCTCCCACTTACTTTTATGGAATTTAAGCATCTCTTAAACTACTTTGACCTAGTCAATAACTTGTAGTTCAATCTTTTAAGAATTCTATCAATAATCAAGATCATCCTTTGGATTTTGCGAATATCCAACATTCCTGTTTAGAGAATTATGATCTTTATTGATTACTGTATCTAACAAGTTTAAAACACTTGAAATGATACTATCAATTCTTAAATACATTAGTACTCTTTTAAGAATCTTATTTAATGCCAAAGTCATTTCTTGGATTTCTCAAATATCCATTATTCCTATAAGGGAATCATGACTTGATTAAATATTGTATTTATTACAAGTATAAAGGACTTGCAATAATACCATTTAATTCTTAAATGCTTTAATATAGTTATGTCCCTTTTTAAGAGTCATTTAATGTCTAAGTCATTTTACTTGGATTATGCGAATATCCAATTATTCCTATTAGGGAATTATGACTTCATTAAATCCTTTACTACAAGTGTAAAAGACTTGTAATAATATTCTTTAAAGTTTATCTTGATTATATCCAATATAATCATACTATATTGATACTAATACTTTAAAACTTTCTATCATAAGTAATGACTATTACTTAAGATGTTTTAACTAAGTTCAATAACTATTGAACCTTATGCTTCCATAAAACTTTTAAATACTTTCATTAGAAAAACTTTCTAATTACTAGCATCTAAATACCTTGAGCTATCAAGCCATTATTTATACAACAATCAAACAAATATATAAAACATGAAATATAAGTAAATCAAAACTTGACTTACAATCTAGTCATAAACCTTGACTAGTGTAATTATCACACATGCACACAATATAATTCAATCATGGATTCGATAATTGATTAAACCCAAAATGAAACTTGTTTTAACATAAAATAAAATTATCCAAACAATAAAGTAAAATTGTTTAAAACGAATCCACTGAAAAAAAAAACTGAATTATAAAAAAATTGGTGCTCGTGGGATCATCACCATCTCATGCCGGTCACTATCACTTTCCATCTCCTCCTGCAATAAATGATTGCAAAAGTTAGATTACTCGTAACGTACTTTACAAGTATCTAAAAGTAATTAAGAAGTGTGGTTGTGTTACCTGAGGAACTTGCGTTTCCTCCACTACCACTTGCACCCTTTGGACAATTTCTTTTCCAATGCCCAGCCTCACTACACTTGAAGCACCGGTTCTCGGTCCTCGCAGTGTTAGGCTTAACCTTCTTGACCTTTTGTTTGACACCTTTACCAATTGGCACTCCTTGGTTGGGATAGGTTTTACCCTTTCCTTTACCACCATGCCCTTTTCTCTTCTTCCCACCGCCACCGCCGTTACCAGTCAAAAGAACGTCCTTAGATTTGGTCCCCAAACTCAACTCAGCTGTCTTGAGCATGGAATGTAGCTCAGCAATGGATTTCTCCATATTATGCATGCTGTAGTTGACCACAAAAGACTTGTAGTCATCAGACAACGAGTTGAGTATAGTATCTGTTGCCATTTGCAACGGTATGTGGTGACCAAGTCTAGCGAGGTGATCCATGTGTCCCTTCATTTTCATGACGTGGGCACTCACCGGCGTTCCTTTGACCATCTTGCAAGAGTTGAAGGCTCGATTGATGTCAAACCTCTCGGTGCGAGCTTGCTCTTGAAATGAATCCCTAAGTTGCTGGATCATCTCAAGTGCAGGCACATCCATAAGTCCCGCTTGTAACTCAGGACTCATGGTGGCTAGCATTAAACAGCTCACATCAAGTGCATCACTGACATGCTTATCATAAGCTTGCCTCGTTTCAGCTCTGGCATTAACAGCAGGGGTGTTCGGTACTGCTCTCTCCAAGACATACCACTTTCTCTCATGCCTGAGCACAATACGAAGATTGCGCTCCCAGTTGAGAAAGTTTGACCCAGTCAACTTGTCCTTTTCGAGGATTGAGCGAAGTGAGAGATTATTGGTACTTGTTGTCGCAATCACATTTGTTGCTGCCATCTACAAATCAAACCCAGATTAATTAGTAATCATCAATAAACATTCTCTAAAATATATTATAAACCCATAATTAATATTTTAGGCCTAGGATCCATATATCACATTCTCGCCGCAAGGTTTGGGCACTTCCCGACGAGACATGCTATTTCTGGTAGGTAACTTCCTTACCGATCGTATCAAGACTTGACACGATTCCTAGGGGTCGTAGAATCTTTAGACTTATAACTTATTACAACTTTGTACAATCTAATTGTATATTTCTAAGTTAGTAATAAAGTCTAGTATGTTATTCTACTCAAGTACTTTTTGGGCCGGGACTCCCGATTATCACCAAAGTAGATCAGACCATCTAAGACAGTGCGATGTTCTGCGCCGGGACTCCCGATTATCACAGAACCTTACGCACCCTAACACTCGCAATGATTTGAATCCATATCTAAGGTTCTTTATCCTTACAATATGAATATCGTTTAACAAGTGAGGTGTTCCATTAGGTGGATAGTACTTCGATCTAAGATTTTCTTGGGTTTGTTTAAGTCTTAAAACTAAACTTAAACTTTTATTCCAATCTTAATCCTTGTTTAAAAATGTGTGACTTGTGAATTGAATGGTTCTCCAAGACACCTTCTTTAAACATAAGAAATGTTCTTTAAAACTTATAGTTTCAAGAATTCACACGATTTTACATGTATACCTAAAACGAGGTGTACAAAACGTTTTACTAGGTTTTGTGAGAAACCTTATTTCTAATAAAACTTGCTTGTTTTATATTACTTGAAAACAACATAGAAACTTATGTTAAACTTTTAAACTTTTACGATTCATGAACTTGAAACATAAACTTAGTTTAACACACCTAGTTTTTCATATGTCTAATAATGAAATTAAACATTTATTTCTTACTTATTAAATTCGACCATAACTTATGCCTTAACGACACACTTACAAACTTTGTGATTTTCTTGTGTAGCTCCCACTAGCTTCAACAACCATGATGAAACTTAAGCTAACAATCACCGGTTTATACTTGGTGAAACTAATAAACCTATTATATAAAAACCATATATAATAATTCTTTAGTTTGTTTAAACATTTCTTATATTTAACTTGAACTAGTTAAATATAGGTTCTTGTTATTTATACTTGATCATTAATATAGTATATTACATAACTTGTAAAATACTTATGTTATACTTGTATAATTATCTAGTTATAATAATTTATAACTTTTATACATCTTAATATATATATATATATATATATATATATATATATATATATATATATATATATATATATATAACTTTGTATATTTCTAGTTAATCATATAATTTCAACTTGTACAATTTCTAGTTATAATGAAATCATAACTTTGTACTTTTTAGTTTCAATTATATTATAACTTATACAATAACTACTTATAATATTATTATTAAAGATCAAAATAACATTACTCTTTTTAATTGTTCCATTTTAACTTGTATTTAATGTATATGTTCGTGTATATATGTATATTTATAATTTATAATAACAAACTTGTAACATTCTAATATGAACATTACATCTAGCTTATACATGTACATTTTAACTTGAACTAATTAAAATGTGTATAAACTTATTACTTCTTTTAAAATTCAATTTTATTTAATTATTAAAAAAATTCCGAAAATTTAAATACATATACATAAACAATTAAATACATCTTGTTAATTTTAGAACTTAAAAATTAACATCTTCTTTATCAATTCCCTAAATTAATTAGATGAACCCTAATCTTGCTTTTGATCAATCAAAACTTGGGTTTTGACTTTCTTGATCAAAGACATTATTTTAATTAAAAGACTAATTTTAATCAATCCTTTTAAACAATAAACTTTGTTTAAATTCTAAGATAGATTATAACTTTTAATAAATTTATTTAAAATCTTTAATTTAAACCTTATAGACAATAAACTTTGTCTAAATTACTAGGTTTAAAGAACTAGCTTTAATAAATCTATCAAAATAATAATTAAACCTATTAGACATAAACTTGTCTAATTAACTAGGTTTTAGATTATTATCCTAATTAATACTTTTAAACTATTAAACTTAAACTAGTTTAATGTTCTAGGGTTCTTTAGGGTTTTCGAAAATCTTAACACTAAGAAACTTTTCCACCAATTAAACTAGGCTAGTTTAACATACTTGGTGTCCAAGTTTCCTCCTAGATTTCGAAATCTCTAAGGGATTAGGAAAGAATCCTTTTGATCAATTAAACATATCTTGTTTAATATACTTGATCCTAGGGTTTTTCCTTGGTCATGAAAATTCTAGGGTTTATGGAAAGAATCCTTTTGATCAATTAAACATATCTTGTTTAACATACTTGATCCTAGGGTTCTTTCTAGGGTTTCGAAAATTTGCTAGGGTTTTCTAGAAACCTTCTTGACCAATTAAACTTAGACTAGTTTAATGTTCTTGGTCCTAGGGTTTCTTCCCCTTTTTCGAAAAATATGAAGAAGAAAGAAGAAAAACTTGAAACAAAAAAAAACTTGTAAATTAAAGTAAACCAACAACCTTTGTTAATCTAGTCTAGATTTCTAAACCAACGCTCTGATACCACTGTAGGGATTTACTACGCACCATGCGACTGATCAACCACTTGGGTTGACCACCTAGTACACGAGTTCGAACCTTGCTGACCAAGAACATGAACTTGTTCTTGACCGGTTAAAACTAACTAGCTGATTTAATCCCTATATGCGGAACTGGGATTAAACCTAATCCTTAAATCCTAAAGGATTGGGATGTTGGAAAACTAGATTAGGTTAACAAGAAAGAAACCTTGTACGAAGAACTCGAACACACACATACTTGTGTGTGTTCGTCGACCATCAACCAAAGAACCCTAGGGTTCTTTGGCCGAAATTCGTCCAAGAGGAAGAAGGGAGTAAAGGGTTTCCCAAAACATACCTTTTTGTTTGCTTAAGATCGATCAACTGATGATGAACAAATCGAGCGATCTTCTAGTTGATCTAAGCAATGAACTTGTTCTTCAAAACTTGAAGAACACGAAGTACACGAAGAACGAAGAACACCAAGTGATGGTGTTCTTGGTGTGTTCGGCCGAATGGAGAGAAAGGGGGCAAGGGATTCGGCTTCACAAGGTGTAAGGGGTTTAAGGTTACCCTAAGCCTCTTATTTATATACAAATAAGTTACGCTTAGAACCCTTCTAGTTTAATTAGTATTAGAACTTTAATTAAATTTCCTTTTAACACTTCAATCCCTTATAGTTTAACTAGTTTATTATTGTTGCACTTAACTACTAAATGTCTAGTATTAATACACTAATAATTCAGTACCCATATACACGAATTATATACTTGTATTTATACTTTTAATAGTTAATTATATAATAACCTCTATATAATTTATACAACAATATTATCCAATTACTATATGATTTAATAGCTTTAAATCATATCATGGATAATCTATAATTAACACATTATATATTTACTCAACTAGTAAACGTACAACTACTTGTATTAATTAGTTAGTTTAAACTAATCTAGTAATAAGTTAAACTTAACTTAATACTTAACTGATTCATAATGACTATTATGAATCATTCCTCTTCGTAGTATCATTGCTTATCTTGCTCGTATTACATGCACTCACCGGTGTGACCCTTAACTTTCGTAGGCATGGATGTATCGTCATAGGTTGACTGACTGTGCACATAATTCCTTCAATCAATACTTTGAAAAGAAGACAGAAGAGGTTCGAGTATAGGCTTCAAAAGCAATCTAATTTGATCAGAAAGTTGCAAAGGAAGATTGCAGATAGTGAGGCTCAACAAGTTGAGATCACTAAGGGGGAGAAAGATCAAATCCAAGGGATGATTGATCAATCAATAGCAGCAGCAGCCCTTCTAAACTTAAAAGAGGTTCATGGTGAAACAGGTCAAAGTGTTGGTGAGAACCTGTATAAAGAAATGGAAAACCTGGATGAGGATGTATTTGTGTCTGCAAATCAGTCACAAACTGCAGAACAAATAAACTCTCCAGTTGCTACTGAAGTTATTGAGACTACTGATCCAATGGAAATTGAAGAAAATAAGGATCAAGAGGTTGTTACTACTGACCCTATTGATGAAAAAGAAACTCCAGTAGTGAATGCACCAGAAGAAGAATTTATGGATACTACTGATGCCCTGGCAGTAGTAACTCCAATAGCAACCTCACCAGTAGTAAATGAATATCAACAAGTTGTGGTATATGAACCAGAAAGTACACCAGTAGCCACCACACCAGTAGAAACCACCTTGGTTACTACTGAAGAAGAAAATGAAGAAATACTAGAGGTTCTTGAAAGAGAACAGATCATAATTGTTACAAAACCTAAAACACCAGAACAAGCACTTGTCATACCTGACATTGATGACAATGTTAATTGGTATGAAGTTGATGAATGTGAACTTCCCCCACACCCCAAAATACTTTCCAGAGAATAAAATTCATTTATTCTCTCTATCAATTGTGTTCACTCCTGTTCTTGATATGAAGTTCACTCCACCTCCACTAGCAGCCTGTATTGGAAAAGGAAAAGAGAAGTTTGATGATGATTATCCAAACAGAGCCTTAGGTCACTACATGGTAAACAAAATGAACCATGTCAGACCTGCTAAACAAGATAAATGGAAGGTGAACAGGATAAGGTATTTAAGAAATGTTGCTAAGACTCAAGCTCTTGAAGACAAGAAAAAGGCTGAAAAAGAAAAATTAAATAACCCTGAAACTCAAGAAGTTGAGGTACAAAGTCCACATATAGAAGGAGTACTGGTAGAAGGTCAAAAGGCAGAATTTGAAAGGCAAAGAAAGATAGAAGAAGAACACTTAAATTGTCTTGAAGACCTTGTAGCTGAATGTAAAAGAGAAAAGGCTGATCTACGAGATGATGTATTTGAATAGAAAAAGAAGATGATTGACTTTTTAAAGTCAAAAGGGCACAGTGCTAAATCTTTTGGCAGGATGAAAATGATGACGATAGTAGACAAATATTGTACTGCCAAAAAGAAAGAATTAGTTGAAATGGAAGTTGAAGCAGAAAAGGAAAAGGTGTTAGTTGAAATAGATCCCACAATAATCCTCTCTAGAACACCAATAACTGGTGAACCTTCAATACCTCCTAAGAAAAGGAAAGGAGTTGAACCTGAAACTGAACAAAGAAAGAAAAGAAAACAAGAAATACAGGTCTTTGATACTCATGTTGCTCCTATTGAAGATAATCCAATCATAAATTGGAGGATGTTGGTGATGCTATTGAAATAATCAGACAAGACAAATCAATTCAAAGATTCACTGGTTGGAAACCATTAGTTATGTCTTGTAGTAGATCTGATATTATTAAAGTACTGATCATAGGCAAACCAAGAATGACCTAGAAGTCATGGAAGAATTCAGGAGCTGGATACTTAACCAAAATGATAGATGTTGCATTTTATCTAGACAAATATCCTGAAATATTCTCAAATAAAGAAAATGTGTATGCTTGGAATGTGCTTCCCACAGTGAACATGTACTTCTTTGAAAGATTAAGCAAAAACTGTGAATTATACTTATATGAAAAAGAATATCCACATTCTGAAGAAACCATGTATCAGTTATACACAAACACAATGATGAAACCCCATGATGTTGTAATGTTTCATGACAAACTTAATTATTTTATCAAAAGAAACAGCAAGTACATTATAGCTCAAAGAAAGCTGCAAAATCAAAGAACCATTGAAGGCAGACAAAGAATAGCTAAATTATTAGAAGAACAAGCTAAGAAGAATGAAGAAAAGAAGAAACTTGATTAATAGAGAATTAATAAGTTTAAGGGGAGATTGTTGGGATGTAAATCAGATATAACATTCTATTACTGATGCTGCAGTTAGTACTGATTCATGCATATTGAAGAATAGTACTGATGGGGCAGAACTGCAATTACTATTGATGCTACTGATCTCAATATTACTACTGACGATGGCAAATACTACTGACGTCTAATTTTGGTGCTGATCGTATTCGAGATTTTAGCATATTTAGTTAAGGAATGTATATCTTTATGAAATTCAATTGTAATCGAATCCTAGAATAACTAGGTTAATATTTTAGGCTTCAAGGACTATTATATATAGTTCCTTATGAATTGTAAACATACGTGTGTATTGATCGATAACATTAATATACATTGAAGCTTTTTGTGATTACTGTGTTCTTATTCACATTCATATTTATTAACAGTATTCGTTGTTCTTAATCAATCAAATTAGAGTGTTGATCCGCTGCAACTTCTCATAGTTTGTAGATCTGTGATTAATTAATCCATCTGGGTTAATTGATCCTGAAACAACCTATAAATTCAATGTGAATTTGGTGACCGAAGTTTACCATCAATTATCTCCTTTAATGGTTTAATAAATTTGGTGATCGGTTACCGTTTAAACAGTAAAATACTTGGGTTTCTTTTATTAAATTGGATTAGTGAACCATTTAGATAATTGAATTAGTGACACCCTTTGTCGAGCCGATGGATAACTGGATAGATAGTTTTAGATGTTTTTTTTAATTTTTTGAATTGCCTTTTTAATGTGAATTGAACTTTAGTCACTAATGATTCAGTCAGATTTAAATGAATTATTTAAACTTTATGAGCAAACCTTAGAATATCATCAAACTTATTAAAAAGCTGGCCATTTTTGTATTGAAACAACAAAAAATCATATTAAGTCGCCTGCTTTTATTTTTATAATAATAAAGAAACTTAATGATATTTTGTTAATGGTATGGTCAGGTAGTGGGGAAACACGAAAATGAAATCATCAACTTCCAATCCATGATGGATAAGAAACTAAGGGTTGAGCCTAAACCCTGGGATTATTGTGATTTGTGGTCCTCTTTTATCAACTTATACCGGATAAAAACAGCAAACAAAACAAACGTTTTTCTTAATGGTTGGAAGTAAATTGTGTGAAAAACAAACCATTTTAAAGAATCACATGTTTGGTTTCGGTTTTAATTTATGTATCATGTTTTTAATAAGAAATATATGTATCGAAAAAGACGAAATCCCATAGGTTTTTCATGAACCAACTTTTGGAATGCTTCTAATATTTAGTTTCATTTTCTTATCATTTACGTGCAAGACATGTATATATTTTTGTCACACACCACTCTCTCGTTCATGTTACGTTATTGTCCTAATTGTCCTTGCGTTATTGTCCTCCGTTCAAACCAAGTTTAGAAACCCTAAGCATGAATTCTAAAATGAGCTCAAACCTACTTACCTACAATCATTAATTACATAATAACCTTGATCTGTATACCAATTAATTTATACTTTAATTAATAACAACGGTTCCTGTATTGATATTACGTTGCGTTTTAAGGGCAACTAGAAAAGCTCTTATTATTACTTCGAGTATTACTAACTTAATTCGATGACCTTGTACATATATCCAACACTTCCTTCGAATTAAAGTGTTCTTTAACAAATACAAATAGTCAAGGTTGTCAACCATCTGTTGGTAAGGATTTCCATACAACTTCTTAAAGAGAATTAATTTCTAGACTATATCTTTTGATTCATGCACTACAATGTACAACTATCATTGCATATTGTATAAACATATCAAACATTGATTGTGGTGTATGGGTCAAATGTGTGGTACATAATCATCCCCTCTTCTTAAAGGGTCACAGATTCAATCCCTCCCTGACATTTAGCTGATGACTAGAGGAATATTCGAAAATGGCCACAACAACTCTTAGGTCGTGTACATCACGAGCAAAGCTCGACCACCTGGATACTATAATTATAATATGGGAAAAGTGAATGTGTGGCTGTCATATACCTAAGCTTAGGTGTGGAACAATCTAAAACTACATAATTTAGGTTAAAAAAAACTTATAACTCACTATATAAACTAATTAGTATATCAAATCATGTCTAAAACTTATATATTATCTTAAATATTAATTATGTTTTTGTTGAATCGGTGATTCAATTTTCATATTCTTGAAATGGTGTTTATATTGAACATATGTCATATTCTTGAAATGGTGTTGAGTTGGTGTTTTTATATTATGTAATTGTTTTAATATGGTGAGAAAGTGACAAGATATTGTATAAATAAACGTTTTGACTTTTTTTTTAAATCAAAATTATGTAGTTATAGGTGGTTCCACACCTAAGCTTGGGTACGTGACAACCACACACTCACTATCCCCTCATAATATTATTATCCTTTGAAAAAAATAAATTTATCAAGGTTGTTAAGGTGAGACGACCAAGTTATTCATCCATAAATAGGGTACCAAAACAAAAAAAAGAAAGCACTTATTAGATAGACGGTTAGCCATGGCCACCACAAGCTTTTCAAAGTGAGAGGAAGGGGTGAGCGCTGGAAATACAAAATCAAACCAAAAACCAACCAAGAACAAACCGAAAACATATAATCAGTTCGGTTTCGATTTTGAAAATACATCGTTACCGATTTCAGTTTAATTTCCCGAAAGGAAAGATCATTTGGGTTTAAAAAAACCGGATGGTAACCGAACCGAATCAAAACCGAAAATATGTAATTGGTTCAGTTTCGGTTTGAAAAATTCATTATTTTCAATTTTTCAGTTCCGATTCGGTTCGGCTTCTGGACCACGCTCACCCCTAGGATAAATTAACAAAGAGAAATCAGACGGACATGAAAACCGCAACCATATATCTTGGATAATAATAAGTTGTTAACATGCACTAAAGAAAAGTAGCTTGTCAAAAGATTTCCTTAGAGTCGCATATTTAAATCAAATCAATCCCACCCTTTTCACTTTACAAGGTTACATAACAAGAAAACCAATATTTCCCTCGTACAAAACGGAAGAGATATTAGGGTTTGGGGAGCAAAACTAACGGCCACAAATGATCAATAAGTACTAGTAGATAGATATATATATATAGATATAGGGAGCTTTGTAGGCACGTGCAAATGATTAGGTGTTTAAGAGGGTGCAGATGGCTCGGGTTTCACCAGAGAAGCAGAGTCAGGTTGGTGGGTGTTTGGGTAGATTAAGGAAGCGAGTGAAATGGGCATAATGCAAAGTGCTTTTGATTGGAGGAATTGCATTGCTGCCCCAACGTCTTCTTCCATCAGTTTTGCCACTTCACGTTCTGTGTCATCGTTTGACCAATTCTCCCATGCTGGTTGACTATATCCGTTTTCACTTCCATCCCCCTATACATCCAAAACCATATTTAAGATAACAATAATAATAACTAAAATTATTATTGTTGTTGTATGAAATGAAATAGAAATAAATTGTTACCTCAACGGATTGCAAAGGGACATCAGATACAAGTTGTGCCACTGCACCAGCTCCACCTAGCCTACTCATGCTAAGAACCTGCTATGCTAACTCGGTCAATCTTACAAATAGTATATACCTTAAATTACACAAATTGCCCTTTAGGTTTATACTATATTACTTATTTGGTCTTTTAGTTTCATATATTACACTGGTAGTCCTTATTTCTGTAACTATTGACACATTTGGTCCTTAACCTAAACAGATTTTATTTTTCCCAGTCACGTGTGATGCACGAGGGGGTAAATCTGTCCTTTTCCCTTTCCCTTCAGGAGTTTGAAACCCATAAAAACCCGTTTCTTTGACTGGAAAAGTTAACGTCTGTTTAGGTAAAGGACCAAACGTGTCAATAGTTTCAGAAATAAGGACTATTAGTGTAATCTATGAAACTAAATGACCAAATATGTAATATGGTACAAACCTAAAGTACCATTTGTGTAATTTACTATAATATATATTAAAACACATTGCTCTTATGAGATCATTAATTACCTTCACTTGAAGCCGTAAGAACTTCACGTAATCCAGAATTTCATCAAGCATGGCTGCCTTATCCGTCTGTACAACAAACAAGTTAACTGCCCAACATAAAAAGCAACATATATTTTCACACATAGAGCTACCATTTTCAACTTATTCATACTAAAACGGGCCAATTCTCCTAAATTGTTTTATTTGAAAGAAATTATCTTATAATAGTACCAAGTTAGGTTATGCAAATCATATTGAATAAATTAAATATTTGAAAATCACAGGCCCATTTTGCTACCCCTACAAAAGAGGTGATTTCAAAAGTTCACCTTGTTGCAGCTGGGAACAAGTTCCTGTAAAGCCCTCATTCTTTCTGCAATTCTTTCTCGACGAAGCTGCAAAAGAAATTCATACCATGGTAAATACACACAGTAATTTATGTATAATTAATGTTTTATATAATATAATACATTAATAATATAATATAATACTGATTTATAGAGGTTATCTTACACGTTCTGCTATGCTATGAGGATCTGTTGCTTGCCCTCTTCGAGCTCGTACCCGAGGCCGATTAGTAGGTGGATGTGGCACAGTGACAGCTGTACTCGTAGTCGGTTGCCCTTGAAAACCCTGCAAAGAAAAACCCACATTTCACTTGTGCATCAACCTATAAATCTAGTTTATACTTCATTTTTAATTTGGTCACCCAACTTCAAAATTAGTTACCAAAATCAAAATCAATACACTCTTTGCATCAAGTATTCCAAACACAGGCATATATATATATATACATAATTAAGAACAAAATAAGGATGTGAGATGCACAAAATCTGTGTTATGAACCTGAGGAACAGTATGTATCAGCGAGTGTGACTGCAAATTTTCAAATTGGGGAAACAGACCACTCATATTCATGCTCCCTACTCTCTCCTGCACGACAATAAAAGCAAATTAATTACAGAATAGCCCTCCAATTCCTTCACAATCATCCCCTCGGAGTTTCACAACTCCAAAATGTTGATATTACTATTCCAATAGCAACAAAGCTAAACCTAGAAGTAATATTCATGACGAAAGAAGTACGATTTGATAACTTATTTAGGGTAACAACTTACACGCTGCTGCTGCCCTGCAAAACCTCCGATGGTCTCACGGCCGTTATCTAAACTCAAACCTAACGGAAACACCGGCTGCTGCTGCTGCTGTTGATGATGTACGGAAACTGCTTCAGAGGCAGTAGCATCGGTAGTATTGCCAGGCAAGCATCCGGTTATGTTGTAGGAAGGAATCGCGAGAATTTGTTCAAGGAAGTCATCTCCGTAGCCCTCCGGCGGGTCTGTGGCCATGCCGGAGAAACGTATGGCCGGCGAATGGTAATTTGGGAGAAAAGGGAGAGAAGGGACGGTGTGAAAGGGTGAAGAGAGGAAGAGGAAGAGTTTCAAAGGATGATGATTAATAGAGTGGTAGTCAATGTAATAAAAAAGAAAGGTAAGGGTAGTTTCGGAAGTTGAAAATAGCATGCGTGGTATTGGAAAACACGCAGCTATGACAACATCATTTTTTATCGAACACATCAGCCGTTTTTTCTCATCGCAAATAGAAGGGCCCACGATTTTTAACGTTTTGTATTTGGTTGAGTGGTCCCAACTAGGGGTGAGCACCCATCCGTTCTAACTGAACTAAAACCGGCAGTTATTTGAATTCTCATAATCGAAACCCGGACTGATAATAGTGGTTCCTTAACTTCTAGATGCTAGTTCTAGTTACTCGTAAGGTATTTGTTGCTTCCTGATTCCGTATCCTCCGTATGGGTGGACGTCCTGTAACCAAAAGGTAAATCTAACGTTAGGTGACCACCGGGATGAAATCCCGGGCGGACCCTCCGAAAATTAAGTCAGTAATGTTATTTAGACGTGAGGTCGTGAGTGTAATAAATGCAATGTGTATTAAATGCGATGAGTATTAAATGTGATGATCGAATGACTCTGTTTACTGTTTAGACGCTTGTATTTATGGACGAACGGAAAGAGCGGGAACACCGTGACTCTACCTTTTACACGTCGTCTCCTATTGCCCTGCGGGTATTAGCCTTAGGCGGAAGGCTTTTATCCTGCGTATTGAAGAGTGCCTCTCTGTGCGAGCCGCCTTCGGGCTCCGTTCGCATTTAATGCTCTCCTTAAAATCCGATCGATGAGCCTTGTCGCATGCGGCGAACTATGCTCGCTTTGTCTCTTTCCTCGAATTACTCCTGACCGCGCAGGTTCGTCATCCTGATCTTGCCGCAGGATGCTACTATTGTACATTAAGTCCCCTAAGTTAGTGACGAATCATAACGACAAATATTGATTCGTTCTAACTTGACCTGCTCCGTCTTCCAACGGTCCTTTATTTGTCTCTTGTCGTTTCCCTCTTTTACTTGCTAGGAAAGTTACCGTTAGGCGTCATAGTCGGATTTGACCGTTGAGCGTCGCCTCAATTTTTAGCCTTTTAAACTCCCTTCATTGCCTATATATTCATTTGCAAATACCTCTTCCTTCTACTCCGCTCTGCTATCAATCCTTGTTACTTCTTTACAATCTCTCTCCTTCCCCCTTAATCTTTGATCTTGATAATCGCTAAGTATCATGAGGAAAGATAAAACTAAGAGCGACAAATCTACGCGAGAGAAGAGAACGGCATTAAATACATTTACCACCCTTAACATCCATGTGTCGATTCCACCTTTGTCTGCCACGTTAGAAACTACTTCTTCGATTGCTCATGTTACCACAACCCTCCGTGCTCTGATTGTTACAACTCTTGCTGCACCCATCATTACCGAGCATACTGCTCCGTCGGTTACTTCTGGATCCTCTTGGAAACTTCCCGTTATGTCTATCGGTACCTCCGCCGTTGCGATGTTCAGTAGTCGCTTGTTCAGTGGCGGAAAACAAGCATCTTCACCCATTATGAGTTCACATTCTGCTCGTTCCACCAAAAGTCGACCGCCTTCCCCCAAACCCACATTGCAAGGTATGAGCGGACCATACATTTATATTTTTGTACGTACATGCGGGTTTTAATTGTTTGTTCCTGTGTTTGTTGTTTGCAGAAAATTTGGTTGTTAGTACCGGGCATGTCATAGCGGCGACCGTGGTGAAAACACAAACTCCAGATCCCGGAAGCTTAGTGCCTCGGACCGAAAGTATCCCCATTCTTGGCTCCATTGTGACCACCCAGCATGAAACTCCGCTTACCGAGACAACTGTCACCATTCCTAGCGACGAGGCCATTTTGAAGGCTAAAGCTGGCCTTCTGAGCACCATTGAGCTTTTAAACGGATTGCAAACACAAAGAGCTTGTCATGAGCAGATCTCCCGTAATCATCATGCAGAATTTACCAAAATGTCCCAACTGCTGGAGACCATGAAAGTCATGCATGAAAAAGAGAAACTGGAAAAAGCTGAATTGGTTGAGTCCATGAAAAGGTTGTCGGACTCCCATGAGGCTTTTCGACATGCTGCTGAGACGAAAGATAACCAGATTGCCGATCTCGAAGACCAGTTAAAATCCACCAGTGCTCGTATTGCGGAGCTCGAGTCTTCCCTAATTGAAAAAGATTCCCATTTGCAGGAAGCACACCGCCGCAATGCGGAAATTGAAACGGGTAGTGATCTGTTGAAGAGAGAGGTGGAAGAAGGTCATGAGACCGTACGCTGGCTTATGCAGAATGGTATCCCTGGGATTGTGCAGATATTCCTTTCTTCCCCAGAGTTCGTCCACCGAAACTCTTCCTTATAGGAAGAGAGTTTAAAGCTGGGTCGATACCAGGGTTGAACCGACACACGAGATGCCTACCCAGACTTACTTGGCTCTCTCAAGCTTATTCACGAATATCCGGAAGCCCAAGCTGCCATGATGAGCCGTTTTGGTGAGTTGGTCACTCCTAGCTACGACCTTGTTCGTTCCTTCCGGAGCGGCGAAGTTAGTCTGAGCGAACTGAAAGATTTGGTATCGCAACTTTCGTCCGGTGTGGAGGGTACCGGGGAGAGCTCTAACCGAGGAGATAACCCATGACCTGCTCCTCTTGTTCATTGAATCATGTTTGTATTTTGAAACTTTTATGTTTAGCCATTATGTTGGCTTCTTTTGTGTAATCGTACTTCTGCTACGTACTATGTAATCGCACTCTTTAACCATTTATCGTATATTTTACGTTTTTGCTTTTATATTTGTTAATTATTTTGAATTCTGTTATCAAGAAGGCGTCCCTTAGTGATTCAAAAATGTTTCGTTTTGACGGATCCGGTTTGTCGTCGGGATTCGGCCTTGTCCCCTCCCTTCCGGCTAAGGGAACAAACCGATTCATAGCTATGAACATTTCGTTATGTTTGTTAACTTCCTGCGAGTTATTCGTTTAATTTTCCTTTAAAAGAAAAATAAATATATTGACTATGCGTTTAACAAAACATCCTGCCTCGACGGATTTCATTAACCATTCGACTTGCCAATTACAAAATAACGCATTCGCGATGAAAGGAAAATACATAAAGCATAATATTAGAAGTGAAAATTGCGCATATTCCGCATATTCCGCATATTCCGCATATTCCAGGTTCGCGGGACCAATGATCCTTCCATCGACTCCATGACATAAGAGCCGTTTCGCCTAGCCTCTTTTATCTGGTAAGGTCCTTCCCAATTGGGGCACAGCTTCCCTGGCTTGTAATGAAGGCTTGCCTCATTCTTTCGCAGGACTAGATCCCCCACTTTGCACGCCATTCCTCTCACTTTTTTGTTGTAATGCCTTTCTGTAAGCAACTTGTATGCTGCTTGTTGACAGGCTGCGACCTCGCGTCGTTCGTCCACGAGGTCCATATTATGCCTAAGGGCTTCCTCGTTTTCTTCGAGGCGAAAATTTTTCACGCGAAAGGATGTCAGCATAACCTCTAATGGTATAACCGCCTCCGAACCGTATACCAAACTAAACGGGGTTTCCTTAGTTGCACTCCTGGCCGTAGTCCGATATGCCCACAGAACACTTTTCAACTCATCGACCCATCCCCCCTGCATCCTGTTGAGTCTTCTTTTAATTCCCTTAAGAATCGTCCGGTTAGTGACTTCAGTTTGCCGATTAGCCTGCGGATGTGCCACAGAGGTAAAGTTTTGGTGTATACTAAGCTTCGCACACCAAGCTTTGAATGGTTTGTTAGCAAATTGCTTGCCGCTATCACTGACGATTGTGTGAGGTAAGCTGAAGCGGCATACAATCTGCTTCCACACGAATTTTATTATATTAGCTCCTGAAATGCATGCCATGGCTTCAGCCTCCACCCATTTGGTAAAATAATCAACCGCCACTACTAAGAACTGTACTCCTCCAGGGGCTTTGGGGAACGGACCCACTATGTCAATACCCCATTGGCAGAACGGCCAAGGGCTAGTAATGCTTGTGAGGTTGACGGGTGCTGCATTCGGTACGTTCGAGTATGCCTGGCATTTCTGACACTTCTTGACATAGTCTTGAACATCTGCGGACATGCTTGGCCAAAAGTATCCGGATCTAAACAACTTCTGGGTGAGTGCCCTGGAACCAAAATGCGCTCCACACAAACCTTCATGCACTTCCTCTATCGCCCGAAGGACATCCCTCTCCTCAAGGCATCGCAACCATGGTGTGGAGAATCCCTTCCTGTATAAGGTTCCATCCTTCAGCATGTATATGCCTGCATTCATTCTTGTCTTTCTCTTTTATGCCTGACCGTCCGGAATAACCCCTTCTTGGATGTACCGCGGGGTGGGAAACATCCAAGAGTTCGGACTCTGCTCAATATCCATGGTTTCTTCCGTAATTTCTTCGATACTCCTTCTTGGTAATATTTCCACAATGACTTTCTTGGTCAGATGGCAGAATAGCATTGAAGCCAGTTTACTGAGTGCGTCTGCTTCTTTATTCTTGGTCTGCGGGACCTGAGTTATTTTGAATTCCTCTAATCCATCAATTGCTTTCTTTGTTTTCGCCAGATATTTTTTCATATGGACTTCCTTAGCTTCGTAGGTTCCTTTCACCTGATTCACTACTAACATAGAATATGTGAATGCTTCGATCTTTTTTATCTCCAAACTCTTAGCCAGGTTCAAACCTGCTAGCAACGCCTCATATTCTGCTTCATTGTTTGAACATTTGAAGTCAAACCATAAGGCATACGTTACTCTTTCATCCTTTGGACCCAATAAGACTATTCCGGCATCACATCCGTCTCCCCCGCAGCTCCGTCCGTAAACATCTGCCATCCGGCTCCGCATGCTTTTCCGCCATTGTTCTCTTCCACCGTATAGACACTATTTCCTTCAGGCATTTCCACCAAGAAATCTGCCAATGCCTGAGCTTTAGTGCTCTGCCTTGGTCGAAAGGATATATCGTGCTCGCCTAACTCTATCGCCCATTTAGTCATCCGTCCCGAACGCTCCGGTTGCTAGAGGATGTTTTTTATGGGTTGATTGGTTAGGACTGTTATCTGATGAGCTTGGAAATATATTCTCAATCTCCTCGTGGAGTATACTAATGCCAATATGAGTTTCTCCACTTCAGAGTAATTCATCTCCGCACCTTGTAATGCTCTACTAACAAAGTATACGGGGACCTGCTTCTTCTCTCTTTCTGCTATCAACACAGAACTAATGGCCTCGGAATTAGTGGATAAGTACATTACCAAAGGTTCCCCTTTCGTGGGGCTAGCCATGGTGGGGATAGTTTTCAAATGTTGTTTAAGGGCGGTGAAAGCCCGTCCGGCTTCGCATGTCCACTCCACCATACCTTTCTTCGTGCACCCGTGCAGCGCCTTGAAGAAAGGGACAGACTTTTCTGCCGATTTCGCCAGATACCGGCCTAATGCTGCTAATTTTCCGTTGAGGCTCTGTACGTCCTTCACTGTTCGGGGCGTCTTCATTTCCAATAAACTTACTATCTTCTCCGGATTGGCTTGGATTCCGGGCCGAGTTACTATATGCCGTAAAAACTTCCCTTCTGCCATTCCAAAAGAACATTTCTTAGGATTTAGCTTCATATTAATCTTTTGTAATTGCAGCAAAGTTTCTTCAACGTCAGCTATCAAGTCTCCGTCCGTCTGACTTTTAATAACCATGTCGTCCACGTATACCTCCAGATTCCGACCAATTTGCTTCTGAAAAGCCTTATCTACCAAACGTTGGTATGTGGCTCCGGCATTATGGAGTCCAAACGGCATCTTAACATAACAAAAGGTTCCCTTTTCCGTATGGAAAGAGGTCTTTTCTTCATCCTTCGCGGCCATCTGAACCTGATGGTACCCCTTGTATGCATCCAAGAATGATTTCCACCTGTACCCTCCTAACGATTCGATCTTTTGCTCTATCTCCGGAAGAGGGTAGCTATCTTTCGGACATGCCTTATTAAGATCCTTGAAGTCAACACACATACGCATGGACCCATCTCCTTTCTTCACTAGAACTGGATTCGCTATCCATTCAGGGTATTGCGCACTTCGCAATACTCCCGCGGACACAAGGTCTTTGACTTCTTTATTCATAATTTCATTCCTTTCTTTCGCCATGACTATTTTGGATTATTTTACCGGACGGAAGGCTGGATTCACATTCAAACGGTGTTCTGAGACTTCCCTGGAGACCCCGGTCATGTCACTTGGCTCCCACGCAAACGCTTGCTTATATTTCCTTAACAAGGACTCTAATCTTTTCCTCAGCTCGCTTGGTAAATCTCATCCGATCCGAATCTTTACCTCCGGATATTCTTGATTGATTACCACCTGAGCCTCCTCGGCTTCCGTCCAACCGTCTTGATACGCTGCACTACAACATTCTGATGTAGGCATCATCATCCCCCGGACGGTGATGACCCCATGTTCAGAAGGAAATTTGAGGACCCCATGAATGGTCGACGGGATGGCTTGTAGCTGCCATTGACCCGTTCTCCCCAATATTGCATTGTATCTTGACGGTGCTTCCACCACGATGAATTCAGCCACTATGGTTCTACTACTATTCGTGCTCCAATCCGTCAGGAGTAGATGTAAATGCAGTTTTCCTTTAGGAAGCACATACTGGCCTGAGAAGCCAATCACTGGGGCCTTCGATGGTTTCAGGAAAGCCTGGACCTCACTAGGAAATTTTTCGAAACAATGGTAATACATGATGTTTGCTGAACTACCCGTATCCACGTAGATACGCCGGACCATGACCCTGGCTATCGCCCCTGAGATTACCAGAGGTTCCGTTCCTACATAACCTTCCGGAGCGGGGTCGTCACTTCCGAACATTATTGCAGGATCACGCTTTTTCTTTCGAAGCGAGCAGGACGCAGACGGCTGACCTTCTTCCAATGCGAAGATTTCCGTATCGTACACTACCGCCTTGCCTTTCGTCTGAGAACCCATTTGGGGAGTTTTCGTCTTCCCCTTCCCTTGTAGTTCCTTATCTCTTTTGTCACATCGCATGCGGCCGTTGCATGGCCCATGATTTTGTGGAATTCACAGTAAGCATTCGGGTATCGTGGATATCGCTTTCGCATCGACTTTCCTTCTCCCGAATCTCTTGTTTCACTGGCAGAAAATACCTCCGGACGGTAGGGTTCGTACCTGTTGTTCTGGAACCGGCCTCCAATTCCTCTTCCTTTAAAAGAGGGTCTTTGCGAGTAGCTGGGACCATTCGTGACCCTCCCTCGTTCACTTGTACGCTGCGATCCACCTGCAACACCTCCCTTCTTCTCTTGAGCTTCGAATCGTAACTTTTCTACGCTTTCTTCCTCTTGTTTTAGTACTTTGTTCACCATGTGAATCATGTCATCCGCTTTACCGAAGTCTCTCTTTGATAATTCCTTGAAGAGTTCCCCCTCTCTTTGTAACATCCCAGAACCCCGTAGCACAATATTGTCCGCTTTGCCCACCGGCGCACGGTTTTGTTCTTGGTATGAATCACTTCCACCCAAAAGGCCTCATGCTAAGAGAGGTATCCACACCCTTATAAGGAGTGTTTTGTTCCCCTCTCCAACCAATGTGGGACGAATGTTACAATCCCCCCCCCCTCGGGACACAACGCCCTCGTTGTACACATTGGCCCGGGTCTGGCTCTGATACCACTTGTAACATACCAGAACCCCGTAGCACAATATTGTCCGCTTTGCCCACCGGCGCACGGTTTTGTTCTTGGTATGGACCACTTCCACCCAAAAGGCCTCATGCTAAGAGAGGTATCCACACCCTTATAAGGAGTGTTTTGTTCCCCTCTCCAACCAATGTGGGACGAATGTTACAATTTAACGCCCTAAAAATTATTGTAATTTAATTTATTCACTTTTTATTAAATAAATTATGTGATAATTATTTATCTAAGATTTATATGCGTTATGTGCCTTTATGTGTATTTATTCGAGTAAAATAAATACGCATTGATGCTTTAATGACAGGAGTGTCACTTAATTCGCGTTAATTAATCACGGGGATTAATTAATATTATCTAGAGTAGTAATTATTTTGAGATTCCATGGTGATTATGAGTGTAACTAACTAACTTAGACGTTTAATAATTCTCGAGGCTGGCCGATACGTCAAGGCCTTAATCTAGTTCCTTGGTCCCGTTCCTCCTTATTTCTTTCCCCGCGTGACAAAAAGGAGTAAAGCCCGAGCCATGCTTAAGTTCGGACCTGCGTGAACTTTTGGGGCCCATAATTTCCTCGTGATCGTTCCCTTGCTTGTGATCGAGACCAACTCAGCCGTGTATTCCTATAGGGTGGATGGCAAGAAGGAGATATTTGTTCCTTGTGATTGAGTTGGGGTTGGTGATGTTATATAAATTATGGTGGCGGTGGCATGGATAAGTATTCTGCTGGATTTGGTAAATGTGAGCATATATGTGGCTTTCAAGCCCGAACTTGGCCCGATTTTAATAGGCTTGGGGCCTTGGTGACTTAATACTTAAACCTTTTAAACCTAAAACACCTCCCTTGACCCCTCCAAACTTCGGCCACAAGTCTCCAAACCTTAGGGTTCTTTTGCAACCGTCATTGTCCTTCCCTATTGGTGAGTTCACTGCCTAGAGAAAGTGAGAACTCAGAGATCGTGTAGGCTGTAGAGCATCCCCGTCGTGACTGTTTTCCGAGGTGAGCAAGCAGATTCATTCGGTAGGACCTTCTCCATTTGCTACCCTTTTTGTTTTATTTATTCTAATCGGAATCTTGTGGTGTGGTTTCCGTGATTTGTTCGGGGTTGAACCAGTGCTCTTGCAACAGCAGTGATCGAAGGGCATCTCCAAATCGTTCGAGCAGAAGCAGCATAAGAACATCTTCACCATTGTTTTCTCTTCCTTGTTCCGTTTCTAACTATCTTTGTTGCGGGTATGTTGCGACCAAGCAAAAGAAAAACCCAATCATTCTCCTTGTTTCAGTCGTGAATCGTGAGCAAGAGAGAAGAACCCTGAGCCGATTCTGTGCAGACTTGTCCTCCTGTTCATTCCTCCATCAGTTGAGCAAGTGTTGGTAAGAGTTTTCCACCATCTAATTCCTTGATTTTCTTTTTGTTTACTTCGACCAACTGGGTCTAACCAATTGCATTGTTTTTTATTCATGGGGACTGCATAAAGAGATTGAAGAACCCCGAATTTTGATCGAGCAGGTGGTCCGTACCAAGCTGTAACCAACCGAACCGTGGTGATCGAGCTTCCTTGACTGATTCTCTTTTGCTTTCGGTAGTATCATCTTCTTTCTTCTTATTTTATTTAATTCCTTTATTTGGTTATTCAATCCATGTCTAATCCCATTTGTGTAGGACTGATATTTAACCGAGTGGGTTCGGGTTATTCTGTTTGTTGTTGTTAATTATCCGGGCGATTGCGTGCCTACTTAATTGTTTGTATCGTTTGAGTTTCGAGTTCTAACTTTCTATAAATCGAGTCACTGTCTTAGCTAAGCTTGTGGGTTTTAGTAATCTGAGTTTTAAGTCACTGATTTTTCGTGAGTGTCGGGTTAATGGTTGGGTTAAAACTTGTTGATAAATTGGCTAAACTTTATATTGATCGAGAAACCCGGAAACCGAACCTTTAGGTTCTTAGTTTCCTAAACCGAGAAAGAATTTTAAAAGAAGAGAATAAATTAATTATAAACATGTTCTGAGTTTAAAATGAGTTTCGGGGCTGTTGGGAGCCTTAGGAATAAACGGGTTAATGTCGGGAATCAAAACGGGTTTAAAATGACATGCTTAAATTTGGACAGATTATGTTGGTCAACATTGAGTCCGTTTTTACTACACTTAAAATATGTTTCTGGATTTTTGGCCCGAGCTGGTCTCTAGTTTTCCGAGTCCTCTTTCCGTTGCCGCTGACGGCTCGTTAATTTGATTTACGGTTTAAAAGTTATCGACGTTCTAGTGAACCATCGCAGAATAGTTTTCGGTTCAGCTATTCTGTCTTGTAAGCGTTATTTGAACCTTTTCTGTTTGCATTCAGTTTCCGAAGTCTTCTGTAAAATTGTAGTCCTCTGAGTCATTTAACTACTGTAAAAATTTGAATAAAATCTAGTGAGCGGTTTGAGAGTTATTGCAGTTCCCGCGGGGGTGTCGGGTTCTGGCAGATTAATATGAGTTGAGTTTTGAGCCAAGTTTTAATCCTAGTCTTGTGATGCATTGTAGGATCCTTTAGGAGCTGAGTTGTGACTCTTGTGCGTGTCGAGGATTCCTTAGGAGCTTACGTTTATCGAGGTGGGTAATCTCACTATAAACTTGTACTTACTTTCGATCCATGATTTTGTGCTATGTGTTGTGAATTGTCTTGTTGATTGAACTTGAGTATTCTCACCGTGTATTCAGTTATAACGATACGTGCATGACTTAAGTGGTTAACTGTTGATCTGCTTTTACTTTCTCTGTGATTGATCCATTATCTGAGTTGCTAGTTGTGACATTTACTTACCACTGATCTGAGACAGACGTGCCTAGTATCTGAGCCGGTACAGAGTCATTATGTGTTACTATGTGTTAGGGTGATCTGAGTGGTTTATGTTATAAGTTGAAAACATAACAATAATAACAAATCTGAGTGGTAGCCTGAGTGACAATTCTGAGTGGTAGCCTGAGTGGCATTCTGGTGTAAGGAGGGGCGAGGTTGATCTCTCGACCCGATTTACACAAGCGCGCTATATAAATTTAAAATCTGAGAAAATAAACTTGAGCAATTGAGAATTGAGTAGAGTCTCTAGGGATCACTTATGTGGCTTGATTTGTTTGTAATTACTTGTTTATTTTGATATTATTCACTCAGCGGTGGCTGACCCGAATCACTTCTCCCATTTTACATGTACTAGCAAGGGCAAAGGGAAGGTCAATGGTTGATGAGCTGCGTTTCTATTTTTATATTTATGGATTTGGATTAAAACATTTATTTCGAGTCAAACATGTTTTGTTTTTAAAACCTTTAATTATTCCGCATTTAAACCACGAGAAGGTTTATATTTTGAATAATGAATTGGGACCTTTGAGTTACTTGTACTTTGAGAAAATTAATATGTTTTATTAATTAAAAATTTTAAATTTCCTTTGATTTTTTTGGGATGTTACAAGTTGGTATCAGAACTCTGGCTTGAGATAATTGGGTTCACAAGGGGTGGATTCCAAACTCAAGTCGAAGCACGAGTTTTCAAAATGAGTTTTTCAAAAGTGTTTTTAAAATGAGTCCAAATCCAAATCGAGAAACAGCGCATCACGATGAGCTTATGCCTCTAGTACTGATTTATGAGTTATTTAGTTTATTTAAAACTTCGCGAGTGACATTGATTACTAAGAGAATAAAAGAGAATTAACTTGAGATGAGCGTGAATTGTGCGACTATACATAGATATATATATTATACTTGTTTTTGTGAACTACTTGTTATGTGGATGGTATGAGGATGGGAGATCGTGGAATTTTTGAAACTGGCTCGAAACCATGACATGGGTAGGTGTGGATAATAATAGAGGGCCCCTATTATTATACGCACATGACTCATGCCTATGTTTCTAAAAGGATGCAAGGAGACCATTCGTCAAGCATCTAAGTATCATTAAAACCCTCAATTATTTTATATAAGTAGAAAATAAAATCACTACAAGAGATTTATGATAAAAAGTGCAATCAATTGAATAAGAGATTCATCAAACACGAATTGATAAAGAGTTATCAAAACATGTCAAGAGAGAGACTAATAAACCAAATTGGGTTGAATTCGTTAAATGATTTAATTGAGTTATCGAGAACGATTGAACAATCGTTAAAGCAAAATAAATGAGAAAATAAGAAAAAAATGTTAAGTGATAAGGAGTTATCCAAACAAATCAAGTGAAGGTTTATTACACCAAATTGAGTAAGATTCATTAATGATAAATTATTATCTGGGTAATGTAGAAGTAAATTAAATGTTTGGAAATGGAGAATAAGTAATTCGTTTTGAGCGAAAAATTATGAATTATTAGAAATTAATAAATCAAGAGACGAATGAGCGTTTATTTAAACGAATTAAATTGTAACATCCCAGAAATCAAGGGAAATTTAAAAAAAAAATAAATAAAATAAACATTTTCCCCAAAGGTACAAGTAAACAAACGGTCCCATCTCATTAAAAATAAAAATAAACCGTCTCATGGTTTTTAAATGCGGAATAAATAAAATAATTGTTTTAAAAACATTTGACTCAAAATAAACGTTTGGAATCCAAATCCATAAAAGCTCATCGAGTAACAGTACATCCAATGCACTTGCTCTAGTACCTGCAAAATGTGGGGGAGTGTTTGGGGTCAGCCACCGCTGAGTGAATAATATCAAAATAAACAAATAAATACAAACAACTCAAGCCACATAAGTGATCCCTAGAGACTCTACTCAATTCTCAATTACTCAAGTTTATTTTCTCAGATTTTAAATTTATATAGCGCGCTTGTGTGACTTGGGACGAGAGATCAACCTCGACCCGCCTCACACAACTCAAGGCTCAACACCTGTACTCTTCGGTGTTGAGTCAAAACGTCTGGCACCAGTACTCTTCGGTGCCAAGACAACTCAAGTATATTATGTTTAATGTTTTAACTCAAGAACTCAAAACTCAGATAACTCAGGCTCCAGATAACTCAGGCTCCAGATAACTCAAATAAATCACCCAATCAATACTCAAGCTCAATCAACAAGACAATTCACAACACATAGCACAAAATCATGAATCGAAAGTAAGTACAAGTTTATAGTGAGATTACCCACCTCGAATAACCGTAAGCTCCTAAATATCCTCGGTACTGAAGAGCGTCTCTAACCGGTCCTAGAAGGTCCTACAATGTACAAGGAAGCTCGGGTTAGGATTAGACTCAAAGGTTGTTTCAGCAGAAACTAAACAGCACTCAGCACTTTCGTGGGAACGGCTATAACTCTCAAACCGCTCACTAGATTTTATTCAAATTTTTAGAGTAGCTAAACGACTCAGAGGACTAAAATTTGACAGAAGACCTCGGAAGCTAAAACCAAACATAAAAGGCTCAAAACAGGCTCACAAGACAGAATAGCTGAACCGAAAACTAATCTGCGATGGTTTACTAAAACAGCGATAACGTTTAAACCGTAAATCAGATTAACGAGCCGTCAGCGGCATTGGAAAGAGGGCTCAGAAAACTAGACACCAACACGGGCCAAAAATCCAAAAACGTATTTTAAGTGTGTTAAAAACAGACCCGAACATGGAGGACAGATTCTGCCAAAAATTCAGCTTGTCGTTTAAAACCCGTTTTGAATCCCGACATCAACCCGCTTATTCCCGAGACACCCGACAACCCTGGAATCCATTTTTAACTTCAGAACTAGATTTAAAATATTTTTAACCCTTTTTTTTTAAAACTCTTTCGGTTTAGGAAACCAAGAACCTTACGGGATTTGTTTCCGGTTTTCGGTTAATAAAACTTTTAGATTATAATCTCGTGATCTTTAACCAAACCAACCCGACACTCATAACAAAACAGTGACCAATACCGAAAGCGACCCTAGACCAAACTGAGTTAAACACAAAACCCGGTTGGATAGATTTGAAAGGAAAACAAGGATCAACAACAATTAAAACGGCAAGAAACGAATCAACAATGCGTCACATAATAGCACAAACCCGAGCCCTCAATGGCTCGGTTCCTACCCTGCCAACACTCCAAGATTAACACATTATTTAGAACAATCAATCACTGAATCAAACTTAACGAATCAAAGGAGCAGGGATTTAGAAACTACCGAATAGAACACGGGAATCGGCTTGGGAGGAATTGCTCGAATATAACCTGCTCGATCTTGGCTGCTGCTCCTTCTCGTGACACTACTCTGCACAATAAAATGACGACACTAACACCATCTAGAGATTCCACGTGATCACCAAAAATACTTGCTGCCAAAAACCAATTTATCCTTCATTTGCAATTTACCTCCTCAAGATAATTAAAAGGATTTGATTGTGCACCTTGCCGACATCAACAAAATATGAAATAACCCCTTGATCCTCGTCTACCATGATTTACATCACTTGCCACGTGACCTACTTCTACTCTAATTAATTCGACCAGCTTTTCCCCTTCGAATTCTTTCGTCCAATGATTTTTCCCTGCGTCAATACCAATTATTGTCTCATACAGAAACTTCCACCGCCACAAATGAGATTAACTACTCACCGGCAAAACTTAGTTCCTGCTCCCAATTCCTTTGCTCACACCCACTGCCACACAAAACTTTTGCTGAAGAAAGAAAAAAATGGAAATCGCAGGTTGGAGATGTTCACGGCTGCAATAGGAGTGACGGAGATGCTCTACAGCCGCAAGTATCTATTAGGTTTTAGGGGAATTTTGGCTGAGCATAAGACTCTTAATATTATAATAAGATAGTAGGCCACAAGCCCGAGATCCACTAACATTCTTGATCGGATAAAACTGAACTCATCGGCCCGTACTAGCTTCTCGATCCCATGAACCAAAACAGAAGAATTCGGCCCAACACTAACACTTCGACACCGGTCACTTGAAATAACGAGTTCGAACCCCTCGGCCCTTGGCCTATTGGCCGGGCCTCGACTATCTCTTCACTCTTGCTTACACGGGATATACAACGTCACAGAACATTACAATTGAATAAATAATCCACATAAGTAATTATTCTCCACACGTCACGATAACAATTAATACACACATAAACACATAAAAATAACGCGTTGCATATTTATTTCACCAAATAAATAATACAATAAGATTTAATAATGAATAAAAAAATGTAATTAAATTAAATTACAAAATTTTGGGCGTTACATAAATGGGAAATTATATTTAAAGTTATAAGTAACTACTAATTTGAGTCAAAATGTTTGATCTAATAAATAGTTGTGCCGAATAAATATAACTGGTTATTCAAAGTTTTCAGTAAAAAAAATTAGAGAATTAGGTTTTATTAGTAAATGACATCAAATGACTGGAATTGTTAATGGAGTAATAAGAAGTTATGCAATTAATTGAGTACGAGATAAAACTTTGATAGGGTTAATAAAAGTTGTAAAGCTAAAATATCACTGATTGGATGAGATGAGAAACCCAAGACAAGTTATTTAATGAGTTAATTGACAGAAGAAAATTTACGAGATGTGTTCACTACGAATAAAATGAGAATCCTATTTAACGAAAAAATTGTTACATGGTTATAACAATACCAAACACGCTATGAGTAAGCTAAAATGAGAATTTAAAACATAGATTTGAACAAGAAATAATCGTGAATGCGTAACGCGAAGTAAAGATTTGTGGTGCTAATAAATGTAACGAGCTTGACTTATGAAAAATCATAAAATGACTAATTGTTAATGAGACAATGATAGAGAATAATTATAACTGAGAAAACCTAATGTGAGAATCCATGAGAAGCTTAATGAGAAAGCTAACATCAATTATGCGCAATAAATAAATTATAATTTTTATGAAGTGATAAAAAGTTAATGAGTAGGGTGTGAGGGGGCGTAAAGAGTATACGTTGGGACCGACTCACACCTGTGCATAAGAGTTTAATTATCGTGTAATCAAATTAACCTTAAAATATGAGATTTTGAGTGCCACTTCCAAACTCGGGGACGAGTTTTCTCCAAGTGGAGTTGAGTGGTGGTAAAAGGGAAAATTACCAATATTAAGAGTGTGAATAGAGAATAATTATAAAGTTGTGAATTATTAAATCCGTATTATTGAGTTAATGGAGATTAATAAACCGAGCTAAATGTGAAAAATAAAGTTTGTAAGGAGTAAATTAAGAGAATTACCAAGATAAAATTTTGTTATGTGCTAAAAAGTTATAGGAGTGATTAATTAATCAAGAAATTATTTCTATGGGAATATAATGAGATAAAAAGAGATTATTAAAATTTATTATGAATTATTTAAGTCGGTCATGAGAAGATCGCCATAATAAATTATGAGGAAAATTTTTATTACTGAGAAGCTACCGAACTGTAAGAAACTAATAAATCGAGTTAAATGAATAATTATTAAAATGAACCAAATGACAAAACTTTATTTATGATCGAATAGTAAGTTGAAACTAAGGGGAATATCGAGTTATATTATTAAACTATATGTCGTCAAACATTATACTTTATTGAGTAACTATTAAATCGAGATTAGTTATTAAAATGAACAAACGAGAAAAATATAAGTGTATCAAACAATAAAAATTTATTAAAATACTATGAGTTTTTAAATCGAAAAAGCATTAAACATATAAAGCAATGGGGAAAATTTTTAGTTGAGAATGAGAATCAACCGAGTAATTAAATACATGGGGATTAATGAGGAAAGTAATCGACGAATTAATTAATCGAGTAAAGAGAAAAATATAAAATTGAGAAAAACCTGAGATTTATAAGTGGACGGTTAGTCAAGAGACAGATTAAAACGAGAACAAAGAGAGAAGTTAATTAACGAACTAAATGATAAAATCATTACACGAGTTGATGAGTACAATTAAAATGAGTTGAACGAGCAATATTAAAAAGAGTAAGCGAGAATTTGTTAAATACGAGTTAACAAGAGCACTAATAACGCATCTTAAAAGAGAAATTATATTTTCGAGTAGTCAGATAATTAATTTTGATTATGTGAAAATCATAAAAGCGAGTAGATGTATACATTGTGATTGACAGGTGAGAAGTCATTAAACGAAATTTGAGTTTAAATTGATATTATAAGCTTGCGTTGAGTGAACAACAAGTTGTAGAGATTTGAGATAAATGCATTATGAGTATATGCAAATTGAGTAAAAGCCATGAGTTGCCTGCTATATGAGATTTATGGGTGATAAAAACATTTCTTAAGAATATTGTGCTTGTTTGTGTATGGTTTGATAGTGGTGAGAATAACTAAATTGTTGCTTATGTTAAAAAAAAAAAAAAAAAACTGATGTCCCATGGAGCAGTGGACCTTGAGATATCATTCTTGGTGGAGATTGATAAATGATAATAATAAAAAATTTCTGGTGTAAATTGTGTAAAAGTAATACCTTTTTAGAACTGTGCTGAAAAAGTTTCCCATAAAAACTTATTTTTTTTTATCGCTGTGAGAGGGCCGAGTATGACTGCGAGCACGAGTTGGACGACCGAGTACTACGCCAAGATCATCTGTCGCCACAAACCAAACCGTAACAAATCGCCAAGTGGAGTTGAATCGGAGATTCAACGCAACTTTAACCGATGGGTGCAGCAACTGCGTCCGACTACGAGACTAAGAAGACACCTCCAACAGAGTTTCATGAGCTTTCTTTCGTGTTATTTTTGACATCTTGTTCTTTCGAGATAAACCGAGATCCTTAGAGGGCAATTATATTCATATTCTTTAAGCTTATCTTTTTGCGCCATTAGAGACGAAAGAGATGTGTAAGCAAGAGTCGGAGTTTATCCTAATCGAGTGGATCACCATGGGGAGTTTTCCTTTTCATCCTTTACTTTTCGTGGTTTTTCCGTTTGAAGATGTGTGTCGTTGGTGGGTCCGAGTCCGAGGTGCGGGACCGCCACCCCGAGCTTCTTCCGAGCCATGACTTCGGGGACGAAGTCTATTTTAAGTGGAGTTGAGTTGTAACGCCCTAAAAATTATTGTAATTTAATTTATTCACTTTTTATAAAATAAATTATGTGATAATTATTTATCTGAGATTTATATGCGTTATGTCCCTTTATGTGTATTTATTCGAGTAAAATAAATACGCATTGATGCTTTAATGACAGGAGTGTCACTTAATTCGCGTTAATTAATCACGGGGATTAATTAATATTATCTAGAGTAGTAATTATTTTGAGATTCCATGGTGATTACGAGTGTAACTAACTAACTTAGACGTTTAATAATTCTCGAGGCTGGCCGATAGGCCAAGGCCTTAATCTAGTTCCTTGGTCCCGTTCCTCCTTATTTCTTTCCCCCGCATGACAAAAAGGAGTAAAGCCCGAGCCATGCTTAAGTTCGGACCTGCGTGAACTTTTGGGGCCCATAATTTCCTCGTGGTCGTTCCCTTGCTTGTGATCGAGACCAACTCAACCGTGTATTCCTATAGGGTGGACGACAAGAAGGAGAAATTTGTTCCTTGTGATTGAGTTGGGGTTGGTGATGTTATATAAATTATGGTGGTGGTGGCATGGATAAGTATTCTGCTGGATTTGGTAAATGTGAGCATATATGTGGCTTTCAAGCCCGAACTTGGCCCGATTTTAATAGGCTTGGGGCCTTGGTGACTTAATACTTAAACCTTTTAAACCTAAAACACCTCCCTTGACCCCTCCAAACTTCGGCCACAAGTCTCCAAACCTTAGGGTTCTTTTGCAACCGTCATTGTCCTTCCCTATTGGTGAGTTCACTGCCTAGAGAAAGTGAGAACTCAGAGATCGTGTAGGATGTAGAGCATCCCCGTCGTGACTGTTTTCCGAGGTGAGCAAGCAGATTCATTCGGTAGGACCTTCTCCATTTGCTACCCTTTTTGTTTTATTTATTCTAATCGGAATCTTGTGGTGTGGTTTCCGTGATTTGTTCGGGGTTGAACCAGTGCTCTTGCAACAGCAGTGATCGAAGGGCATCTCCAAAATCGTTCGAGCAGAAGCAGCATAAGAACATCTTCACCATTGTTTTCTCTTCCTTGTTCCGTTTCTAACTATCTTTGTTGCGGGTATGTTGCGACCAAGCAAAAGAAAAACCCAATCATTCTCCTTGTTTCAGTCGTGAATCGTGAGCAAGAGAGAAGAACCCTGAGCCGATTCTGTGTAGACTTGTCCTCCTGTTCATTCCTCCATCAGTTGAGCAAGTGTTGGTAAGAGTTTTCCACCATCTAATTCCTTGATTTTCTTTTTGTTTACTTCGACCAACTGGGTCTAACCAATTGCATTGTTTCTGATTCATGGGGACTGCATAAAGAGATTGAAGAACCCCGAATTTTGATCGAGCAGGTGGTCCGTACCAAGCTGTAACCAACCGAACCGTGGTGATCGAGCTTCCTTGACTGATTCTCTTTTGCTTTCGGTAGTATCATCTTCTTTCTTCTTATTTTATTTAATTCCTTTATTTGGTTATTCAATCCATGTCTAATCCCGTTTGTGTAGGACTGATATTTAACCGAGTGGGTTCGGGTTATTCTGTTTGTTGTTGTTAATTATCCGGGCGATTGCGTGCCTACTTAGTTGTTTGTATCGTTTGAGTTTCGAGTTCTAACTTTCTATAAATCGAGTCACTGTCTTAGCTAAGCTTGTGGGTTTTCGTAATCTGAGCTTTAAGTCACTGATTTTTCGTGAGTGTCGAGTTAATGATTGGGTTAAAACTTGTTGATAAATTGGCTAAACGTTATATTGATCGAGAAACCCGGAAACCGAACCTTTAGGTTCTTAGTTTCCTAAACCGAGAAAGAATTTTAAAAGAAGAGACTAAATTAATTATAAACATGTTCTGAGTTTAAAATGAGTTTCGGGGCTGTTGGGAGCCTCGGGAATAAACGGGTTAATGTCGGGAATCAAAACGGGTTTAAAATGACATGGTTAAATTTGGACAGATTATGTTGGTCAACATTGAGTCCGTTTTTACTGCACTTAAAATATGTTTCTGGATTTTTGGCCCGAGTTGGTCTCTAGTTTTCCGAGTCCTCTTTCCGTTGCCTCTGACGGCTCGTTAATTTGATTTACGGTTTAAAAGTTATCGCCGTTTTAGTAAACCATCGCAGAATAGTTTTTGGTTCAGCTATTCTGTCTTGTAAGCCTTATTTGAACCTTTTCTGTTTGGATTCAGTTTCCGAAGTCTTCTGTAACATTGTAGTCCTCTGAGTCATTTAACTACTGTAAAAATTTGAATAAAATCTAGTGAGCGGTTTGAGAGTTATAGCAGTTCCCGCGGGGGTGTCGGGTTCTGGCAGATTAATATGAGTTGAGTTTTGAGCCAAGTTTTAATCCTAGTCTTGTGATGCATTGTAGGATCCTTTAGGAGCTGAGTTGTGACTCTTGTGCGTGTCGAGGATTCCTTAGGAGCTTACGTTTATCGAGGTGGGTAATCTCACTATAAACTTGTACTTACTTTCGATCCATGATTTTGTGCTATGTGTTGTGAATTGTCTTGTTGATTGAACTTGAGTATTCTCACCGTGTATTCAGTTATAACGATACGTGCATGACTTAAGTGGTTAACTGTTGATCTGCTTTTACTTTCTCTGTGATTGATCCATTATCTGAGTTGCTAGTTGTGGCATTTACTTACCACTGATCTGAGACAGACGTGCCTAGTATCTGAGCCGGTACAGAGTCATTATGTGTTACTATGTGTTAGGGTGATCTGAGTGGTTT
Source organism: Calendula officinalis (assembly GCA_963853835.1). Taxonomy (NCBI): domain Eukaryota; kingdom Viridiplantae; phylum Streptophyta; class Magnoliopsida; order Asterales; family Asteraceae; genus Calendula; species Calendula officinalis. Next base: position 13,402,546 of record OY970826.1, on the reverse strand, counting down.
ATGTTATAAGTTGAAAACATAACAATAATAAGAAATCTGAGTGGTAGCCTGAGTGGCAATTCTGAGTGGTAGCCTGAGTGGCATTCTGGTGTAAGGAGGGGCGAGGTTGATCTCTCGACCCGATTTACACAAGCGCGCTATTTAAATTTAAAATCTGAGAAAATAAACTTGAGCAATTGAGAATTGAGTAGAGTCTCTAGGGATCACTTATGTGGCTTGATTTGTTTGTAATTACTTGTTTATTTTGATATTATTCACTCAGCGGTGGCTGACCCGAATCACTTCTCCCATTTTACATGTACTAGCAAGGGCAAAGGGAAGGTCAATGGTTGATGAGCTACGTTTCTATTTTTATATTTATGGATTTGGATTAAAACATTTATTTCGAGTCAAACATGTTTTGTTTTCAAAACCTTTAATTATTCCGCATTTAAACCACGAGACGGTTTATATTTTGAATAATGAATTGGGACCTTTGAGTTACTTGTACTTTGAGAAAATTAATATGTTTTATTAATTAAAAATTTTAAATTTCCTTTGATTTTTTTGGGATGTTACACTCTTAACCCGTACGTGAAGGCGGCGATTATGAGGGAATCCTCCCTGACGGGCATCTTTCGACTCTGCTCATTGAAACGCTTGAAATATGACTTGTTTGATTCTCCTTCCCGATGTCGGCACGCCATAATGGACTGCGACTTCTGCTGATATTTTTTCTGTTGTATGAAGCTATGACTGAATTGAGCCACCAGCTCTTCAAAACTGGATATGCTTCTCTGGGGAAGACTAGACAACCAATAACGGGCAGACCCCTCCAATGTCCCAGCGAAATACAGGCACCATAATTTGGGGTCCATTGGAATCATTCGGACGGCCCACCGAAAACTAGCTACATGATCATCAGGGTCGCCGTACCGTCATAAGATTTGACGCGCGGTCCTTTTAAACCGGCCGGGATGGGCACCTCATTGATTTCGTCTGTGAACGGTGATCTGAAATTCTTTCCTCCGGACACCCTTCGAGCTCTAAGCGTCCTTCTCTCTTCCGCTTCAGGATGAACTTCTTCTTGGGTGGCCTCACGACGAGTCAGTCGAGGTTGGGTCCGGGGTGGCTCTTCTACATATACGTCTTCCGCTGGCTCCCTTTCGACGCTGGAGTAAGTTACGGTCTTTTCGACTCCAGATCTTTCTCCCCCAACCTTTCCCGCCCCATTTTCTATCTCCCTCATTTTCATGAACTTTCGGAATAACTCGAACTCTTTTAATTCTTCTAGTGTTGGGTCTTCTTTGCCTTCTCTTCCAGGAGGGGGCATGTCAGTACACTTAACGGAGTAGGCGACAAGCCCGGAGTTACCGAATCTTCTACCATAACTCTAGGTTGTGTCGGCGTCGTTTGAGAGGAGGGTTTCCCCTCCGTTGTAGATTCTTGGACCATTTTGTTCGAGGTCCCACGGATGGTGCCAAATGGTGCTTCCTGATTTCGTATCCTCCGTATGGGTGGACGTCCTGCAACCAAAAGGTAAATCTAACGTTAGGTGACCACCGGGATTAAATCCCGGGCGGACCCTCCTAAGATTAAGTCAGTAATGTTATTTAGACGTGAGGTCGTGAGTGTAATAAATGCAATGTGTATTAAATGCGATGTGTATTAAATGCGATGATCGAATGAATCTGTTTACTGTTTAGACCCTTGTATTTATGGACGAACGAAAAGAGCGGGAAAACCGTGACTCTACCTTTTACACGTCGTCTCCTGTTGCCCTGCGGGTATTAGGCTTTTGCAGAAGGCTTTTATCCTGCGTATTGAAGCGTGCCTCTTTGTGCGAGCCGCCTTCGGGCTCCGTTCGCATTTAATGCTCTCCTTAAAATCCGATCGATGAGCCTTGTCGCATGCGGCGAACTATGCTCGCTTTGTCTCTTTCCTCGAATTACTCCTGACCGCGCAGGTTCGTCATCCTGATCTTGCCGCAGGATGCTACTATTGTTCATTAGTATTGAAAATCAGGTAAAATCAGGATGATTTGGTTCACATTTATGAAAATCAGAGAATTTATATCCATGTTTGTTTATGGGAGCTTAATTATATATGTGTTAAAGATTTGTATTCTAATAATCCGGGCGATTTTTAGGCTCTGTCGCCGCAACCCTATTTCGGCAGAACCAAGTCATATGACCACCACCATTCGACTTAGAATGGTGCAATTAGGGGGTACACCATTGATTGATAAAAAACAACAACCTAAATCGCAATTGTGAAACTCTAATTCCACTGGTTTTCTGCCACTAGTGTCGCAGCCCCCCACCACCAGAATTCGGGCATTGTACTTGTTTCAATCGAATCTCCATGCTCCAGTTAGTCAAGATCCACAATGTGCCGGATTTTGAATTTTTTTTTTTTGTCCGAAATGACTTCGTTTTTGTTATCTAAACTATTGTTCATTAGTGTTTTTAGTGATTTGTTTTATTTTTGTTATAAGTTTATTGTTCATTTGTGTTTTTACGGTGCTCATTATCTGGGATCATTGTTTGTATGGTGTTCATTAGTGTTTGTATAATTTAATTACGATTATGTAAATGCGTTCGCTGATGATCAGTAATGAAATATGTATTTAATCACGATTTTGTGTATCTGTAAAAATTAGTTAAGATTATGGACGAATACCCTCCAGACAATTTTCCAATCAACATAATTTTTCGGGTGAACACATATTTCTGGTGAATATATTCGGTTAATGAAATATGGAAAATATTGCTTTAATTGTTTTAATTAAAAAAATGTTAAAAATACTATCTTACCCTTAGACATTAAATAATTAAATAAAATAAATAAGTAGGATTAGTTATCGCATTTCTCGCAAAAAAAAAAAAAAAAAAAGCTTCTCGCATGAGTTATCTCTTATGTTGACCATTGATTTTCATTTGAAGATCCAAACACTGAGAATTATCGTCTATTTATTTGTAATTCTTTGTGATTTAGGTTTTCGTGTCATAATTTGGGTTACTCGTATAATTTGAATTTTGGATCCAACATTTCAGATACCGGATATAAAAAATAGACAATTCAAAATTTCAAATATTAAAAATTCGTGATATTTAATTTTGAACACCGTTACTTTTTAGTGTAAGTTAACCTTACAAATTAGGAACTTATAGTGTTTATTAGACCATATTTTTATATGTAATTTGTGTAGTGATTGGCAACGGGAATTGTCCCATATAAATTGTTTTACATTGTAAGAATAACGCGTGTAAAGAGAAGGCATGTTTTCTTCTCTTTTTGATCGTTAAATTAATAATGCGAATGAGAGCAATGTGTTTCTTTGTTATTTTACAATTGTGTTTGCAACCACTGATCACCATTTATAAAAGAAGTATTAAGAAAGAGAGAAGCTTGAGTGTCATTCAGTTTTTGGGCATATGGGACTCTCGTTGATGTATTTGCTCCTCCGCCCGTGCACATGTACTCTCCATAAAATATAGTCCTGTCAACAAAACCATCTTTCATCACTATTTCCAATCAACTATAAGTAAATGGAGATGAATTCTATAGTAGAAACTATTATACACATGATAATTATTGTTTTATAGTGTTTATATTTAAATTGTTATACATACTCTACTATACACATCATAATACTTGTAAATAATTATGTAATTAGTTAATCATTGGGATAATCATAAAAGGACATATTTACTCTTACAGAATTTGTACGTGCAAACAGTAAACAAACAAATTTAATAGTTGTTCGAGTTCGGGATGAAAAGTGAAACAAAGTTTCAAATTAGGGATTTTATAATTTTAAAAGCTAGAGATGAAATTCGTAATTTAATAACAAATGTAGGGATGGTTTTTGTAATTTGCTCGAATAATTTCTAAAGTAACGTATCTTTTCATGGGTTTTGATAATAATAATATTAAGTTTGTCTATAAAAACATTAAAATATGTATATTATTAACCAACAACCACCTCAGCATTTTAGATGTCATTTATCTATTAATATAAATACAACTTTCTAATGTATGTAATAATTTGTTATTTAATTATCAAAACCCTTATTAACCAAATAAGGGTAAATAACCAATTCAAATTCTTATTTTCTCAAGAGTGAACGATCTAAACATTTTATATATTGAAGGGCATTTGGCTTAGCGGTAATTTGTTTGTCACACTATCCTTGAGATTGATGTTTCAAGTCACATAGTAAACATATATGAAATTTAGGAGTAGTTTATGATTTGTCATTCAAAAAAATCTAAATTTTTTATACATCTACTGATATTCTAAAAAATTAAGATGTAAATAAGGTGTTTGTACGTTCGACCCATTTGCAGTATTTGTTTGATTAAAACTCATTTTTAACTTATTACTCAAATCATACCTTTTCGAATTTCCATATTTACACCTTATAAAATATATTATATAAAAAAAGGAATATTGTATTTGGATAACCAAGAGTAAAACATTTCTAAAAAGCGTTTCTTTTGTTACGCAGTGTGTGATTTTGGGGAAAAACAAACAACTTGGTCATTTCTATATCTTGGAGAAAACTATGCATTAATAGGTCATTCGTCTTTATAGCATCTCTAACCAGACACTAAAAATGTCAATTTACACTATTTCCTTGTTTTCATAATAAAAATCTCATTTTTATTTTATATAAACTATGTTTAAGACAAAAATTGAAGAGGAATGATTGTTTTATTTTAAGATCGAGGTAGTATAATTTATGGTATAAACTGTTACAACCTCAAACTTAACCTAACACTATAGTGTTAATGGATAGTGTAAAACATACATAATGTTACACTATTCATCAACATGTAGTTCAATTATTATTAGTATAATTTGGAGATGGTAATTATAATGTGATGAATTGTAAAAGTTTTAGTGTTAAAACTATATATTATACTATAGTTTTTAGTGTACAATGTTTTTTTGAACGGCAAGTTAATAAGTTGGTGGTTCGACATATGTAGTGACATCCAAGCAGATTGTATGCATTCATCGAACATATCTCTTTTCTTTTTTAAATAAACATCACCTTCTTATTAATCTCTCAAGAAATGACTTCAGCAAAACTTGAACCCAAAAATATATCTCCTTTTAGGCCGGTAGGTATGGGTCGGATTTAACACCTCGTGTTGCTGAGTTGGAAGAGCCCACGCCGTGGAGGAGAGCGCGCACACCATCCCCCCATACCCCGTTGGGGGTTCCTGTGGAAGGGAGGTGGCCACGGCCACGGTTAACAACGGCGTGAATGGGTGGGTTTCGAGGGGTATTATCGTTCAACGGTAATATTTGACATTAATAAAAAAAAAAAAACCTGCTTCCCCTTTGCGATTTGTGAGCTGAACAGAAGAGAAGATGCAATTTTGAAGAAGACGACCACATTACGGGCGACTTGAGAGGCTAGGTTTTATCACACTTTTTTATGGGCTTTAAAATGAATCTTGGGCTTAAAAAAATTTTCCTTTTGGACTTTAATATCCATTACAATTGAGTCAGTCTTTGTATAATAACTTTTTGTAAAAAATTTGGCTTTAACTAAAATCTGAATTATTTTATAAACTTTTAATAATATAGTATTATGAATTATTAGTTGTGTGTAAAATATTAGTTGTGTAAAATAAATGGAAATGAAATGATGAGATGGAAAATAAAATGGTGTGGTGTGGTGTTGTGGGTATTTCCTAGAGATGATGTGGTGTGGTGTGAGTGTGGTTGCTGAGGTGACGATGATGTGGTAGAAAAATTGGGTACCACATGTGGTACCCATACCCCATAGCCATAGTGTACAATGTAGTATTTTGGGTTGGAGATGGTCTCATAATCTCATATACAATTACTTTTATATATACATTTACCGTAGAAGTTACTGTTCATTATGAATCTATAACAGCGTTGATTAGATATCCGTTCCGTTCTATTATTGAGGATTCTTTCATGGCTTCACGCGCCTGGCATTTTAGCCTTCAGTTCCCATATTTATATCATCACAAATTCACAATTTTCAAGAATTGCATAGCCTTCGATAACCCATTGCAATAAAATATATTATTTGTTTCTATTTTAAAAAGTTCAAAAATTTAATAGATATTATTAGGATTAGATCAAAAAGGTATAAAATTCCTTACATACTACGGAGTATTAGGCTAATATATTAAAGCAAAAATACTTAATAATTTTATATAATTTTATTACTTTAATTCAAGTTATTTAAATATTTATAAATGTTATTTAAAATACTAATAATTTATATTATTATATAGATAATACGGTATTTAAAAATCTGCGGATTTTTTTCACTCAAATTTTACTTATTTTTCATAATTATAGTTCAATATTGTAGATGTTACGAACAATTGATATTGATGATGATTTGATATTGAGAAACATATATATACTTAATGTGTATTGTAATGTTTACGTTTCATTGACCCGCAGCGAAGCGCGGCAAGCACATTCCTCGTGTTGCATATTAAAGAGTCACTTTTATTTATATGCTTTACATATATATTCCACGTGTTTTGTAAATACTTTATATCATTTTCATGTTTTATATCATGAATCCACATACTCATGATACTACTTATTTATTTATTTTTTATTTAATTTAATTTTTTTTATTTTTTTTTTACTTATTCATCGTACAGTTTTGTGGGTGTATTTCGGGAAGCAATCTCTTTATTTATGGGTCGAGATATGACTATGAGAAGGATATAAAAACTTACTGGTCTCTTGAGGGGTCATTGAAATCATTCCATCCTTCAGGAGCAACGATATCTGATATAAAAGTGTAAGCAAATATTACTTTAGAGAAAGGCCTCCATGCTCGACCTAACCATATCCTTCCGGTCCCACCGAGGCTGCATCTCACAAACGCGAAACCACTATCTTCATCTGCGGATGCTCTTCCTTGTGCTGTCACTGCTCCATTTATACTCTTTTGTCCCACCGTCAAAGGTGGCGACATTGATATCAACTGACAATCCTACACAACATTTGCATCTATTAGTTAGTTACGACAACAAAAACAAGATAAGATACGGGCAGTCATATATCTACCCAAATGTAGAGAGATTGCTTTCAGTGAAACCATAATTAATACACCTAATCTTTTAAAACTTACACTATAAGGGCACCCACACGATGCGACAGCATCTACCATGTAACTATATTTTACGACGACCAATTTGTGGGTGGTGAGGTGGTAGTGATGGTGGTGTTATTGCAACTTTTTTAAAATTTAAGAGATTAATATATATAATTATAGTCAACTAATAAATATATAGTCTAGTAGTTCAGTTGGTTAGAGTATTGTGTTAATAACGCACAAGTTGCAATTTCAAGTCTCATATGGTGGATATTTTTTATAAACACAAATACATCCTGAAACAACAAATATATTTACTGGAAATTAACATTTAATAATTTAGGAAGATCTCAAATACATTATATAATAAAAATCAGGGGTGTTCACTATTCGGATATAACCGGATTATCCAATTGGACATTTTGGATCGGACTATTTGGATTGGTTATTTGGTTTTTTGGATTGGTTTGGACTTGAACCAAATTAATATTTTGGTTTTCGGATTGAATTTGGATTCCGTTGTGAAAACCGGATTGTCCAAAAAACCAAATAGTAATATATATATATACCAATCTTTTTAGAGTTTTTGATGACGTTGATGTCAAGATTTTTGCATATATGATTATAAATGTCACAAACTATGAATTAGACTTGTTTTTATGTACAAAGTAGTTTATCATTTTGGAATTGTACATATCGAACTTAATATTATTTATGTTATATACTTTTGTAGTATTTCTAAAAAAAATTGAAAAATCAAACGAATAAAACCAAACCAACCAAATTGTTATTTGGTTCGGATCGGTTTGGTTTTCGAACTAGTTTGGATGGTTCGGCTTGAACTTTTAAAAATCGGATTTATTTGGTTTCACCTATTTGGTTCAGATAAAACCAGACCGTCCAAACGAACACCCCTAATAAAAATGGTTGTTAATTTGCAAATACAACTAGAACTTAACGGCCATTATTTGTTGTCCATTTAGTGCATTCTTTCTTATTAATAGTTATTCCGCTCATTCTTGAAACATGACCTTTTCCAAATTGCTATGAGAAAAATCACAAAATAAATAATTGTATTTTTCAACATTAAACAATTATACAACTTAAAACCATTAGTTTTGTTACTTTCATTATAAATCACGTTTTGAATGAATGGTTAATTAAGAAATATTTTAAGTAATCACACATTATAACCTCATAAATATCTTAACAATACCTCATATAATGATTTTGCATTGCCAAAGATGAAGTCAATTGAACCTTGAATATAACAATCCTTGAAGTAATGTCGACCTCGATCATCATGAAGTGTATCCTGAGCTCCAAAAAATCCACATCCCCAAAACGAAGCTTGATCTCCTCCGACTCTAATCGCCACGGCTTGTGCCCCAACATCTCCCGGCTTAGGTATCGGAGCCACATTCTAGCATCGATTAAAACCATATCAAAACATGTCTTTTTGTTTTTAATAATAATTTGAGTCAACATTCTTACCATGAAACTAATGTTCTTAGCTACAAAATTGGTAGAAAATACTTGCACGGAGGCACAATAGAATGTGCCACGAGCAGAATTTGCCGTATCATTCCAAACAATTGCGGTTGAAATATATCCTTGCCCTTGAAATGTTATATTTGGTTTCGTCTTCGGGATTATTACCTTTTCACTTGAATTCAACACGAGAACCAAGTCAATATATTATCATCACAATACCTACAAATTTCGTATTAAATAGACGATATGTGTATATAACTTACTAGTAAATGCCGTTATTGATCCATATTAGAGTTCTCTTTGGGTTATTTGTTACGATTGCATCAATTGCTGACTGGATAGTTGTAAAATTACAACATCCATTTCGATCAACGCAAAATGTTGACGAGGTGTTGGTGTCAGAAGGCACAGAATCACGTGGGAAATCATCACACATGTCCACTTTCTTGGTGTTTTTGTGGTAATGATGGCTAAGGCCATATAACGGGGAGTTATACCGGTTAGTAATGCTTGACACGGGCAACATGAATGGGATAACCTTAAACTCCTCGATGAAATATTTGACGTATTCTACATTAGACGATAAAAAACGAGTTGTTGCTAGAACAGCTACGAAAAGGGATAAAATGATTGTGTATGTAGAAGTCATGTATCTTGGGGTGGGTTTGAATGAAAATGGAGAAATGATAGAAAGGGTTTTAAAGAAAGCACTTGAAGTACAAGGGTTTGATAGCATGTCTTGCAAACTACCCTGTCCCTATGCTGATTTCAACCTAACAACATTTTGGAATAATTATTATATTCTATTTTTTTAATTTGGCTTATAAAGATTCATATGCGATGCTGATAATAATATTTTTATATCTTTTTAATTATGTATTTAAATAGAAAATCTACCACTATTATATTATAGAGTGTTTGTCATATCAATTATACATTTGCAAAACTATCATGTAACTGCAAGAATTTGAGATTATTTAAATGAAGTATTGAGTTCAAATCCTGTTAGTGACAACCCTTTGGATCTAACTAAAATATTGACTGTTTATCCACTTTCGCGAGTGTAACGATCCGAATTTTGTGTTAAATAAATTATGAAAAAAATATGACAAATAAGGATAAATCATTTAAAGAACGTAGTAATTGGTTTCGTGTCATTTGGACACCGTATGAGAAAGTTATGGACGAAACCGTGTCGAAGCAAAGGTCGAAAAATGCAGCCTAGGCTGCATAGCCCTAGATATCGACGCTATCTAGGGATAGCGACGCGATTTTTGCGCTCCCAACAGAAAATCGAAATCGCGACTAGGGTAACGCTATCCTGAAACGCGATTTATCACGGGCATCAGATAGCGGCGCGATTTCTTGATAGCGGCGCGATTTTTGCTGTCTGTTCAACATTAAAGACGGGTTTTGGCTCATTTTATGCAAAACATAAACCCTAGTTTCTCTCTTCAAGTGAGTATATGTTTTTGAGTGGAAAACATCATTTGGAGCCGATCTCTTGGTCAAATCTCGTGATTCTTCACTCCTAGTTGATGATTAAAGGTAAATCTTCACTCCTTGATCTTTGTAGCTTTAGATCTATGGATTTCTTTGCTTGGGTTTGAAACCATGGTTCTTGGGTTAGTGATTAATGGTTGAATAAAGGTTGTATACACTTAGTAGATGGTATTTTAACAAAGAAAACAAGTGTATGCTTAAGATTTGTAAGAATCTTAAGATTGGTTAAACCTAGGGTTTTGAATGTCACCAAAATTTGGGGAAAAGGGTGTTGCTGACTAATTAGTGTTATAAGACTAATATTGGAGACTAATGATGTCGACCTTGGGTTGGGATTGGGTTTGAGTTTCGTTGGTGAAACCTTGGAACTAAGATTTTGGATTTCCACCAAGTTGGATGAACTTGGTGGTTAAAGATGAAAATAGAAATTATGTGTTATCTAGTTATTAAGGATAACTAGAAATGTGATTATTATGTTGATAGGTTGCAAGAACCTAAAGGTTGGAGATATTCCAAAGGCGGGAAGCAAGGATTCGTGTTGATGAACACGATATGGATTTAGCTATCGCTAAGTTGAGTACATGAGATGTAACATCCTAAAACCGGCCTAGTTATTTTAGGTATATATTGATAGTTGAAAAATATCTATTTGACCCTATATGGAATAAATTGATTTAAATGTTATATGAATTGTTTGACCTTTTGTCCTTTTGTGATATTTTAATAAAGGGATTAAAATATCCGGTTTCTGAAATGTTTAAAGGATTGTATGATTTTTATATCTTTGGATTCTCCTTTTAATATCGTTTCCGAATATATTTTCGTGGCGAAAAACAGAGCTCGTTTGGTATTTTAAATAAATTAACTACGAGCGGGACTTTTTAGATTGTAATGTTAAAAATTGGAAAAAAACACCAAGTGGGCCCCACCCCCTCATTTGGATGGCTTTGTGATGGGGGAAAGCCCCATCTTCTTTCATTTTATCCATCTCTCTCTCTCTCTCTCTCTACGTGATCTCTCTCTCTCTAACCTCTCTCTAAAAATCTCCATCATCTTCTTCAAGTTCTTGAGTTCATTTTGAAGATTCCTAGCTCGTTTCTTGGTCAATCATTGATCTGAACCCGTTTTTGAGTAGCTCTTGAGGTAAGCTTCGACATATATGTGCTGGTTTTGAAGTTCTTGAGTTTTGGTGAAACTAGGGTTTGTGATTGCTAGTGTTTTGTGGTTAAATCTTGTTATGGATGTTGTAGTAAGTGTTATTACAAGCTTTTACATGAAATGTATGGTTGATGGTTGATGGAGGACAAGGTTTGGTGAAAATCACCTTCAACCTCCATTAATGGTGGATGTTGAAGGTGGGTTTTGACAAACCTTGGATTTCTTGTTGTTTAAATGCTTGGAATTGTTCATTAGGTTGAGAGAACATGTTTAGTAAGTTATGTATGTTGAGAAATCAAGTATTGTATGTTTTGATGGATTAACTAGTTAGTATTTGGGTCAAATGGGTAAACTAGTGATTGTGTAAGTAAAATACTTGGAATGGTTAGTTATGAACTTGATGAATTGCCAAATGATTGTGAATTGCTAGTATGGATATTATGTGATAGTTGATGGCAATGTGGAAGTGTTATAGTCATGTTCGGTTTTGACCCGTTTGGGCCATTTGGTAGTAAAATGACTTAAGGAATTCGGATTGTGAAACTATAAGTGTAACGACCCAAATTTGTAAATAAATAAATTGTACAAAAATATGATAAATATGGATAAATCGTTTAAAAAACGTAGGAATTGGTTTCGTGTCGTTTGGAGACCGTATGAGAAAGTTATGGGCGAAACCGGGTCGAGACCTAGACCGAAAAGTGCAACTCAACTTCGTCGCACGAAGATTTGGACTCGTGGCACGAAGCGAGACAGAAACTCATTTTCGTGTCGCTGCTGACACGAAGATTTGGATTCGTGTCACGAATGGGCAACCCGCCGAACTTCGTGGCACGAAGATTCGGTCCCGTGGCACGAAGATGGTCTGAACATCATTAAGGTCGGATTTTTGCTCATTTATTGCATACCAAAACCCTAGTTCTCTCCCATACAACCTTGTATATGTTTTTGAGTGGAAAACACCATTTGGAGCCAATGTCTTCATCAAATCTCGTGATTCATCACTCCTAGTTAAAGATTAAAGGTAAATCTTCACTCCTCCATCTTTGTAGCTCAAGATCTATGGATCTTGAAGCTTGGGTTTGAAACCCTAGTTCTTGGGGTTATGGGTTATGGTGAAATAAATGATGTATACACTTAATATATGGTATTTTAACAAGTGAAACAAGTGTATGGTTAAGATTGTATGAATCTTAAGGGTTGGTTAAACCTAGGGTTTGGTAAATCACCATAATTGGGGAAAAGTGTTAGTTGATGGTATCTAGTGATAAATGGATACATTATGAGTAGTATGTGATGTTGAACATTGTATGATTGTTGTATTAGGCTTTTGGTGAAGTCTTGGAAGTTTGACCGAATTGTGGAAGCAAGAGTTTTGGTGTCAAGAACACGGTTGGAGCATTAATTGCTAAGGTGAGTACGTGTGGACTTTATTGAGTACATAGCTATGAAAATACTTGTTATTATATATGTCGAGTCTATTTGATAATTGTGTAGAATTTAGCAAATATAGTTAGTTGCATATTGTTGAATATAGGTAACTAACTTGTTGATGATTGATGTGATAGCCAAAGGCATTGATTGATATAACCGTCGAGTTATAGTAAGGTTGAGACGATGTGATGACGCGGGGGATCCCCGGTCATGAGGTATGGAATGGGGAGCATTTGGGCGGATCCCCATCGGCCCATTCCATGATAGTAGTCTTGCTAACTGGAAGTAGTCCGGCGAGTAAGGCAGATATAGGTAGATTGGGCGATTCCCTCTTGCCTTTACCTTGAAGCTTGTTAATGCGGGGGATCCCCGGTTAATGAGTTAATGTGGTTCTAGTTGGTTGGGGATGTCCCGACAACTAGATATGATTGCTAGGAAAGCAAAGTGTTAGAGTCACAATAGGGTGACTAGTTAGATGGATGACTTACTTATATGTTGTTTATATGTCATACGATTATATTTATTATCGGGTCTAAACCCATGTAGCTCACGAGACGTTTGTGTCTCACGTACTCCTTGTTTGTTTTGCTATGTACTCAGGTTCGGGATCGAAGGTTTAGGTACGCATGGATAGAGATGCGGGGCCTAGAATAGAAGAACTTTAGATTGGATTTATGCTTAGCTTTGGTTTTGATCTATTTTGTAACACCAAATTTTATACTCTGATTTTCATACCAAAGGTTTTTGTAAATCCATAATTTGGGATAATTCTTCTATTTATGAAAAATGATTTATTTTGGGCAAATGTTTTGTATTAAAATTTGAGGTGTTATAACTTGGTATCAGAGCTACTGTTTAAGTGAATTAGGTTGGATGACCATCCTAGTCTTAGACTGTAGCATTAGGAATATAAGATTCCTTAAGATCATAGGTTGACCTTGAGACTTTATGTTAAGTTTAGGGTTGAACCTAGGGGACCGATGAAATTTGTTATGATTATGGGTATTAAGTGTTATGCGACTAATGGGTTGTACACAAGGTACTAAATGTTTAATGTCTTTCGTATAGTCTTGATTGAAAGAAATGGTGACCACACATAGAAGTGGTAGAGCCCCGGAGGGCCGGGAGGAGGAAATACCTCATGTTGAGGTTGTGGTTGAACAAGAAAGTCAACCGTCGATGCATCGAATGGGTGAATCGGAGGTCGGAGCAAATAGAACTTCGGTAACCATGGCGGATCTCCAAACTATTATTGATCAAATCAAAGGGACGGTGGCCGAGGAAGTGCACCGTATTATTGGGGACCGGGAGAGGTCGGGTGGAGACCGTGAATCCGAGGCTAAGTCGGATGAGAGAACCGGGGGTAGTGGCACCGGGGAAGGGAAATCCTCCACGGGTGGCCAAAGTGATGCTAGGGCTAGGCCCATTGTGAGAGAAGGTTGTTCGTTTAAATCCTTCATGGCTTGTAAGCCAAATGTGTACAAGGGTAGTTCGGACCCGACGGTAACTATGAGGTGGATCCGAGAAACCGAGAGGGTTATCTGTAGTAGCAAGTGTAAGGAAGCCGATATGGTGACCTATGCGTCACAACTTTTGAAAGAAGATGCTATGATTTGGTGGGATATTGTGTATGAGACCCTCGGAAGGGAGGTGGTGGAGAAAATGTCGTGGGATGAATTCACCACGAGATTGAAAAAGAAATTTTGTCCCGAAAGGGATTTGGAAAAGATGCACGAGAAGTTCGTGACCCTTAAGAATGGTGATATGTCAATCGAGGAGTACTCGAGGGAGTTCACGGGGTTGCTCCCGTTTGTTGCTAAAACCTACTCGGATGAGAGGTTGAGGGTGGTCCGGTACGCTAGTGGGTTACCGTGGGACTACCAATTGGAGGTTAAGAGGGCGGTCACACTTGATGAGGCCATTAGTGCCGCCCGGGGTGTTGAGGAAGTGAACGAGGCACGTGTTGCCGAGAGGGCCCATGTGGGCGAGAAAAGGAAAGTCGAGAGCGGCTCTAGTTCGTTCAAGAAAGGGAAGTTCACTTCGAGCTTCTCTAAGCAAGGTAGTGTTGGCTCGTGCAAGAAGTGCGGGAAGTATCATGCCGGCGTGTGCCGAGGAGAGTCGAAGACTTGCTTTAATTGTGGGAAGTCGGGGCATATGGCCCGAGAATGCAAGTCTAAATCTTTGGCCGAGGTTGAGTGTTTCTCGTGCCACGAAAAGGGGCACTATAGCAATGTGTGCCCGAAGAAGGGAAACGAGTCGATGGTGTCCACGGCTCAAAAGAAAGTGGAACCGGCAAAAGTGAAGGGACGGTCCTTCCAACTCACTCGGGAGGAGGCGAAGGAGGCACAGATGTGGTGTCAGGTACTTTATTCATTAACTCCTTGCCAACTCATATTTTGTTTGATTCGGGTTCCAATTATTCGTTTGTGTCTTATGAGTTCGGTTGTAAATTGAATGTGCCATCCGACATGTTAGATGAGGTTTATGAGATAGAAGTAGCCGACGGGAAAACGTCTATGGTTGAATGTATTTATAGAAATTGTGAAATAGAAATAGACGGTAGAAAGTTTAAGGTAGATTTGTTGCCCATGGGAATTAGGGCGTTTGATGTGGTTATCGGTATGGATTGGTTGGGTATGCACCACGCCAAAATTTTGTGTGGAAAGAAAATTGTGTCGATTAGGACACCCGAGAATGAGAAAGTGTATGTCTATGGGGAGAAACGACATCACATGCCTAATGTGATTAGCGCCATTAAGGCGAGGAAAAGTATATCGAAAGGTTGTGCATCGTTTATTGCATATGTATTAGATGGCCGAAAAGAAAAGAAGACGATGGATAACGTCAAAATTATTCGGGATTTTCCCGAGGTATTTCCCGATGACTTGCCCGGTTTGCCACCGGAGAGACAAGTCGCGTTTAAAATTGATTTAGTGCCGGGGGCGACGCCGATTGCTCGTGCTCCCTATCGTTTAGCTCCCACCGAGATGCGGGAATTGATGACTCAATTGCAAGACTTGTTAGATAAGGGTTTTATTCGTCCGAGTTCGTCACCGTGGGGTGCACCGGTGTTATTTGTCAAGAAGAAAGACGGTTCGATGAGAATGTGTATCGACTACCGAGAGTTGAATAAAGTAACAATTAAGAACCGTTACCCATTGCCGAGAATTGACGACTTATTCGACCAATTGCAAGGTGCTAGTTATTTCTCGAAGATTGATTTGAGGTCGGGTTATCACCAAGTTCGGGTGAAAGAAAGCGACACCGAGAAGACGGCTTTTCGTACGCGTTATGGTCATTATGAATTTCTAGTGATGCCGTTTGGTCTTACAAACGCGCCGGCCATTTTTATGGATTTGATGAATCGGGTTTGTAAACCGTTTCTTGATAAATTTTTGATCGTGTTCATTGATGATATTTTGATTTATTCGAAAACCGAGGAAGAACACGAAGGTCATTTGAGGCTTGTGTTAGATGTGTTAAAACGGGAGAAGTTGTATGCTAAATTCTCAAAATGTGAATTTTGGTTGCGGGAAGTGCAATTCTTGGGTCACGTGGTGACGTGTGATGGTATTAAGGTTGACCCGTCCAAGATTGAAGCGGTGTCAAATCGGGAGCCTCCGAGGACTTCTACCGAGGTTAGAAGCTTCCTTGGATTAGCCGGTTATTACCGAAGATTTATACAAGACTTCTCGAGAATCGTGATTCCACTCACGAAGTTAACGAGAAAAAGTGAGAAGTTTGTGTGGGAGAAGAAGCAAGAAGAGGCGTTTAAATTGTTGAAGGAAAAGTTATGTAACGCGCCGATTCTTACGTTACCGGATGGTATGGAAGATTTTGTGGTTTATAGTGATGCTTCGAATCAAGGGCTCGGTTGTGTGTTGATGCAAAGAGGAAAGGTGATCGCGTATGCCTCGCGGCAATTGAAAAATGCGGAATTGAGGTACACGACACATGACTTGGAGTTGGCGGCGATTATATTTGCCTTGAAGTTGTGGTGGCATTATTTGTATGGTACTCGGTGTACGTTGTACACGGATCATAAAAGTTTACAATACGTGTTCACTCAAAAGGATCTTAATATGCGACAAAGAAGGTGGATCGAGTTGATCGCCGACTATGATTGTGAGATTGTGTATCACGCGGGAAAAGCTAATGTAGTAGCCGACGCCTTGAGCCGAAAGGTTTATGAGAACCCGAACCGAGGAATTTTAACACGTATAGAAGTCGTCTCGAGTATTATCGAAAGAATCAAGAATGCCCAACGAGAGGTTTTGGGAAAAGACGAGTTAAGACAAGAACGGTTAGGTAAGAACCAACATTTTCTCGAAAATGCACAAGGGTTGAAGACCGTAGGTGGTCGTATTTGGGTTCCTAAGTTCGGTGGCATCCAGAAAGAGTTGTTGTATGATGTGCACAAGTCAAAGTATTCGATTCACCCGGGAAGTACAAAGACGTACCAAGATATGAAACGGGTTTATTGGTGGCCCGGAATGAAGGCGAGGGTGGCCAAGTATATCTTTATGTGTGCCACGTGTGCACAAGTGAAAGCCGAGCATCAAGTACCGTATGGGGTAGCTCAATCATTGGTTGTACCGGCCGGGAAATGGGAAGACATAACTATGGATTTCATAGTAGGTTTACCGTAGACAAGTAGGGGTCACGATGCCATTTGGGTCATAGTTGACCGGTTGACCAAGAGTGTGTTATTTTTAGCCATCGAGAAACGTTGCCACTTGAGAAGTTGGCTAAGTTGTATGTTGATGAGGTGGTTCGACTCCACGGGGTTCCGTTATCGATTGTATCCGATAGAGACGCGAGGTTTACCTCGAGATTTTGGCGATCTTTACAAGAAGAGTTGGGTACAAAGTTGCGGTTGAGCACGACTTATCATCCGCAAACCGACGGTCAAAGTGAAAGAACGATTCAAACGGTTGAAGACATGTTGAGATCGTGTGTGTTAGACTTCAGTGGTAAATGGGATGAACATTTACCGTTAGTCGAGTTCTCGTATAATAATAGCTATCACTCGACTATCAAGATGCCGCCTTACGAGGCGTTGTATGGAAGAAAATGTAGAACTCCATCTTGTTGGTTAGAAGCGGGAGAAACGAAACTCACGGGTCCCGAGATCGTGAGAGTGATGAATGAAAAGATCGGTATTATCCAAACCAACATGAAGGTCGCCCAAGATAGACAACGAAGTTATTCGGGTTTAAAGAAAAGACCATACGACTTGGATGTCGGTGATATGGTCATGTTGAAGGTGTCACCTTGGAAAGGTGTGTTGCGGTTTGGTAAGAAAGGAAAACTAAGTCCGAGGTATGTTGGACCGTTTAAGATATTGAAAGGGGTCGGGCTTCAAGCGTTTAAGTTGGAACTTCCACCCGAGCTTCAAGGTGTGCATGACACCTTTCACGTGAGTTATTTGAAAAATTTATCGGGGAAGTTGAAAATATTATTCCGTTGCAAGAGTTGCGGGTTGACGGCCCGAACCGGTTAATCGAGGAGCCCGAGGCTATATTAGAAAAGAAAACAAAGAAGCTTCGGAATAAGGAGATCGAGTTGGTGTTGGTCAAGTGGAAGCATTCACTTGGGCCGAATTTGACTTGGGAAGTCAAAGACGAGATTCGGAAGAGGTACCCGGATTTCGTGAACTATGATGAGATTCCGAGGACGCAATCTTCTTAAGGGGTAGATAGTTGTAACGACCCGAAATTTGTAAATAAATAAATTGTACACAAATATGATAGATATGGATAAATCGTTTAAAGAATGTAGGAATTGGTATCGTGTCGTTTGGAGACCGTATGAGAAAGTTATGGGTGAAACCGGGTCGAGACCTAGACCGAAAAGTGCAGCTCAACTTCGTCGCACGAAGATTTGGACTCGTGGCACGAAGCGAGACAGAAACTCATTTTCGTGTCGCTGCTAACACGAAGATTTGGATTCGTGTCACGAATGGGCAACCCGCTGAACTTCGTGGCACGAAGATTCGGTCTCGTGGCACGAAGATGGTCTGAACAGCATTAAGGTCGGATTTTTGCTCATTTATTGCATACCAAAACCCTAGTTCTCTCCAATACGACCTTGTATATGTTTTTGAGTGGAAAACACCATTTGGAGCCAATTTCTTCATCAAATCTCGTGATTCATCACTCCTAGTTGAAGATTAGAGGTAAATCTTCACTCCTCCATCTTTGTAGCTCAAGATCTATCGATCTTGAAGCTTGGGTTTGAAACCCTAGTTCTTGGGGTTATGGGTTATGGTAAAATAAATTATGTATACACTTAATATATGGTATTTTAACAAGTGAAACAAGTGTATGGTTAAGATTGGTATGAATCTAAAGGGTTGGTTAAACCTAGGGTTTGTTTTTTTTGAACGTCTAGTTAGTAAGTTAGTGGTTCGAGCCTAGACAGTGACATCCACAAGGGGCAGTATGCCTTCCCTCGAACCTTCCACCTTTTTGTCCACGACGGGACTTGAACCCATGACCAATAGGTCATGGGCAACACCTTAAATCCTCCTTGGATACCACTAGGCTACAAGCCTTGGGTTAAACCTAGGGTTTGGTAAATCACCATAATTGGGGAAAAGTGTTAGTTGATGGTATCTAGTGATAAATGGATACATTATTAGTAGTATGTGATGTTGAACATTGTATGATTGTTGTATTAGGTTTTTGGTGAAGTCTTGGAAGTTTGACCGAATTGTGGAAGCAAGAGTTTTGGTGTCAAGAACACGGTTGGAGCATTAATTGCTAAGGTGAGTATGTGTGGACTTTATTGAGTACATAGTTATGAAAATACTTGTTATTATATATGTCGAGTCTATTTGATAATTGTGTAGAATTTAGCAAATATAGTTAGTTGCATATTGTTGAATATATGTAACTAACTTGTTGATGATTGATGTGATACCCAAAGGCTTTGATTGATATAACCGTCGAGTTATAGTAAGGTTGAGACGATGTGATGACGCGGAGGATCCCCGGTCATGAGGTATGGAATGGGGAGCATTTGGGCGGATCCCCATCGGCCCATTCCATGAAAATATCTGGAAGTAGTCCGGCGAGTAAGGCAGGTATAGGTAGATTGGGCGATTCCCTCTTGCCTTTACCTTGAAGCTTGTTAATGCGGGGGATCCCCGGTTAATGAGTTAATGTGGTTCTAGTTGGTTGGGGATGTCCCGACAACTAGATATGATTGCTAGGAAAGCAAAGTGTTAGAGTCACAATAGGGTGACTAGTTAGATGGATGACTTACTTATATGTTGTTTATATGTCATACGGTTATATTTATTATCGGGTCTAAACCCATGTAGCTCACGAGACGTTTGTGTCTCACGTACTCCTTGTTTGTTTTGCTATGTACTCAGGTTCGGGATCGAAGGTTTAGGTACGCATGGATACATATGCGGGGCCTAGAATAGAAGAACTTTAGATTGGATTTATGCTTAGCTTTGGTTTTGATCTATTTTGTAACACCAAACTTTATACTCTGATTTTCATACCAAAGGTTTTTGTAAATCCATATTTTGGGATAGTTCTTCTATTTATGAAAAATGATTTATTTTGGGCAAATGTTTTGTATTAAAATTTGAGGTGTTACAATAAGTATTTTGTTAGTTTTATGTGTTGGAAAGGTTATTGATAACACTTAGAGGTTGTTAAGTTGTCATGTATTTTGGTGAATTGTAAGTTGATGATTCGATTGTAGTTGTAGGATGTATTATTGATTAATAATCCGGTTTTGACCCGTTCGGGTGATTAAGTGGTGGAATGACTCAATTGTTGAATTTTGTATGTATAAGTAGTTTTAATATGCTTATGTGTTAGAAATGGTATTTATAATACTTGGTTGAAAGTTAGTGTTTATTATTGTCAATATTGGTGATTATTGATAAGTACCGGTTATTAACTCAGTGTTCTTTGGTGTACAGGATCCGAGGAGGAAACTCAGTGATATTAGCTCACTGAGTTACGGGAATTGAAGGTTACGGTGAGTGGATTTAACCTCCAACTTGTGTTTGGTTACCATCGGTTCAGTGTTACATGTTGGGCAGGAAAGATGCAGGAAAATACAGGAAAAATGCAGGAAACGTCCCCTGTAGTGAGTTCACGTCGTGAACTATAGTTCACGTTCGTGAACTATTGTTCACGATCGTGAACTTCTGATTTCAGGTTTTCGGGTCGTTTTTCGGGCGCGAATCTTTCACAGTTTGCTTGTTTTGTACCTGTTCGATCGGGTTAGACGAAATAGGATATGTGCACATAGATGAAAAGGTTTTGCTTGCTTGGTAGAAACAACTCGGTTAGTGGCAATCTAGGATAGGGATGAGATCAGTGTCGGAAGGATATCGGCTGAGCATAGTGTATCGACTAATAGGGTGTTCAACCTTACCTGTATACGTGGCACGGTTAAGGGGGTTTTACCCGGGGTGTTGGATACAGGCTATCGGTTACCGTGGTTTTGGCCGACCATGGTTTAAGGCCCGCAAAGCCACCGATCCTCTCTCTTAGTGGTTACCCTACGCGGAGATGTAGTAATACTTCCGTGTTTAGCAATCGGAGATGTAGAATTACTTCCGAGGTTAGTAGACGGATATGTAGAGTTACTTCCGTGCTTAGTGATTAGACAGTTAGCGGTTACTGGTTCGGTGGAACAGTGGTTCAGTGGAACAGTGGTTAAGTGGTTACGAGGTGTAACGATCATGGAGATGTTGGTGCTTGCTTGTTGAGCTTTATATAATTTGTAGATTATGTTCATTCACTTAGCTTTGTGCTAATCCCTCTTCGTTGACCCTTTTCAGGTTGATCGGTGCTTTGGACGGAATGGGTGACCAAGCTCAAATGGATATGTTTTGTAAAACGAGCCATGTTGTTATGTGACACCGTTTAATTATTATTGTTTTGGAGTTTATTTTGGGACGTTGGTTTGTAAACCTAAACTATTTATTATCTTTATGCTTCCGCACGCCCTTTTAAAATAAAAATAAAAACGCTTTCTAAATTTTGCGGTGTTACATGAGACTTTTAAACTGGGTACATAGCAAGTAGTTTTGAAAATGCTTATGATATTTTTATGGATCTTTATTAAATAATGTTTTGATAAAGATAGTGACTGAAAAGATAAGTAAGTAGGTATAATGTGATACTAGACTAGGTCTAGTATAATTGATGATTTTAAAGGTAAATATAACAAACAAAAAAAATTGGCAATGATTTTATAGCAATGAGTATCTATTGGTAAGATTTACTAATGAAAGTAAAGAACGAATATATATATATGAAAATGTATGATGTGACTAGTAATAATTATGTATTATAGTCAACAAAGAGATAAAAGTAATATGATATCGATAAATGAGAAATGTATCTTATGAAATATGTAAGTATGGACCTTCTAGGGTCATAGATGTAGAAGTAGATGTGAGTTGCTTATGATCGAGTCCATGGGACTATACAGGTACGTTCATACTATGTTGAACTAGTTATATATAGTTATTATTGGATAACTAACTTGTTTGATGATTTATGTAATAGCTGAATGCTTTGATTGAAATAACCGTTGAGTTATGGTAAGAATGAGATGATGTGATGATGTGGGGGACCCCCGGTCATGAGGTGTGGAATGAGGGGCAGTTGGGTGGATTCTCATCGACTCATCCACGTTAGTAGTCTTGCTAACTGGACGTATTCCGGCGAGTAAGGCAGGTACCGGTAGATAGGGCGAATCCCTCTTGCCGGTATCTTGAAGCTTATTAATGGCGATGGATTTCAGTTAATAAGTTAATGTGAAGCTTACTAATGGCGATGGATTTCGGTTAGTAAGTTAATGTGAAGCTTACTAATGGCGATGGATTTCGGTTAGTAAGTTAATGTGATTCTAGTACATATATGTTTATGTATTAGGTATGTTTGTGCTTCTAACTAGTTCGGGGGCAACCCGATAGTTAGATATGATTGCTAAGAGGGCATGAATCGATAGGGTCATAATAGGGTGACTGGACAACATTGATATAGTATATATATATATATATATATATATATATATATATATATATATATATATATATATATATATTTATGAACTGATTATTATTATTAGGGTCTAAAACCCATGTATCTCATGAGACTATTTTGTCTCACGTACTACGTTTATTTTTGTGGCTATGTACTCAGGTACAGGTTTGAGGTGATAGAAGGTTGCACTAGAAGTGTCCTAGAGATGTTTAGCTCGGGAGGTCATAGGTAGATCCCGATTGCCTATGGTCCTGATATACTTGGTGACACCGTATTTTTGTAAACTCTGATAAAGGTTTAAAGTTTTTGTTAAACTGTATTTTGGACTGTATGTCATTAAATTGGAAAAAAATATATTTTAAATGATTTAAATGATGTTTTAAAAATACGGATGTTACAACGAGTTTCTGGGATTTTTGAAGAGAACTGGATTTCTGTGCTATCTTATCGTTTTATACTTTTTCTATATACTTCCTCCGTATCAAAATAAGTGACACAAATTGGCTTACACGTTGTTTGAGGTAAAAGATTAAAGTAGAGGTTAAAATAGATTAAAGTACATAGTTAGTGGAGAATGAGTCCCACTTTTCTTGAATAAAGTGATATTAATGAGTTTTAAAAGTAAAATTAAGGGTATAAGGGTAATTTCATTTTATTAAAGTGGATAGTTAGTGGGTATGGGTCCCACTATTTTAACCAAATAAGGAAAGTTTTCAAAGTGTGTCACTTATTTTGATACACCTCAAAATGGAAAGTGTGTCACTTATTTTGATACAGAGGAAGTAAGTTAAGTTGTTTTAAGGGATACAATCGTCAAATTTCCATATAAATTTTAACATTTATCTTGATTTAGTAAATATGAAAAGTAGTATACATAAATGGCAAGAATTAATTAATAACAATTCTCTAAATTAAAAGACGAGACCAATACTTACTGTGATACAAAGGTAATAGTATTGATTTGACTATTCGTATTTGTTGGTTTGATTAAAATTATTAAAGTTATCTACATACATGAAATATCATTATGCTTTCAATTGTGTTATGTCAACTTTTACAAGTACTTTTCACATTACTACAGGAGCGAATTACATCTAAGGTCCATGTGGTTTACCACTTATTACAGCCACAGTCCCTAAACTTCATTAAGTACACTGGGAGTCCCTGGTGTTGCCACTTTGTTGCACCAGGAGTCCCTGAGCCAGACGTCCGTCTATTTGGTCTGTTAAATCCCACATGTGCAAAGCACATGATGGGTACTATGGTAATTTTACACCCTTGTCATATGTCTCTTCCCAATTAATTTGAACGTCTCTATCACTTCCATCTCATCCCTCCCTCTCTTTTCTCTCTGTTCCGAAACCCACCAAAAACCCTCCAAAAACCCTTACTTTTTGAGCAATGGCTGGCCAATCTAGCACCGGAAACGCTCCAGATGATGAGGAAAATGATCGCAACGAACTTTACGGTACGTATTTAGTGTATTGTCAATTTTTTTGATTTTTTTCTTACCATAATTTCATGAAAATTGATTTACAGAGCATTACCCAAACCTATTCTCCATACGTGTACATTATGGAGGTGTATTCACTGGTTCGGTACCTGGAAGAAAGTATGTTAACGGGAAGATAAAGTATGTTGATTGCATGGACATTGATTACTTCTCTGTAAATGTCTTGGATGATCTTGTTGAAGAATTGGGAATGAATGATGGTGGAATGCTGTTTTACCACTATGTTGAGCCTGGTAACGATTTAGATTTTGGTCTTAATCAAGATGTCCAGATTCCTGAATTTTGGGTTGATAGAGCATATTGGGTTGAGACATGGAATACAGTTTATAGCTTCAAAGTTGGACCAATCAATGGAAGGACCATGTGGCCTAAATCAACTGTGCCTACTTTACTCACTGCACCAAAGCATTCTAAGCCAATTGGAAGGCCTAGGAAGAAGAGAAGGAGGTCTGTAACTGAAGAAGTCACCAGGGGTGGGAAGCTGACCAGGGCAAAAAAACCTCTTATGTGCAGCATATGCAAGGGGGAAGGTCACAACAGGAGGACTTGCAGGGGGAATGGACAACCAAGCACTACTCAATAACCTTAAAGACTTTATGTTAATCTTGCTCTTAATCTTTTGTTTGTAGTGCTATATGCACAAATTAGCAACTATCAGTGTGTTTAAGTGTATGTTTAACTGTATGTTTTGTGTTGCTTTAGGCATAAACTATCAATCCTTTTGTTAATCTTTTGATTGTAGTACTATATGCACTGGTTGCCTGCATTTATATAGTTTACATGGTGCTTGGTTGGTTGTTTGCATTTAAACATGTGTTGTGTTAAATGCTGCTTGGTTGGTTGCTTGCATTTAAAACTGGTTCCCTGCATTTTTACATTTTCTGTGTTGTCTTAATTGGTGTTTGGTTGGTTGCATTTATATATTTTCTGCATTTATACACATGCTGCATTTAAACAGTCATGAAATCCAAAGATTCATTACATAAACATCCAACTTTGATTCATACATAAGATTCATTACAGATTTTACCAAAATACTGCTGCAGATTGCTACATTACCAAAAGATTGTACATATTACTACCATCCCAAAAAACCGAACACTACTAATCCACCATTTTAGAACATTACATAAACAAGAAACATAACCCAACTTATAACTAAATAATTCTTCAACTTCGAAATTGTGGCATCCTTCTGATTCACAAGTTCTTCAAGTTCATGCTTCGAGTTCAACAGACCTGGTATGATATCCCTTGCTCGTTCACACATTGCAGTGTCAATCCATCCCAGAAAGCTACAATTCGAGCCACGATCTGGACAACAATAAAATCGCCTACCTGGGTTCCTCGCAGTCCACGAGGTCCTGATTACTGCAACTCTTCCACACCAACAAAGAACCATGGTGACCTAATTTGAAGAACACGAAGAAGAAAGGGGAAAACGAGGGAATGGGGGGTTTTTTCGTCTGGTGGTGAACAAATTAATGGGAAAAAGGGTTTAAATATAAGACAAGGGTGTAAAATTACCATAGTACCCATCATGTGCTTTGCACATGTGGGATTTAACAGACCAAATAGACGGACGTCTGGCTCAGGGACTCCTGGTGCAACAAAGTGGCAACACCAGGGACTCCCAGTGTACTTAATGAAGTTTAGGGACTGTGGCTGTAATAAGTGGTAAACCACAGGAACCTTAGATGTAATTCGCTCTTACTACAGTTATAATACACTTTTAAAAATAGTCCCTACGGCCACACCCGCTTTCAATTAAATTTTTGAACATGTAGCTTAAATAGTGAAAATATAATAGTTATTTATTAATAAATTAACATAAATATTAAAATAATATGGCAAATATAAAATAATTATTTAAATATAAAATAAATCAAGATAAAATAAATTTCGTATAGCTTATCTTGGCCCATGTTACTAAAATATTGTGCAAATGTGCAATTGATTGTAATTCGGTTCCTATGCAATTAAAATATATGGTAGTTTGTCAAAATTGTTGTAAAAGCACATTATGGTCCACGTCCACTATTCCTTACATGACATTTGCTAATAGACTTACAAAACTTGAAAGTAAAATTCACATGTGGCTTTCATAGCGATCTTGTTCATTTGATCTATCTGACGTGGTCCATAAGTCTGTAAAAGAACCGAACGAATATAAACGGGGCCTTATTCGTGTTCGTTTGTTAAGGAAAAAATATGTTCGTGAACGGTTCACGAACACTTATCGAACAGAATTTTATGTTCGTGTCCGTTTATTAAGAAAATTTAGTGTTCACGAACGGTTCGTGAACGAGGGTAACAAACATAAACGAACACATACGAACATAAACAAAAACAAACGTACACGAAACAAACATAAACAAACACAAACATACATAAACGAACATAAACACAAGCGAACATAAACAAACTCAAACGAACACAAACGCACACTAACAAACGAACATAAACAAACACAGACGAACATAAACAAACTGAAACGAACACAAACGAACACTAACAAACGAACGTAAACAAATGAACACGAACGGATGTTCACGAACGTAAACGAACGAACGGACCTTTGTTCGTGTTCGTTTGTTTAACTAAACGAACACAAATCTTGTCCGTGTTCGTTTGTTTAGCTAAACGAACGAACATAAACGAACTCCCGCCGAACCGTTCGCGAACGGTTCGTTTAACGTTCGGTTCATTTACAGGCCTAGACGTGGATGGTCTAATAATATAATTGAGACGGTTATTAAAAGCTTTTCATATAGAAAAGTCTCATGCGTGTAGCTCAGTTGGTAAAATATGAATGTGATTTGCATAATAATAGATAATTTGCGGGTTTCAGCCTCGGACCTATCCATGATTTCCAAACGTTGGGTGAGTTAAAATATACCCTCTCGTCGAGTACCCTTGAAAGCTAGGTTCGATAGTACCGGTCAGGATTTCCCGATTCAACCTTTTTGCAAGATATAGAAAAATACAAACACAAGAATATAATAAGCATGTGGTAAAAAGAAAAATAGTTGCATCATAGCAAAGTTAAAATACAATAAATTACAAAGACGAATGTGATATGAGCCATACGTATTTTGCATTTTGTCTCGTATTACTAACTAGCAAGTATACACTGCGCGTTATTGTGGGTATTTTGAAAGGAATATTTATTGCGTTATTGTGGGTATTTTAAAAGGAATATTTATCTGTGAAGATGAACGAAACTCTATATATCTTACATTTAACCATACGCTGAAATAAGATATTAATACGTTTATTTTTACATGAACGTAAAAACTTTCTTTTTGAATCAACTTTATTTCACTGAATTTGTTTAATTAATGAAAAATGTATGGCTTCATTTGTAGTTTTATAAGATTATTTAAATATTTCACCCTTTGATTTATAGAAAAATCAATTTAAAGAATTAAAAAAGAAAATTAAAGAACTCACGGCTTACTATATGCATGCACAAAACATTAGCCGGCTGACCTAGTATGTGGACATGATTTAATTCGACCTTTTCACTATATATTAGAGTATTCTGAAGTTCATTATAAGACAAAACACTGTTTATTAGTTATAGAATCTTTCTAATTTGTTTAGTTTTGTCTCATTAGATATTAAAAATTTGTTTATTATTCTATTTGTCACAATATTTAACCACACATTTTTTTAAAACGACTATAAATAAAATAAAACTAGCGAGAAACTAGAAAAATAACAAATTACAAAAAATTTATAGGAGTTTTCATCCAATCTATCCAACTAACCTCTAAACTTAACATTGCAATTACAAATCCAATTAAATGAGTATTCTTTAATAAGATCAAGAATACTATCTTTACGCATTTCCTTTTCCTAAAAAATAAGAGCATTTTGAAATCTTCAAATCATCCAAACAGTCACCGCTTCAGTGATCATCCTATGCTTGGCAATGCCTTCACTTGTGTCAACCCAAAGCAACAAATCTCGGACGTCTTCAACATCTGCGACAATCACTTGTAATTATGGAAAAATTGCTACCCAAATATGTTTTGCCATATCACACTCCCAAAAAAAGATGTTTTGAATCTTCAATATCAATTTTACCACTCAAAAGGTAACCAGCCAAATATTGAGACAAGAAATAAACTTTTAATGACTAACAAGAAACAATTCGAAGTCAACAATGTATGACAATTGATGCTCCCCACTAGCTGGTAAGATTTAGTGTATGTTACTTATAAGAATTTCATCATTTTTTCAGATGTGCGTGAAAAATGTTTTTTAAATAACAATCTACAAGATGATGTTTATGTGAAGCAATCGTTGGGTTTTGAGAATCCCAAGTATCAAGGGAACTTGCATTGTCTCAAACACTCCACACACATGATATTGCACCTTCTTAGACCGGTGCCATCGGGTGGAACCGATGTCGTCGGTTGGGGTGTTTTTCCTCCTACACCGTTGGCACCATAAGATCATTTGTAGGCGTCGGTTGCTTTGCGCCAGCTTGGGGACGGGAGCGAGGGAGGGATCAACTGAGGATGGTGGGCCGAAAGGGGTATTTTGTGTGTACGTGTATTTTGTAACGGTGAGTCTCAAAAAACTGAAAGGAAGAGGTATTATTAGCATGAGTATGTCCGTTTAATGTCGTTGGAGGGTGATCTGACGTGGCGTTGATTTGAGAAGTTGGGAGTGGTCTTCTTTTTCTTTGTGTTGAACGAAACTCAAAGTAAGATTGGTAAAACTTTATTCAGTATCATTATTAATTTTACTACATATGACAATATTAGCATGCCATTAGGTAATGCCAATTATTTATAATTTTGCTTGTTACATTTTTCTAAAACCAAAATGGCCGCAACTGACAAAATAAGAAAGTGAACATGATCGAATCTGGTCCGAGATGCGATATTTAACAAATACTCCGATTTTATCTCCACCTGCATTCATCATCTCTCCTCCTCATTGCAAACGCCTTTCTCAATCATCATCCTCGCCTTCTTTATTACAGTACGTTATCTCTCCATCTACTCTCTGTGTTTTTCTATGCTTTTTTCTTCTTCACTAGATTAGTCAATTCTGGAATGAAGTTATAGGGTTAATCTCAGATTCAAGTGAAGAATTGAGTTTTTGACCTGAGAATTTATGTAACACGATTAGATAACGATCGGTACTTAGAATTTCTATCGCCTAGTTATTCAATTTGTCTCAAAACTTTGACTTCCTTTTTCTGGCTTCGGCTTAATCAGTGTCTCTATTTATAATCACTCTGACTTGAAGTTGAATAATCATTCGGAAACTGATTATGATTCTGTCTTACTAATCATCTAGGGGTTGCAAGAAAACTGATTATTGTGTGATTTTTGTTCTTCAGTCAAGGCATAATAATCACTTTTAGAACACATATCCAGATGCCCCCTAATACCCTTGAACTAAGGAAATAGTTAGGTTGTATAGTATCTTGACTTAATTATTTATCAAAACTGTATAATGTATATATTTTTATTTTTATTTTTGTGAAATGAATTTCTAGCAAACTCCTGCGGGTCTGCTCAAGAATGGATGGGTCTGGAGTTAGCCCTGTGAAAGAAGTTGAAGCCAGTTTAGATTCATTCATCGAGGAAGAATACGTTTCTCAGTCAAAAGTGTATAAAGAATTCACAAACATATCTACAATTGATAAAGCATGGACCTTTAAATCCCCCAATGGTACACACACACACACACAATTTTAATATGTTGATTTTCAGTTATTTTTAATTTTCTTTGTATTTCACTAAATTAAATTATACTGCAGGTGTGAAGACTCGCACGATGTTTTCAATTAGCCAACCAAATCTTTTAGCAAATAAAAAGAAGAAACTCATGTTATCGAGTGTCATTTCTAAAGATTCAAATGGTGGTTTAGATGTCGAATGGGGACCATTTCCAACTGAAATTACAGGTGCATCTCTCATGGTTCCTTCACCATCAGGATCAAAGCTTCTCATTGTAAGAAATCCTGAAAACGATTCACCAACTCTGTTTGAAATTTGGGGGCCGTTTCAGTTAGAAAAGGAGATTCGTGTTCCTCAATCTGTTCATGGTTCTGTTTATGCAGATGGATGGTAAAGTTAACCACATTTTGAATATGATTATTGACTAACGATAATTAGATAATCAGCTGTTACAAAACATGGTGATCAGGTTTGAGGGAGTTTCATGGAGTTCAGATGAAAGTCAAATTGCTTATGTGGCAGAGGAACCAGCTGTCACCAAACCATCATTTAATGATGGCGGTTACAAAAAAGAGAGTGCTGACAAGGATTGTAACAGCTGGAAAGGTCAAGGGGATTGGGAAGAAGACTGGGGTGAAGCCTATGTTGGAAAAAGGCAGCCTGCTCTATTTGTCATTAATATTAACAGGTTAAACAATTACCTATTTAATTTTCTCATAATCTAAATTTTAAATATAAACGTTTATCTTATATTTAGAGTAAATTACCCTAATGGTCCTTTAGGTTTGTATCATATTACATATTTGGTCCTTTACTTTCATAAATTACACTGGCAGTCCTTAAATCTGAAACTATTGACACGCTTTTGGTCCTTTACCTAAACAGATGTTAACATTTTCCATCAAACAAACGGGTTTTTATGGGTTTCAAATTGGTGAAGAAAAAGGGGAAAGGACAGATTTACCCCATCGTGCATCGCACGTGACCAAACTTGACGGTAAAAGTTAACGTCTGTTTAGGTAAAGGACCAAACGTGTCAATAGTTTCAGAAATAAGGACTACCAGTGTAATATATGGAAATAAAGGACCAAATATGTAATATGGTACAAACCTAAAGGACCATTTGTGTATTTTACTCTTATATTTATTTATTATTTTTGCAGTGGTGATGTTCGTGCTGTAGATGGGATTGGGAGGTCATTGAGTGTTGGACAAGTTACGTGGGCCCCAACAACAAAAGAAGGGATACATGAGTATCTAGTGTTTGTTGGGTGGCCATCTGACACTAGGAAATTTGGAATGATTTATTGTTTTAATAGACCATGTGCTTTATATGCTGTAAAAGCTCCAGTATATGGATCAGATAATGCTAGAAATGATGATGATAAGGCGGTTATAAATCTGAGTCAACACGGCATCAGTAGTGCTTTCCTCCCACGATTCACGTAACTTAATAATAATTTATAATATTTTATATTATATACATACAGATAAGGTGGTTGTGAATTTGTAAACATATGTTAGTTATGTTTGTTGGTTTTCAGGCCAGATGGGAAGTATCTTGTGTTTTTATCTGCCAAAACATGTGTAGACTCTGGTGCACATTCAGCTACACAGTCTCTTCATAAAATTGAATGGAATAATGATGGAGAACCAAGTCCTTCCAAGATCCTTGATGTGGTTAGTTGAAAAAAAGAGCAAATTACACAAATGGTCCTTTAGGTTTGTACCATATTTTTGGTCTTTTAGTTTCATAAATTACACTGGTAGTCCTTGTTTTTGAAAATACTGACACGTTTGGTCCTGTAGCTAAACAAACGTCAACTTTTCCCGTCAAGTATGATGCACGAAGGGGTTTCAAATTGGTGAAGGGAAAGGGAAAAGGACAGATTTACCCCCTCGTGCATCAAACTTGACCATACTTGACGGGAAAAGTTAACGTAAACGTGTCAATAGTTTCAGAAAATAGTGACTACCAATGTAATTTATGAAACCAAAGGACCAAATATGTAATATGGTACAAACCTAAAGGACTATTTTATGTAATTTACTAAAAATAAAAAAATAAATAAAAAATAGTTTTTTTTAATTTATATATTTTGGAAGCATTTAAAAATGCATAAATTTGTTTTTAGGTTCCAGTTGTGATGTGTCCCGAAGACGGTTGCTTTCCTGGGATCTACTGTTTTGATGTGCTTAGTAAACCGTGGCTTTCAGATGGATATACAATTATATTATCTTCCGTTTGGGGAAGCACTGCAGTAATAATTTCTGTAAATATACTAAGGTATATATATATAATCGTAATTAAAAGTTAAAACCTTCACCTTCCTTAAAAATAGATAAATATCATTCATGTGTTGGCAGTGGGAAGTTTCAAGAATTACTCCAAGTGATTCAAATCATTCATGGAGTTTACTTGCACTTGATGGCAACAACATCCTTGCTGGTACTAGATTAAGTTTTCAAAAACATTAGATTTATAAAAAATTTAATAATAATTTATTAAATAATTTTGTTTTGTGTTCATGTTTGAAGTGTGTAGCAGCCTTATAGATGTCCCTCAAATCAAATATGGTACGGAGGAATCTAAAGATGCCATGTGGCGTTGGCTAGATGTTTCAAGCCCTACATCTGAAAGCCAAGAGAAAGTAATTATAATTATAATTATAATTATCTTAATCTTACTTCGTATATGAATGTATTTATTTTATTAATAAATGCTATCTTGACCAGGTGAAATCTTTAATTTCATCTCTCCAATTTGACATATTGAAGATACCGGTAAAGAATGTGACTGAGAACCTCACGAAAGGTATCGTTTAAAAATATCAAATTTCAACATTTTTTCAATATTTTATTATTTTATGGACGTAATTTTAGGTGGTAAAAAAGCTATAGAAGCAATATATGTATCCTCAAAATCAAAAGGTGATGCTTGTGACCCAATGATTGTAATCCTTCATGGGGGCCCACATGGTGTTTCATTGTCAAGTTTTTCAAAGAGTTTGGGTTTTCTTTCTTCAATTGGTTACAGTTTGCTAATTGTTAATTACAGGCAAGTTTTCTGCTTCTAAATAATCTCTCATATGTGTAAATTATAATTCCAATGCTAAAATCAGGATCATTCCCCCATTTCCATTGTAAACTTATTTAAAATTATAATACTATTTATTATTTGATTATAATGAATAAGGTTGAATCAAACCTCATTACTTAATAGGTTTTGTAAATTCTAACTTAATTAAATATTACAAGTAGATAAAATCTATTAATCAATAAATTATATTTTATCATCAATTTATTATTACATAAGTGATCTTGTTATGGATTAAAAACTTATTAAAACAAGAAAATTAAACCTCTAGAGAAAACATTAAATAGTAGAAGATACATAATAAAATTCTTTAGGGTTTTTTTTAATTCTTGCAGAGGTTCAATTGGATTTGGTGAGGAAGCATTGCAATCAATTTTGGGGAAAATCGGATCACAGGTTACATTTTATCAAATTACTTCATCTTTATTCCAGAAGTGAAATCAATTTTTTTTAAATTTTAAATTGGTCTTTTTTTTTTATATGAAGGATGTAAATGATGTGATTACAGCTGTCGACCATGCGATTGCCATGGGGCTGGCAAACCCATCAAAAATAGCAGTTCTTGGTGGGTCCCACGGTGGTTTCTTGACTTCCCACTTGATCGGGCAGGCGCCCGATAAGTTTGTTGCAGCTGCAGTTAGGAACCCGGTTTGTAACCTTGCATTGATGGTTGGTACATCAGATATTCCTGATTGGTGCTTTGTGGAGACATTTGGAACCCAAGGCCTTTCTACTTATACTGAAGCTCCTTCACCTGAATTACTTTCTGTTTTTCATCAAAAATCACCTATTTCACATCTTTCAAAGGTATCTTCCTTATTAATACAAATCAGAATAATTCTACAGGATAATTATTATTTTTATTTATTATTATAATTATTATTATTAGTAGTAGTAGTAGTAGCAGTACTAGTAGTAGATAATAATAATAATAATATTAAAATTATTATTATTATTATTATTAATATTATTATTATTGTTATTGTTGTTGTTGTTGTTGTTATTATTATTATTATTATTATTATTATTATTATTATTATTATTATTATTATTATTATTATTATTATTATTATTATTATTATCTTGAGGTTTTAGTGATGAAATGGTTTTGATATATTGGGGAGTTGGTTTACCTTTCGAAAGTAAACTAGGGGAGAGCTAATCGAAAGTTGATTAATCTATCTTTTATTATTTGTTTTATTGTATTTGTTGTTGGTTCGTCGTATCACTTATCATTTATTGTACATTGACCAACACTATTGACTGTAATTAAAATTACTGTTATGTAATCGATTATGATTACTTTGATGTGCATTTAGCTTTTTATTATTGCTTTTTAATTATGTATTATTTCCAGGTGAAAACTCCAACGCTGTTCCTGTTAGGTGCTAAAGATCTTCGTGTCCCAGTTTCAAACGGATTGCAAGTAAGTACAATTGCTTATTAATTATGTGTTTACGTTATTTTAAGCAATTATGATTTATGTAAACGATCTTGAAATTCTCCATTTTTTTTGTGGGCCCCACAGGAAGGCGAGTTTCATAGAAAGTAAAGTTTAATTTAAATGAAATGAAATTGAAAATTCTCATATTTTTTAGTTATATGTGTATATATAGACTAAGTGTTAACTGCACCAAGGGTGTACCAAACACTTAAATGATACAAATTTTGGTATGAAACGTGACAAATTTGTAAACGTAATTATGATATTAGTGTATTTATGACTGCTTATCATATGATTATATTATTGAAAAAAAAACTACCAAACGGTGGCGGCCGAATTGGGAAAATAGTAAGCCATATAGTATTGATTATTTTATCATAAAATATATCAAAACATTCTTTTCAAAATTGATTCTTCTATACTCTTATAGTGAGAATTATTATATTTAATATTGAAAACGTTATCATTTTTTGGCCATGGGTGTATCCCCTATATATATTGCTTGTATTATATTTTGATCCTGTTATATGTGGATACTCATCGTTGTATATGATATGGAAAGTTTGCAAGGGCATTGAAGGAAAAAGGAGGAGTCCCAGTGAAAGTGATTGTTTTTCCTGAAGATATACATCCTATTAACAGGTCAACATTTATTTAATAAATAATAATAAAGTAGAAATTCATTATACTAATATGTTTTTCTATCTCTAGTCAAAACATATTTGTTTGATTTTCATCAATTTCAAACATGTAAATACTTACATTACAGCCCACAAATTGTATACGATAATAACAAAGTGATTGATTTGTGTTTTTCGTGTTGCAGACCACAATCAGATTTCGAAAGCTTTGTCAACATTGGAGTTTGGTTCAAGAAATATTGCAAGTAAACTGTTGTGTAATGATTTAACTTTCTCATTTTATGGGATAAGTTGGATGCATCTATTACCATCCCTTTGTATGTTTTTTTCTTTTCTTATTATTTTCAAAAATTAATATTACGGTTTCGTATTAGCCAATATTATATTTGAACACAAAACCTTGTAGTAAACCGAATAAAGTTATTAAACCAGTTATCAAAAATCCTTTTTCTAAGAGGGTGTTTGGATCTGTGGCTTGAAAGAAACATTTTATGTATATGTTTTTATTGTTTGAAATTGCAAAATTTGATTTTTTCGGTGTCCTGCCAAACTTAAAATGAAAATATTAATCAGGTACAAACTTATACTTCTTCCGTTTCAAAATAAGTGATACAAATTAGTATTCACAGTTTTTGAGGGTTTAAATTTAATAATTAATTAGACTAAATTTAATAGTTAGTGGAGAATGGGTCCCACATATATTGATTAAAGTGGATTTAATGATGTTTAAAAGTAAAAAATAGGGGTACATGTGTCCTTAATTTTGTTAAAGTAGATAGTTAGTGGGTGTGGTCCCCACTACCTTTTACCAAATATAGTAAATTTTCAAAGTTAATCACTTATTTTAAAATATGAAAAGTGTATCACTTATTTTAAAATATGAACAGTGCTGTTTCAAGTTTATTTGAGGCCCGGGGCAAGCTTACAAATCCACGGAATTTCAACAAGTGTCTAAAAAATTAATATAGTGCAATTTCAACAAACCAAACAAAGGGCCTTCATTTGTAAAAAGGAAAAAAAAAGTATTCAATTAGGCATTTCATCATACAGTTAATATGCATATAAAACTACATAAAAGCTAAAGTGAATCAAGCAATATCAAAAATGGACTTAATGGGAAAGGAATTCTCAGCTAAAGAAAATGAGGACATAATTACATAAAGCAATACATTTATTTGAAAAGAGAAAGAAACCAAACCTTCGTGAATAAGTGAATGTTAAGCGAATCTTAAAACTTGATTCTAGAACTAGAATGCTTAAATCGTTTACATTGGAAGGAAAAACAAAGATGCAAGTTGCAAGATCAAAGGGAAACCAGAGAGATCAAAGAGACGCTTAAGATTCTGATTTTTTAGAAATGTCAATTGTGAAGATATTTCGAGTCATGAACGCATTTGAATATTAGATGGCTCAAATGCTGAATTTATTAACTGGGTTTTAGACGGAATACAATGGACTGCTATCTACTATGTATTGGGCCTATATTGATATCAACGGATTTCTGTCTACTTAAGAACCTGGCCCAGTTTATTATATATACAATACAATGTACCATATTACAAATATGGGGCCCTTGAAAATGTGAGGTCCAGGGCGATCGCCCAGCCCGCCCAGCCTCAGAGACGGGCCTGTTATCACTTATTTTGAAACCGAGGAAGTATGAAACATGAGATAAGATCTCTCATGGGTGGATGGGTAACCATATGATAAGATCTCTCAGCATATCTTAAATAGGGGACAAGTAACTTTATTGTTATCTTTCATTCATTTGATGTTTAAATATTAGGCCATCATTAACAAAAATGTGTTTTTATCGAATATTTAAGATTTAAATCAATAAAACTTGTAATAATTAGCTTCAAAAAATGCAAGTGCTAAGGCTATGGGGTATGAGCACCACCATAACACAATTTTTTCTACTACATCATCTGCCACCTCAGCAACCACACCACACCACACCACTTTATCCAGGAAATACCCATCATACCACACCACACCATTTTTTTTTCCAACTCATAATTTCTTTTCATTTATTTTATTAAATAATTACCATTTCTTACTAATTATTACTTATTTTTACTATCTTATTTTTAAAACTACACCATAGAGGCTATATAAAATCTGTCCAATTTAATTAAAAAACTTAGTCCAAGCCCAAAATAAAAAAAATTCAGCCCAATATTTAAAATTGGCCCATGTGAATTAGGTTTTCCCTCCCTTCTTTTACAAGTTACGTATTTTCAGCCTCTTTCTCCGGCAGCCTCTTTCTCCGGCAAGTGCATCAACCATGTATGTTTTCAAGCCAAAACACCCTCCAACGGTCAAAAAAGCAACACCCCACGCCCGTTAAGACCCGTGCTCGTTACACCCGGTGGTCACGCCGTTCCCCCACGCCGTGTAGAGGGGCGGTGTTCCTTCCTCTTTAACGCCGTGACCAACAGGCCACCTCAGCACCACGCCAACGCCCTTCGTCCCATACCGTGTAGCCTAAACACTTACATAATTCTAACTGGATAATTGCACAAAGTAGTGGGCTAGGTTATTTGACAATTCGGATCATTATATAAATTGTAAATCATTAAAATTAATTAGGGACATCGTAGAATTGATTCCTTTTCCAATAATTTGGAATGATTTTAAGTCCCATGATATATATATAAAGACTAGCTTCATAGCCCGCCCGATTGGGCAGGCATGCTTCAAGATTTATATTATAAAAAAATACCAACAAATATTAATAATTTAAAAATGACATAAGAATCGATAGCTGTAATGATGAGTTTGTACAAAATTTGATAATCTCTTTTTACCTATATTATTTCTTCTCTCAATAATTGATAAATCCATAAACAGCAAATATGCACCAAACAGCCCTCCTTTCGAATCTGCCCTTCTGCTGCCTTTTTAAACCGAAAATATGCACCAAACAGCAAAAACAGCAGAAAAAAATCGGAAAAATCCCAGAAACTCCATAAAAACAGCAAGTAAGGCCCACAAAAAAATTCAGTTTCAAAAATCCACCCCAACTGTCTAAAACTGACCAAACAGTCCAAAAAACCCATTCGGTCCGTTTTCAAGAAAAAAATCAGAAAAATCCCAAAAACATCTGAAAAATGGGAAATCGTAATCCTAAGTCTTCCACAAAAAATCAGCTTAATCCAAGAAACCAAACTTCTGAAAACTGTCAAAACTGTCCATTTTGACTTAATATTTTTCAAGTAAATTAGGGACAGTCTTGAAGTGGTCAATAGCATCCAGAAAAAATCGCAATAAATCTAATAAAATCCCTGAAAATATAAACCATTGTTCCAACACTGTATAAAACTTTGCAGGCTGATCAGACCATTAGAAATACCGAAAATACCCCTCTGACAGTGAAGAATTTTCCCGACATAATTCAAAAAAATCCCAAAGAATTCTGAAAAATGGGAATTCATAAACCCAGGCGTTCCACAAAATTTCAGCGTGATCAGAATAACCAAACAACTGCAGGTCCTGAAAACAGTCCGTTTTGACCCGAAAAACTTCAAGAAATTCCAAAAAATTCTAGAAAATATCAATAAATTTCAGAAAAAATCCAGAAAATTCCGAAAAATAAGGAAAATAAAATTAATCCTAAAAATATCCAAATTTCTGCATTTACCATGGATATTGACATGCATTCCGATTAAAAACCAACAAAACATCTTTAACAGCTCGGTGAATAATTCCGGGTGATTTTCTGACCCGTTCATTGTAAATGTTTTTCCACTACTTGTTTGTCCATATGCAAATGCAGTACCTACACATAGCAAATAATTTTAAGATTATAAATTAAATTAATTATAAAAAAAATCATAATTAGTAAACAATTACCATTAAAACCATCAACAACATCATGAATAATGTCCTTGATGAGGTGGTCATAAACGCTAGGATTCGAGCAATCTTGATCGAAAACATGATCTACATTGGTATAAACATTAATACAACATTAATTATAAGAAATTAAAAGAACTATATAAATAAAAGATTTAGAAAAATGTTGGTGGTCCCAAAACGGTCAAATTAGGGTTTTGCACGAGCGATCCCAAAACGGAAATTGGAGGTGTACCCCCCCTATTTCACCAATCTTTTTCTACTCGTATTACTTGTATAATCTACATGGTTCTAACATCTAACAACAATATCTTCAACATTTACGAAACAAATATCTAATTTGGAGATGAACATTAGCATGTTTGACCTCAAAATGTAAATACTTCAAATTTTGAGGTTAAATGTTTACATAAGACAGATGTCATAAAATACTAAAATAGTAATATACTTTATTTTATGGCTCGTTCAGTTAATTATAATGTTTTTATAAGAGTCCATGCCGACATTATAACATCTTTTTTGCTTGTACATAATAAATACAGCGTTAAAAGTCGAAAAAAAAAAGATTATTATTATCAAAATGTACCATAAAAAGTAATGATTAGCGAAACATACCACCACCTAAAGTATATTGTTATTTTATAGCATTTGCCCATTTTCATACGATTGTCCAACTTATATAATTAACATCATTTAATAAATGGAACTTCAAAAATTTTAACTAACAAACATGTAATTCAAACATGAAAAGTACTATTTTTGACTTTATATGTCAAACCGATGAATGATAAACTTAAAGAAAGAAAGAGGAATACCTGGAATGTCATCAATGTGCTGAGCATGAGTACCAATATGAACTCAAAGTACTGGTCAATTGACCACAATGATTCAACACCTTCTGCATAATTAACAAAGAAATTTAAAGTAGCTGGAGTGAGAATAATGTACGAAAAAACGATCCCGGTGTAAAAAAAAGCGATGATCCTAAAACAATGGAGCCCACGAATTTTTGTTTGGGTCTCGTTAATCCTCCACTTATTAGACTACAATAAAAAAAACTTCCCCAATTATAGAATGAAAAAGTGTCAATTTTATGCATAACAATGCATAGATTATAAGTTACTAAAATACATACATAAGGGGTTTCCTACCGTAGAATGTTTGGTTTAGGGCTGCAATTTGATTCATCGATGTCGTCTCTCCTACTCTTACTTAGACGGCTAGAAAGGAAGTTGTGAGATGTTTCCTGGAATTCAAAAGGCAAAAGCACATCAAAATCACTGGTGTAACGGGACTTGAAAAACTATTTTCTACTTTAAAGATGCATTGAGTCATGCAGATGCCATTGAGGCATTTGTTTCAGATTCCGCCCAAAATTGAATCAGACCAAGTATAATTTTATCAAAAAAATGAATATTGAGGTATTAAAACAAAAAAGTAGAGCTTGGATTTTTCATCGATCAGATCTGGGAGGAGATAATCGAAAAAAGCATAAAAATTGCTTGCCCGTTTGATTTGTTACAGATTTGGCATTGGTTGCTCGTAAGATGGATGCTGTAACATCCTAAAATCGGCCTAGTAGTTTTAGGTATATATGGATATTTGATAAATATTTATTTGACCATAAGTGGAATAAAGTGACTAAATGTTAAATAAATTGTTTGACCTTTTGTCCTTTTGTGATATTTTAATCAAGGGATTAAAATATCCGGTTTCTGAAATGTTTAAAGGATTGTATGATTTTTTATACTTTTGGATTCTCCTTTTAATATCGTTTCCGATTATATTTTCGTTGCTAAAAATAGTGTTCGTTTGGTATTTTAAATAAATTAGCTACGAACGAAACTTTTAGATTGTATTGCTTAAAAGTGGAAAAGAACACCAAGTGGGCCACACCCTCCTCATTTGGACGGTTTTTGTGATGGGGAAAAGCCCCATCTTTTTGTCATTTTCATCCATCTCTCTCTCTCTCTCTCTACGTGATCCATCTCTCTCTCTCTCTAACCTCTCTCTAAAATCTCCATCTTCTTCTTCATTGTTCTTGAGCTCCAAGGAAGATCTTGTGCTTATTTCTTGGTCAATCATTAATCCGAACCCATTTTTGGATAGCTCTTGAGGTAAGCTTTAATCTATAGGTGTTCGTTTTCGATTCCATGCTAGTTGATTAAACTAGGGTTTATGATTCTTGGGGTTTTGTTAGTGAACCTTGTTATGGATGGTATATTATGTGTTCTTGCAAGTTTTGAGATGTATTGTGGTATGAGTACAAGTAATTTAGCACAAGGTACAACCATTTTAGCAAAGTGTACAAGTTGGTGTGTTTATGTTAAAAGTAGGTTTCATGGGTTTTGACAAACCTTGGATTTCTTGTTGTTTGAATGCTTGGAATTGTTCATTAGGTTGAGAAAACTTGTTTAGTAAGTTATGGATGTTGAGAAATCAAGTATTGTATGTTTTGGTGGTTTATGACTTGATTTGGGTGAGATTGTTAGTTAAAACAATTGTTTAAGTTTATGTAGAAATTATGAACCAATTATTGTGTTAAATGACTAGTTGGTGGAAACATGGCATTGGTGTGTTTTTGCCATGTTAGTTATGGATTATGTTAAGATTGGTGAGATTGTTGAAATGCTAACTAGTGTTTGGATGTTTTTGGTTAAAATGATGAACTAGTAATTTGGAAGTAAAATACATGGATTGTTGGTATTTATGAACTTGGTGAATGGTTACAAGATTATGACTTGCTAGATGTGGTAGTCATGGACTTTAGTTGTGAAATTGCTTATGTAATAGTCATGTTCGGGCTTTTGACCCGTTTGGGCCAATTGGTAGTAAGTGACTTAAGAAACTTGGATTGTGCAAGTATAAGTGTTTTGTTAGAAATGTTATTGATAACAATTGGTGAATTGTAAGTAAATGATGTGGTTGTAGTTATAGAAAGTATTATTGTTTAATAATCCGGTTTTGACCCGTTCGGGCGATTAAATGGTGGATTGACCCAATTGTTGAATTGTGTATGTATAAGTGAGTTTAATATACTTATGTGTTAGAATTAGTACTTATAACACTTGGTGGGAAGTTAGTGTTCATTATTTTTAATATTGGTGATTCTTGATATGTACCGATTATTGACTCGGTGTTCTTTGATGTACAGGATCCGAGGAGGAAACTCAGTGATATTAGCTCACTGAGTTACGGGAATTGAAGGTTATGGTGAGTGGACTTAACCTCCAACTTGTGTTGATTTCATTGGTTTGGTATTGCCGGTTTGGGGAAAGGTGCAGGAAAATACAGGAAATATGCAGGAAAATACAGGAAAAATGCAGGAATCAGTCCCTGGAGCAAGTTCACGATCGTGAACTTTGAGTTCACATCGTGATCTATAGTTCACGTTCGTGAACACCCAAGTTCACGTTCGTGAACTCCGAGCGGGGTTCTTTCGGGTCGTTTTTTGGGCGCGAATCTTTGACAGTTTGCTTGTTTGGTACCTGTTCGATCGGGTTAAGCGAGATAGGATATGTGCACATAGATGAAAAGGTTTTGCTTGATTGGTAGCAATAACTCGGTTAGTGGAAATCCAGGATAGGTAAGAGGTCAGCGTCGGATGGATAACGGCTGGGCATAGTGTATCGACTAATAGGGTATCCGACCTTACCTGTATGCGTTACACGGTTAAGGGGAGGGAGTTGCCCGGGGTGTTGGATACAGCGCTAACGGTTACTGTGGTTCTGGCCAACCACGGTTTAAGGCCCGCAAAGCCACCGTTCCTCAGTGATAGTGATTACCCAACGCGGAGAGGTAGTAATACTTCCGTGTTTAGCAATCGGAGATGTAGAATTACTTCCATGCTTAGTGATTAGACAGTTAGTGGTTGCTGGATTAGTGGAACAGTGGTTCGGTGGTACAATGGTTAAGCGGTTACGAGGAGTAACAATCGTGGGTCGAGCTTTGTATAATTTGTAGTTTATGTTCATTCACTTAGCTTTGTGCTAATCCCTCCCTCGTTGAATCTTTTCAGGTTGATCGGTGCTTTGGACAGGATGATTGACCAAGCTCAAGGGGTTGTGTTTGTAAAGTGAGCCATGTCGTTTAAGTGACACCGTTATTGTATTGTTTAAGCAATGTTTATTTTGGAAACTTATTGTGGGACCTTGTTTGTAACTAAACTAAACTAAACTAACCTAAAGGATAACCTAATCGCCTTCGGGCATTTAAAAAAAAAACGCTTTCTAAATTTTGCGTTGTTACAGATGCGCTGGTGGAGGGGTTATTGAAGAAGAGTGATGGGTTGTGGGATAAGAGGAGAGGTAGAGAGAAGACGGTAATGGTGCTAAGGTTTAGCAGAATGTCGATTAAAGCACATGAGGTAGAGAGAAGACGGTAACGATTTTGTTCATGAGATGCTAGATCCAATCGCTGAATTACACGTGGCAAAACCGTCCAATGGGAGAGCTCGGAATTGCCTTGTTGTCAAACCCAAGCCAAATTAGGCCTCATATACAGTAGAAGATTTCCAATTTATAGACAATATACTTTGAAAAAATGATATTGGATCTACAATTTGTTTTTACAAATATGTCTATCAATTTGATAATGTCAAGTGTCGAAATTAAAGGATGCCAAGTTTAGAAATGAGAATAAATATAGATAGGAAAAAAATATAAGAAAAATATCATTTTTCATATATTTTATAGAATCAAATATTGAATATTGATTAAAATAAAGGTAATTATTGGGATGTAAAACAGATATATCATTCTATTACTGATGCTGCAGTTGGTACTGATTCAAGCATATTGAAGAATAGTACTGATGGGGCAGAACTGCATTTACTACTGATGCTACTGATCTCAAGTCTACTACTGATGATGGCAAATGCTACTGACGTCTATTTTTGGTGCTGATCGTATACGAGATTTTAGCATAGTTAGTTAAGGAATGTATATCTTTATGTAATTCAATTGTAATAAAATCCTAGAATAACTAGGTTAATATTTTAGGCTTCAAGGACTATTATATATAGTTCCTTATGAATTGTAAACATACGTGTGTATTGATCGATAACATTAATATACATTGAAGCTTTTTGTGAATTATTGTGTTCTTATTTACATTCGTATTCATTAACAGTATTCATCGTTCTTAATCAATTAAACTAAAGTGTTGATCCGCTGCAACTTCTTATAGTTTGTAGATCTGTGATTAATTATTCCTTCTGGGTTAATCGATCCTGACAAGTGGTATCAGAGCAAGGTGGCTCCAG
This sequence comes from Calendula officinalis, assembly GCA_963853835.1. Lineage (NCBI taxonomy): Eukaryota > Viridiplantae > Streptophyta > Magnoliopsida > Asterales > Asteraceae > Calendula > Calendula officinalis. Next base: position 13,358,314 of record OY970826.1, on the reverse strand, counting down.
ATCTGGAATTAAACAAGGATCTATTATTTATTACATGAAGACTCAAGCATATTTGAAGATGGATTTTAATTGTTTTTGTTCTTATTAACAAATCTACGATTTGGGAGACAGGCAGAAACAAGTGACGAAAACAATTAGTTAACCGTTAGTGCTGGACGCAACTCGTTAATGCTGATTTATTTTTATTGCTGATCATTACTACTGGTATATCGTTTCTACTGATCGCAATATTAAAGCTGAAAAATTTGATGCTGAATTATTTTTTACTACTGGTCAGTATTACTACTGATAGCGCGTAACTCTTTACTACTGATCAGTAGTAAATGAGGAAAGTAGATAAAATTCAACGTTACTACTGATCCAGATTCTAGAACGTTACTACTGATTGATCAAAATTTTACTACTGCTCCTCATGGGTACAAATTTAGTACTGATTTCTTCCTCATAACCGATACATCATATTTTGGAAAACATGACACACACCATGTTCGTTCCATACTACGGTTTATTGATAGTACCCGGTTTAATCACTTATTATTATTTATTCTCGATAAAAAGAGGATGAAAATAACTCGTGATATTAATGTGAAACGAATCACATTATTCACACACACAGGTTGAAGGCTTGATGGAGATAAAGGAAGAAGGTTTATTTGTTACATATTTGATCTTCATTAGTCAATTACAAAAGAAGATATATTTAATTTTGTTTGAAGAAGAAGTGGAAAGTCTTACTACATAAGATGTTATGTATTGATGTAACTGCAATTCAACAGAATCTTAACGAAAAGATCTGTTGATTAAGATTCTGTTGAAGGCAAGAATGTCCTTCATACAAGATATGATGTTGCTGATTACTTGATTTAGACGGGATGTGATGCATAGTTTGAATTTCTACTTCAACTTCATTTAGAAGATGATTTATTTTCAATGTAATTGATATAGCCTCGAAGACACAAGAATGATAGAACACTTTCAGGGGAAGAAAAAGTGTTGATCATTCAAGGGGAAGTTCAAGTTTCAGATTTGTATTTGATTATGTCAAAAAGGGGAAGAGACTTGAAGATTCCAAGCTAATTCTATAAGTTTTGTCAAATCAAATACGGGAAGATTGTTAGGAATATTCTAGATAATATTCATTTAGATTTGATGTGTCAAAACTTGGAAACTACAAGGACCTAAATCGTTGATATGAAATTCAAGATTTGAATGTAGATTTAGGAGATAATGATAAATGTAAAAGATTTAGTATATCTTTATAGAATTCAAAAGATTTAGTAATTATCTTTTCCTTGTAAGTCTTAGGTTCTCTATTATATAAAGAGACCTAATGACATAGAATTAGTCGTTCTTGAAACCCACGTTTTATCAAAAACGTGTATGTGTGTGTTCTTTAAGCCTCAAGGTCATATTATGATCCTGTTACAAGTTTAAAACCGTTCTACATATTTTATGTAGAATTGGGGCTTTTAGTAATCATTGTATAAATTGATGATGATGAAAACCTTGTTTAGCAATACAAATCTGTTTATCTAATTCCGCATATTTATGATTTGTATATGGTTATTACAAGATTATGAACTAACTAGTCAGGAGCCTAAAGATCGATTATATAGAGTTGTTCTAAACTCATCAAGTGGTATCAGAGCTTTACGGTTCTAGATCTACGAATTAAGAACAACAAAAAGCTTCATACTTTCGATCTCAAAATTGTTAATCATGTCTGATAACAATGAAAGTACTCAAGCAAACAAGATTCCAATTCTCACTCCCAACAACTTTGGGATGTGGAAAAACAGAATCAAGCAATACATGCTGGTTACTGATTATTCCATGTGGGAAGTGGTTCTTGAAGGAAACAAGACTATTCAAACTCAAATAGCCACCACCTCAACTGAAGTTGACAAACTCAAGTGTGAGAAAGAGAAGAAGGACAGAGGGATCGAGCTCAAAGCCTTAAGCACTCTTTTGCTTGCCATTCCCAATGATTACCAACATCTCTTTGTTGAATATGATGATGCAAAGAAGTTATGGCAGGCTCTGGAAAAGAGGTTTGTTGGTACAAAGAGCACAAAAAGAAACATGAAGTCTGTTCTGAAACAAGACTTTGAAAACTTCAAAGGACAGAAGCATGAATCATTGTCTCAAGTATTTGATAGGTTCAACAAACTCATTGGTGAACTGAATCAAGTTGGTTACAAACCAGACAATGATGATGTCAACAGAAAGTTCCTCAGGTCTTTAGGTGAAGAATGGTCTATGTATACTGTGATATATACACAAGGAGATGCACTAGAAGAGAAAGAGCTTGATGAACTCTACAATGAACTAAGAGTGTTTGAATCAGAGGTAAGTAATAAATCTCCTAATTTACCTTCAAACAATGTTGCTTTTGTGTCTAGTACAGGAACAGGGAAGGACAATATAAAGAATGCAGGTATTGAAGATGTAGCAAGAGAATCTTTCTTCACTAGTCATGTGCATACTGCATTGATTAGTGAGGATTTAGAACAACTCAATCCTGATGATATGGAAGAGATGGACATCAAGTGGCAGATGGCTATGCTGAGCTTAAGAACCAAAAGGTTTCTTAAAAGAACTGGAAGACAAAATCTGTCTTACAACAAAGGTGATCGTGCTGGATTTGACAAAACCAAGGTCAAATGCTACAACTGTAGCAATCCGGGTCACTTTGCCAGAGAATGTCCAAATAAAGATCAAAGATCAAACTACAACAAAGACAGTACTTCAAATTCACTGCTTTAGTTTCTCAAGAAGGACAAGGATATGACTGGAGCTTTCAAGCAGAAGAACATGCACAGAACCAAGCTCTCATTGCCTTTACTACTGATCCTTCTACTACTTTGGTACATTCTAAATCTTGTACTCCTGAATGCATTAAGGCATATAAAGAATTAGAAAAACTTAATTAAGAAACACTTGAAGAGATGATACTAAACAGAAATAGAAGAATTGAATACAATGGTTGTATAGCTGATTTAGAAAATCAAATTAAAATCTATAAAATAACTGATCAAAAAATAAAAGATGAATTGTTACAAACCACTTATGAAAAAGAACATATTGAATTAAAACTAAAAGAAACTTTGATCAAATTAGAAGAATGTCAAATGGAATTAGAACAGAATAAACTAACTATTAAGAAATTTGAAAGAAGTTCTAAAATTGTTAATGAATTAACTAGTAATCAAACCACAGAAAAAGTTATTCATGGAGTGGGATATCATGCAGTCCCACCTCCAACAAATTTTATTCCTCCTCTTAAATCAAGCACATAAAGAGTTTTAAATGATTTAAAAATTGAAAGTCAAACTGAAACTGAAACCAGTAATGAATCAAATGAGTCTTCTGATGATGATCAAACAACTGAATCAAATGACACAAGTTTTCACACAACACAAAGTCAAACTGAATCCCCAAAATACAACTCAGAAAATATACCTACAATTCTAAGAAGGGGAAATCAAAGAAACTTAAATCAGTTAAAAGAACAAAGAAAACCTGAAAGTGCTAAATCAACAAAATTATCATGTTTAATTTGTAACAAGGTTAATCACATAGCTAAAAATTGTCACTTCAATCCTATTAACAGTCAAGAATTTAAAGAATTTAAAATCAACAAAGAAAAGGAAAAAGTCTTAAAATTAAAACAACTTGAAGAAACAAAAGAAAAAGAATTAAATAAACCATGTGTTGAAATTCCTAAATTTGGAAGAACTGCACAAAGATTTGTGCAAAATATCAGGTATAAAAGTCCAAACAGAAGTAATTATTTCAAAAACAATGGAAAACAAAATCAATTTCATCAATATTCAAAGTTTTCAAACATCAGTAGAAACTATTCCAGGTTTACTACTGGTAAAAACCCTAATTACAATGCTTTCTGGTATAATTAAAAAACACTACTGATTATGCTCAAAACTCATATTACCCAAACACTACTGGTCCATCAGTAGTAAAATTTTCAAAAGCCAAAAACTACGGGTATAAATCTAGATCAGTAGTAACTAAGAACATCAGTACTATGTACAAAACTGCATACAAGGCTCATTCAGTTAGAAAAACTTTCTCTTCAAAGGATGAACCCAAGACAAAACAAGCTTAGGTTCCCAAAATTAACTAATCCTTTTACTTTATGTGCAGAGTATCCAGATTCCTGAAGAAGGTAGAACATGGCATATTGATAGTGGATGCTCTAGACAAATGACTGGAAATCTTCAAATACTTAGAGATTTCAAGTCTTTTGAAGGAGGATATGTTGCTTTTGGAGAAAATCCAAGAGGTGGTAAGATTACATGTAAAGGTACAGTATCAAATGGTAAGATCACTTTTGATGATGTATTTTATGTTGCTGAGCTTAAATATAATCTGGTTAGTGTCTCACAAGTCTGTGATAAGAAGAACAAAATTCTTTTTACAGATGTTGAGTGCATTATTCTTTCTCCTGATTTTATTTTAGATGAAAAATTTACTGTTTTAAGAACACCAAGGAGAAACAATGTGTATTGCCTGGATATAGGGGGAGAACTCATTTCTTCAAATGAGATCAACTGTTTTATATCTAAGGCAAACACAAATGAATCAGAACTTTGGCATAGAAGGATGTGTCACACAAATTTTAAAAATATGAACAATTTAGTTAAAAAGAATTTGGTAGTTGGTCTACCACAAAAAGAATTTATGTGTGATCATCATTGTGTTGCCTGCCTAAAAGGTAAACAACACAAGACTTCTCATAAGACCAAAGCAATCAACTCTATTTCTAAACCTTTGCAGCTCTTACATATGGACCTTTTTGGACCTACAAATGTAATGAGTATTGGAAAGAAACAATACTGCCTTGTTATTACTGATGATTTTTCCAGATATACTTGGGTCTTCTTTCTTAGGACCAAAGATGAAACAAGTGAAATGATCAAGAATCTGATTGTAAAGCTGGAAAATAAAAGAGATCTCAAAGTGAAAGCAATTAGGTGTGATAATGGAACTGAATTTAAAAATACTAATCTAATTGATTTTTGTGATCTTAAGGGCATTGACAGGCAGTACAGCTCACCAAGAACTCCACAACAAAATGGTGTAGCTGAAAGAAGAAATAGAACCATCATTGAAGCAGCCAGATCTATGCTTGCAGATTCAAAATTACCAATAACTTTTTGGGCTGAAGCTGTTAATACTACGTGTTATGTTCAGAACAGAGTATTAATAGTTAAGCCTCACTTTAAAACACCTTATGAACTTTTCAATAAAAGAAAACCATCAATAAGTTTCTTAAAATCATTTGGTTGTCCTTGTACTATCTTAATTAAAAGAGAATAAATTGGTAAATTTGACTGCAAAGCAGATGATGGAATATTTGTAGGATACTCAACTCAAAGAAAATCCTACAGAGTGTTCAACAAAAGGCTAAGGATCATTGAAGAAAGAGTAAATGTATCCTTTAATGAAAATCTGATGAATGAACAAGGAAATGGTCCAGATTGGCTGTTTAATATTGATAATCTAACCAAATCTTTTGATGTTAATTATGAGCTTAATACAGGAGATTCAAACAATCAAAGCCAACAAGCAGCACCATCATCAAGTGGAAGGCAAGAAATCATGAAATATATCTTAGTTGATACTGATCCCACAGTTGATACTGAGGACAGTAGTAACTCTGGTAACCCTAATTTCATTGATACCAGTAATAACACCAATTCTGAAGATACTACTGATCCCAGTAGTTTCTCCGAACCTCAGAGTTGTGATGATGATCTACTCAATACTGATGTCAGTAACAACAATTACCCTCCTGAGGTCAATGAAGAGAATGTTACCACTGACACCAGTAGTAATGATGAAACTCCACCAAATGCAAACAATCAAGAAGAAACATGGACAGATGCACAAATTCCTGAATCCAATGAGTCAAATTTAGATTCTCAAATCACTGTTGACAAAGTTCCTGGAACCAGAACTGAAAAGAATCATCCTTTGGACTTAGTCCTAAGTGATGTCAATTCTAATATGCAAACAAGAAGCAAATTTAATTCTTCATTAAATACAAATGTTTGTAACATAAGTTTAATATCTAATGAATGCATGTATGAATGTTTTCTGTCACAGGAAGTACCCAAGAAGATTCAACAAGCTATGAAAGACTCAAATTGGATCATAGCAATGCAAGAAGAACTTCTTCAATTCAAACTGCAAGCTGTATGGACTCTTGTACCTCTACCAAAAGGAAAAAGACCCATTGGTACAAGAGGATCTTTAGAAATAAGAAATATGAAAGGGGTATAGTAATAAAAAACAAAGCAAGACTTGTAGCCCAAGGATACACACAAGAAGAAGGGATTGATTATGATGAAGTATATGCTCATGGTGCCAGAATTGAAGCCATAAGAATATTTCTGGCATATGCTTCATATAAGAAATTCAAGGTATACCAAATGGATGTAAAAAATGCTCTCCTTTATGGGAAAATTGAAGAAGAAGTGTATGTATGCCAACCCCCAGGCTTTGAAGATCCAGAACATGATGACTATGTGTACAAGCTAGACAAAGCTCTATATGGCCTCCATTAGGCACCAAGAGCTTGGTATGACACATTGTCCTCATATTTACTGAAGAACAACTTCAAGAGAGGTGCCATTGACAAAACACTGTTCACACGAAAGGTCAAAGATGATATACTACTGGTCCAAATATATGTAGATGATATCATCTTTGGATCAACAAATGATCAACTATGCAAAGAATTTGAAGAGTTAATGCAGATCAAGTTCAAGATGAGCTCAATGGGTCCAATGAACTTCTTTCTTGGACTCCAAATCAGTCAAAGATCAGATGGTATCTTAATCAATCAATCTAAATATGTCAGAGACATTTTAGAGAAATTTGCAATGAAAGACAGCAAAAGTGCAAGCACTTCAATGGAAACTCACAAACACCTACATCCTGATATTGAGGGGGAGGATGTAGATGAACACCTTTACAGATCTATGATAGGTTCATTAATGTATTTAACTGCATCAAGACTTGACATTATGTATAGTGTTTGTGTATGTGTCAGGTATCAAGCAAGACCTAAGGAATTACACTTGCAAGCTGTCAAAAGAATCTTTAGATACTTGAAGGGAAAACCCTCTCTTGGTCTTTGGTATCCACATGCATCACCATTTGAACTAGTAGCATACACTGATAGTGATTATGGTGGTGAATGTCAAGACAGGAAATCTACTACTGGTGGATGTCAGTTCTTTGGATCAAGATTGGTGTCATGGCAATGCAAGAAACAAACCAATGTTTCAACATCAACTGCTGAAGCAGAATATGTAGTTGCATCTGCTTGCTGTGCTCAAGTACTATGGATTCAAAATCAACTACTAGACTTTGGTATCTCTATCCTTAAAACTCCAATTTTTATAGATAATCAAAGTGCTATCAGTATTGTAAATAATCCAATAAAACACTCTAAAACAAAACACATTGAAATTAGATTTCATTTTATAAGAGATTGCAATGAAATGAAATTAATTAAAGTAGAGAAAATTCATACTGATAATCAATTGGCAGATCTTTTTACAAAAGCATTTGATGTAGGAAGATTCAGCTTTTTGGTTAGCAGTATTGGAATGATTTTAAGAAGTTAAGTCTAAAAAGAAAATCATTTGTAAAGTGTTTTGTATAATTCTATTTATTTTACTACTGGTTATTTATTACTACTGATCGTATGTTACCACTACAATCTAGTACTGATAGGGTTTCTCAGTAGAATTAGGTTAAGTATAAAACAATGGTTACTACTGATGTTTCTACTACTGACACTTAGTTACTACTGATAGACCGTTATCTAAAAAAAACATAAATTACAATACTGACCCTCATGAAAATAGCCGTTGGGTTATTATTCGAAGGATATTTTGGTCTTTTTGCAGGTTAAATCGAAAAATATAAATAGCAGACTGAGATTAGTTTAGCATTATCTTCTCCTCGATTCGATAAACCGTACGCTAAACCCTAATCTCTGCAAAATCCGATCAAAACCCTGCATCAGTATCAACTAAATTCCTTTCTCAAAAGCATTATCTTCTCCTCGATTCGATAAACCCTACGCTAAACCCTAATCTCTGCAAAATCCGATCAAAACCCTGCATCAGTATCAACTAAATTCCTTTCTCAAATCTAAAATTCTTGCAAAAACGAATAAACTCTCTGTGAAATTTTCATCCCTAAAGATCAAAATCACTCAATGGCAACCCTAAAATCACTCGAAATCAAAACTGATCTTAAATTTTCCGAATTTCACAACATGTGTGCTTTCTTGAGAAATCCAGATGGTACAAAGGATTTTCGTCCCATTGTAATGTTCTTAAAGAACTCATATATCAAGTTTGCTCTCACCATAAATCCTAGAGCATATCAACAACACCTGGTTGATTTTTGGTCAAATGCTGAAAGAATCGAAGATACCAATATGTCCAAAATCAAATCTGTTGTAGATGGCAAGTCTATCACTATCACTGAACAATCAATCAGACATCATCTACAACTCAATGATGAGTCAGTTATGTTCTCTTTACCAAAGGAGGATCTTGTTGATGTTTTACATAAAATGGGGTATGAAGGAAGATTAGACATTGTCACATTTCAAAAGGGTCTTCTTTCACCCCAATGGAAGTTTTTAGTTCATACTATTCAACACTGCATCTCTCTAAAAAGAAGCACTTGGAATGAGTTCAACAAGTCAATAGCTTCTGCTGTTGTTTGTCTGAGCACAGGACAAGTCTTCAATTTTTCAAATATGATTTTTGAAGGAATGCTTGGAAATTTGTCAACATCAAAATTTTTAATGTATCCAAGATTTTTCACTTACATAATAAACTGTGAAATTCAAAATCTTTCTATTCCTAAAAACATTTTTGTTACACCAGAGTTAAATAAAAAGGTGTATGCAAATATGCGGAAACAATTTAAATTTTCTGGTAAAGATACTCCACTATTTCCAAACATGATCTATGATCAACCCCCAACTGGAGAAGGTTCAAGTCACCCCATTGAACCCCAACCAACTCCACCACCAAATACAGCCCAAACACCACCCATTCAGTCCACTCAAACAAATGAACCCACAGATGTCCTGAATGTGTCCCGGGTACATGAGATTAATCCTAGAGTGCTACTCTTCACTCTGTGGAAGACCAGACCATTGCCAAACAAATTTCCAAAACCTATAAAAGGAAGAAATCTTCCTTAAAGGACACCAGGGGACCAATTGAGTCAAACCCCAGACTCCAAGAGTTGTCCTCCAAGGAGGAGAGAGGGCATGAGGAAAGGGCTCTCACTACTGATGCCCCAAAGGTTGGTGTACAGGCTAGTGAGAACATAATTAGGACCCAGACCTCGGCAACTCTCAGTGATGAATCAGAATTTGAGGAGTTACTGAGAGGACCCCGGTGCCAAGAAACCACAAGGGGGGCACTACTGCTTCTTCTAGGAAGAAGAGAGTGTCCAAACAACCTAACTTATCACCAAGAAGTGATAAGGGTAGAACTGACCAAACTGAATTGACGGATAGGATGGAAAACCTTCAAACCAATGTACCAAATGAGCCCAATGATCCACCCAAATGGGCTGAGGGCAGTATTAAACAAACTAAATTGACGGATAGGAAGGAAAACCTTAAAACCACTGTACAACATTGTCTGACTCTATTAAACAATCAAGGGAAAACCATGACCTACATGAAGCATTATATTAACACTTTGAACAAAAGGCAGAAGAGGTTTGAGCACAGGCTTCAAAGGCAATCCAAGTTGATTAGAAAATTACAAAGGAAGATTGCAAGTAGTGAGGCTCAACAAGTTGAGATCACTAAGGGGGAGAAAGATCAAATTCAAGGGATGATTGATCAATCAATAGCTGCAGCAGCCCTTCTAAACTTAAAAGAGGTCCATGGTGAAACAGGTCAAAGTAATGATGAAAACATGTATAAAGAAATGGAAAATCTGGATGAGGATGTTTTTGTGTCTGCAAACCATTCACAAACTGCAGAACAAATAAACTCACCAGTTGCTACTGAAGTCATTGAGACTACTGATCCAATGGAAGTTGAAGAAAACAAGGATCAAGAGGTTGTTACTATTGATCCTATTGAAGAAGAGGAAACTCCAGTAGTGAATGCACCAGAAGAAGAATTTATGGATACTACTGATGCCCTAGCAGTAGTAACTCCAATGACAACCTCACCAGTAGTAAATAAAGAACAACAAGTTGTGGTGTATGAACCAGAAAGTACACCAGTAGCAATCACACCAGTAACAACCACATTGGTTACTACTGAAGAAGAATACATTGAAATTCCAGAGCTTCTTGAAAGAGAACAGTTCATCATTGTTACAAAACCTAAAACACCAGAACAACCACTTGTCATACCTGACATTGATGACAATGTGAATTGATATGAAGTTGATGAATGTGAACTTCCCCCACACCCCAAAATACTTCCAGAGAATAAAATTCATCTATTCTCTCCATCAATTGTGTTCACTCCAGTTCTTGATATGAAGTATACTCCACCTCCACTAGCAGCCTGTATTGGAAAAGGAAAAGAGAAGTTTGATGATAATTATCCAATTAGAGCACTAGGGCACTACATGGTAAACAAAATGAACCATGTCAGACCTGCTAAACAAGATAAATGGAAGGTGAACAGGATAAGGTACTTGAGAAAAGTTGCTAAAATGCAAGCTCTTGAAGACTAGAAAAAGGCTGAGAAAGAAAGATTAAACAATCCTGAAAATCAAGAAGCTGAAGTACAAATTCCACAGATAGAAGGAGTCCTGGTAGAAGGTCAAAAAGCAGAATTTGAAAGACAAAGAAAGATTGAAGAAGAACACTTAAATTGTCTTGAAGACCTTGTAGCTGAATGTAAACGAGAAAAGACTGATCTACCAGATGATATATTTGAACAGAAAAAGAAGATGATTGACTTTTTGAAATCAAAGGGACATAGTGCTAAATCTTTTGGTAGAATGAAGATGATTACAATAGTAGACAAATATTGTACTGCCAAGAAGAAAGAACTAGCAGAAATAGAAGTTGAAGCTGAAAAGGAAAAAGTATTAGTTGAAATAGATCCCATGATAATCCTCACTAGAACACCAATAACTGGAGAACCTTCAATACCTCCTAAGAAAAGGAAAGGAGATGAACTTGAAACTGAACAAAGAAAGAAAAGAAAACAGGAAATACAAGTATTTGATACTCCTGTTGCTCCTATTGAAGATAATCAAATTAACAATTGGAGGATGGTTGGTGATGCTATTGAAATTATAAGACAAGACAAATCAGTTCAAAGATTCACTGGATGGAAACCATTAGTTATGTCTTGTAGTAGAGCTGATATCATTAAAATACTGATCATAGGCAAACCTAGAATGACAAAGAAGTCATGGAAGAATTCAGGAGCTGGATACTTAACCAAAATGATAGATGCTGCATTTTATCCAGACAAATATCCTGAAATATTCTCAAACAAAGAAAATGTGTATGCTTGGAATGTGCTTCCCACAGTGAACATGTACTTCTTTGAAAGATCAAGCAAAAACTGTGAATTGTACTTGTATGAAAAAGAATATCCACATTCTGAAGAAACAATGTACCAGTTATACACAAACACAATGATGAATCCCCATGATGCTGTAATGTTTCATGACAAATTTAATTATTTTATTAAAAGAAACAACAAGTTTATTATTGCTTAAAGAAAGCTGCAAAATCAAAGAACCATTGAAGGCAGACAAAGAAGAGCTAAATTATTAGAAGAACAAGCTAAGAAGAATGAAGAGGAAAAAGAAACTTGATTAATTCAAAGAGAATTAATAAGTTTAGGGGGAGATTGTTGGGATGTAAAACAGATATATATTATTCTATTACTGATGCTGCAGTTGGTACTGATTCAAGCATATTGAAGAATAGTACTGATGGGGCAGAACTGCATTTACTACTGATGCTACTGATCTCAAGTCTACTACTGATGATGGCAAATGCTACTGACGTCTATTTTGGTGCTGATCGTATACGAGATTTTAGCATAGTTAGTTAAGGAATGTATATCTTTATGTAATTCAGTTGTAATCGAATCCTAGAATAACTAGGTTAATATTTTAGGCTTCAAGGACTATTATATATAGTTCCTTATGAATTGTAAACATACGTGTGTATTGATCGATAACATTAATATACATTGAAGCTTTTTGTGAATTACTGTGTTCTTATTTACATTCGTATTCATTAACAGTATTCATCGTTCTTAATCAATTAAACTAAAGTGTTGATCCGCTGCAACTTCTTATAGTTTGTAGATCTGTGATTAATTAATCCTTCTGGGTTAATCGATCCTGACAGTAATATAGTGATTTTAATTGTTAGTGGTGATATAAACGAACGCTAACATATTCAAGAATGTAATTGTTGAAATTGGATGTTTGTTCGTGTTGATTCGTTTTGACTAAATGAATACAAAAAATCTTTTTTTTCCTATACTTTCAAAAAAAAAAATTATCTAATTGGTGAGTTGTATTCTAGGAAATCCAAAAGATTTGTCTAGTCACAAGTGACAAATCCTAGCCACTGGATCAAGATGGTCAAGATCAAATCCCCCAACTACAGCCACCGCCGGTCGCCGCTGCCGACCACCGCCGTCCGCCGCCGGTGGCCGGTGGTGGCTGTTAGTGAAGGTGCTGGTGGTAATGGGGGTGGTGGTGGTATTGATGTATTGAAACACATGTGCTTCAGGTCATAAAACACATGTGTTTCAAGTCACTAAAACATGAGTTTCTAAACACACAAGGGAGCATATGAAGCACATGTGCTTGACGTTATGAAACACATGTGCTTCACTACACAAGAAAAATAATCAAAACAAGTGACGAACATATCATTATGAAGTACATGTGCTTCATAAAGCCAAGCACATGTGTTTTTGTTACTGAACACATCTAACTTACAAGCAAGTCATTTGTGTTTGAATCACGAAGCACATGTGTTTGACGTTATGAAACACATGTGCTTCACTACACAAGAAAAAAAATCAAAACAAATGACGAACATATCATTATAAAGCACATGTGCTTCATAAAGCCAAGCACATGTGCTTTTTGTTCCTGAACACATGTAACTTACAAGCAAGACATTAGTGTTTGAATCACGAAGCATATGTGTTTGACGTTATAAAACACATGTGATTCACTACACAGAAAAAAATCAAAACAAGTGACGAACATATATGAAGCACATGTGCTTCATAAAGCCAAGCACATGTGTTTTTATTCCTGAACACATGTAACTTACAAGCAAGTCATTTGTGTTTGAATCACGAAACACATGTGCTTGACGTTATGAAACACACTTGCTTCAATACCCAAGAAAAAAATCAAAACAAGTGACGAACATATCATTATGAAGCACATGTGCTTCATAAAGCCAAGGAAATGTGTTTTTGTTCCTGAACACATGTAACTTACAAGCAAGTCATTTGTGTTTGAATCACGAAGCACATGTGCTTGACGTTATGAAACACATGTGCTTCAATACCCAAGAAAAAATCTAAACAAGTGACGAACATATCATTATGAAGCACATGTGCTTCATAAAGCCAATCACATGTGTTTTTGTTCCTGAACACATGTAACCTACAAGCAAGTCATTTGTGTTTGAATCACGAAGTACATGTGCTTGACGTTATGAAACACATGTGTTTCATTACTTGAAAACACATGTGCTTGACGTTATGAAACACATGTGTTTCATTACTTGAAAACACATGTGCTTGGTTGTACGTATAAACTCTTTTATTTTCAAAACACATGTGCTTCTAGTCACGACCACCACCACCAGCCGGAGAAGCACATGTATTTGTAGTGGTGATTTGAATCAAGATGTTACCAAAGTAATTTAAAAAAGAACGACATCCGTGGGACTCGAACCCACGTCCACGTGGTCAAAAGCCACGCGCTCTACCAACTGAGCTAGAACGGCTTTTGTCGATTGGTATTCTTCGACACCTTCTTATCTTATTAAAACATTTTCAGTCGAGTTCCACATTTTGCAAGCTGAATTTGTTTATTTGTTTTGTTGCTCAGACATAGAACAAGGATTGAAGTCGGCTGATGCAGATATTGAACAAGCAATGTTTGTCAAGCTTCAACATTTAGATACAAATTGCATTCCAATTCTTCATTCAATCAACACCTCAAAAACAAAAAGCAGCATCAACGGTGGTGGAGTTTCCCTTCCTCTTCCCCGCCACCGTACTGAAAGAGAATACCAACAACTCATTAAAAAAGACACAAGTCCCCCTCAAAAACCACCGGATTTTCACAAAAGAGCTGTTATCCATAAACTAAAATCGAACCCGGATGGCTCAGATGAAAACTTAGAGAGTGAACAGGTTTTGCTTGAAAAGTGCCCACCAAATGTTCGACGAAATGCCAGAGTGTGGTCAAGGAAGGAGAGTACTGCAGTTTTGAGTAAAAATGAGGTGGCGAAAAAGATGCACACCAAGTGTTCGACAAAATGGGCAAAGTATGGAGGGTGTATTCCTGCTATATTGGATGCTTTGGAAACAATTAATAATTTAGACGAAGCATTTAAACCTTGGGAATCAAGCTTGAGCAACAAGGAAAGAAGTATCATCTTGAAGGAACAAAAAGTTTGGCAAAGGGCTCTGGAGATTTTTAATTGGTTTAAGATAAAAGGATGTTATGAATTAAATGCAATTCATTACAACATAATGTTTAGGATTCTTGGTAAAGCCCGAAAATGGGATGAACTTGAGACATTAAAGCACGAAATGGAGCAAAATGGAATTGAATCGATAAATTCAACTTATGGAACTTTAATAGATGTTTATAGTAAAGGTGGAATTAGGGAGAAAGCAGTGTATTTGTTAGATATAATGAACAAAAAAGAAATGGAACCAGATGAGGTAACCATGGGAATCATTGTTCAAATGTACAAAACTGCAGGACAGTTTGAAAAAGCCGAAGACTTTTTCAAAAAATGGTCAACGCATAAAACTGTGACCGTTACATATACATATAACACGTTGATTGATACATACGGGAAAGCTGGTAGACTAAATGATGCATTTGACAAATTTGAACAAATGGTTAAAGAAGGTATTGTTCCAAATACAGTTACACTTAATACCATGATTCATATGTTTGGTAATCATGGTCGGTTAGAGGAAGTTGCATCATTAATGAAACAAATTAAATGTGTACCCGATACAAGAACGTATAATATACTTATTTCACTTCATGTTAAGCATGATAATATCATTTTAGCAACCGAATATTTTAGTAAGATGAAAAATGCTTCTCTTGAGCCTGATGTTGTGAGTTACCGTACACTTTTACATGCTTTTTCAGTTAGACATATGGTTACTGAAGCAGAACAACTTGTAATTGAAATGGATGAAAGGGATCTTGAAATAGATGAATTTACACAATCTTCAATTACAAGAATGTATATAGAGGCCAATATGGTTGAAAAATCATGGTTGTGGTTTAATCGGTTTCATATTTTAGGGAAAATGAGTCCCGAGTGTTATTCGGCATGTATTGATGCTTTTGGAGAACGTGGGTATGTTTTGGAAGCTGAAAAGGTTTTCAAATGTTGTCAAGAACGAAGAAATCCGAGTGTTCTTGAGTTTAATGTTATGATTAAAGCTTATGGGATCAACAAGAAATATGATGAAGCGTGTCGGTTATTTGATAGTATGGTTGAATATGATGTTTTTCCGGATAAATGTAGTTATAATTCACTCGTACAAATGTTGTCAAATGCCGATATCCCGCAAAAAGCTAGATTTTATTTGAGGAAAATGCAAGAATCCGGATTGGTTATCGATTGCATACCGTATTGTGCAGTGATTTCAAGTTTTGTGAAATTAGGGCAGTTGGAAAATGCGGTTGGGTTGTTTGAAGAAATGGTTGGATTTGATTTGAAACCCGATGTTGTTGTTTATGGTGTTTTGATTAATGCTTATGCTGATGTTGGAATTGTTGAAAAAGCTTTACATTATGTGAACGAAATGAAGGAAATCGGTTTGATGATAAACGATGTTATATGTAATTGTTTAATCAAACTTTACACAAAAGTTGGGTGTTTAAAAGACGCAGAAAAAGCTTATTATATGCTTCAAAGATTAGATGTCTGTCCCAATGTTTATGCGTCTAATTGTATGATTGATTTGTACACCGAGCGGTCAATGGTCAAACCAGCCGAAGAAATATTTGAAAATTTGACAAGAAATGGGAATGCAAATGAGTTTTCTTATGCTATGATGTTATGTATGTATAAAAAGATTGGGAGTTTCGATGAAGCTTTTGAGATTGCAAAACAGATGAGAGAATTAGGGTTAATTACCGATTTATTAAGTTATAATCATGTTCTTAGATTGTATGCATCTGATGGTAGATTTAAGGAAGCAGTTACAGTTTTTAGGGAAATGATTGAATCGGGTGTTGAACCGAATGATTCGACTTTTAGATCACTTGGAGTAGTTTTAATGAAACGCGGTGTTCCAAAAAAAGCGGTTAAGAATCTTGAAGTTTTGTGGAGAAATGATTATCAAAATGGTTTGGAAGCATGGTTGGTTAGTTTGAATTCAGTTGTTGGTATGGTTTATCATGATATTAGTGATCAATGATGATTTACTTGCATTTTTAATTTTGTAATTTAGTGCTGTATGTTGATAAATGTCTTTTTAATGTAAGAAAAGGTTTACAACATGAATGTAAGGGATTTGTTAATTACTACTAGTATTATAATTCCAATTGAGATTTATATATTTAGAAAATAGTTTTATAAGTATATATTTGTTTGCATTAATATGGCTATTATTATTTTATTTTCTTGTATATTGCATTGTGTTCTACGAGTTATCTCACTAAGAGGGAGGGGTGTAGTCACGAACCCCACCCTAAGTGAGACTCCACATCACCTTTCGGCCCCATGCCACCATACCGCCTGCCACGCCAAACACCACCCCAAGTCATCCATCCGACTTAGCCAACGAGCCAATGGGATGAGAGAGAGAGAGAGAGAGAGAGAGAGAGAGAGAGAGAGAGAGAGAGAGAGAGAGAGAGAGAGAGAGAGAGAGAGAGAGAGCGCTTTGGGACCAATGGGAAGAGAGGGGGGTATTTTTTTAAGGGTATAAGTGGCATAGAGATGACCATACGACTTAAGTGACTACACCTAATGCTCTAACTAAAAAACTTAAATTAGTTGGGACCAACATACATTCTATCATTAAAGCAACAGAATTAAAAAAAAGTAGTATATGTGACTTTTAAACGGCTAACACACTCATTAAATCTATATTAATTTTATTTATAACGGATTAGAACTTATAACTTTATGAAGTACCTAATCATTTTGATACCGTTAAACTATAAGCCCTTCGATATTATGGGTGACTCTCTAACCAGATATTATAAATTCAATTCTTATTAAAAAAGCAAGTTATTAGGTGATATAGTCTTTTTGGTCTTTATAAAAATAAAAATTATTTTTTTTACTTCTGAAAATCATTAATTAATACGTTTAATGTGTATGTATTGTGAACAACCGTGTCATAGTAGCTGTGTTAGTTTATTAATTGCTTCCTTTTAATTTATTCCGTTTAAAATAAATCTAAATTGAACCATTTATAAATAATACGAAGTATATAGGTTTTAATATAATTTGTTTAAATATATTTAAAAAAGTGTGTGACATAGACAACCACATATATTGTAATCAAGGTTCAACCACATTTTAAACCCGTGAGTTTGACTAGTTTACATGTGTAAAGTCATGCCAGGCTACAAATACACGTAACAAAAAGAAAACATGAAATTCTCTTACTTTGTTGGTAAAACAATTAACCTACTTATAAAAAATGACATAACACTATGAACTATATTATTCGACTACTCTCTTTGATATAAAAGCTGGCGTGCCACCTGCTAAAAAGTAGGTGAGGAGATGGAAAAAAATTGAAGCGAATGGTAGCTCAACATAACACATTATAAACCCTGACTAAATCCACGTAACAGGCGATTAAACTTTTTTCATTTGAAATTTTTGCGACGTGCAATGGTTGTCCGGGCGATCAAACCCTCCCCATTTGAAATTAACCTCTTTCCCTTTAAAAATTTAACAACTTGAAAGAGGGGACACGTTGGTGGGGCTTCATGTAAAGGGAGAGACACGTGTATTCTTAAAAACCAACAAAAACATGACATAAATTACTATAAAATGTTCCCAATTTCATAACTATCGTGTTAATCTCTGAACCCGAACATGACACGGTAGGACTTCGTGTTTGTTTTGCACGACACAGACACAAGTTTAAATTTCTATTTCCTCCAAATTTCATTTCGTTTTGTGTATTCTACGTCTCATTTCAGGTTCTGAAAGCCCTAGTCCCGACGGCCCACAAAATGTTAAATTTAACTTACAACTTTTTAGACTGTCATCTCAATCATTTGGGGGAACTTGATTTTGTTTATGGGTAATAATTGAAAAGGTTGGTTAGAACCTAAAGTTAAGTATTGTAGCGTTGTTAGATATAGTTTTTTAGTAGCAATTATGTAGAGAATAAAAGGCTTGAAGATGTTAGTTGTTCTTCACATAACTTCAAACAATTAGTTAGGCTTCTATTATTTGCAGCCAACCATCATATATCTGGTCACATGACAAATACGTATTGAATCTCAGCTTTTATTAATTATTTTATCAAATAAATGACCGTTACGTCTCTACTATAGTCACATAGTTTGTGGATCGTTCCGATACGAGAAACGGGATCATAGTTCGTTAGCCTATCCATTTTTTGGTCGTTGAATTGACTAATTAAAGTATCGAATTTTGAGCTATAGATTCTGATTCGTATTTCAATTTGTTATTCTTATTTCAGTTTGTTATTCGTGGTGGTGATTTGTAGTGTAATGAGATAAACTTGTTGACCAAATGTAATCTTGATAAATATTGAATAAGTTAGGATGGTGCGAAGTGCACACTTGTTTGATTTATTCTAATTAAAATACATTGACTCAACGGTACAGGGGCAGCGCCCTTAGGAATGGGGTCCAAGGGGCAGCGCCCTTAGGAAAGGGGTCCAAGGGGGAGCGCCCCTGGCGGGGTCTAAGGGGTAGAGCCCCTGGCTGGGGTCGAGCTGGTTTTTTGACCCATCGAATCATACCCGTATCCGACTCACTTTTAGACGGTTTTGAACAGTTGAGCAGTTTTCGAAACTGCATTTTAGCTGTTTTGGGCGGTTATGCATAATAGACTTAATCTTCATTTTGGTCATGTTTCTCTGGTACATTTTTCATAGAAAAACAAAGATTCTCTGTTCTTGATCACACTGTGATTTCATCTGATTAGAGATTTCGAGAGTACCCTCGAAATACTTTGATCTGATAGTGAAAACACAACTTCACAGTGATCCAAGTAACTTAAAATCAGTAATATTCCTAACAATTCGTATTCCAATTTCTAATTCGTATTTAATACCTATTCGTATTTCAATTGATTTTGCACCTTGTGTATATCAATAACCATCATCTTATTTATAAATCAATAATGGATTTTTCTGAATACATGTCCGACTATGACCTATGCATAGTTAGACTAATTGGACTAAAGTCATTGTTTTGTTTTTTTCGAACGGCAAAGAGGAGATCCCAGGAACTTCGACTAAAATTATTGTTAAGTTTAGCCTATTAAACTAAACAGCAAACAACAAACCTAAGCTGACCGCAAAAAACTAGTGACCCTCATTTTTTTTAGAAAAATTAACTGTAGCATATCCGCGCAATGCAACAGAGACTGGAGAATACTCTATAACTATATTTTGCAGTGACTAATGATTAGTGTTGTTTGTACTGATTGTTATCAAATGAAATTTACTTGAAAAAATGTTCGAGCAACGATTGTCAAACACAAAGACTAGGTGACGTCAACCTTGGATCTCCTGTGATGATCACAGTGCCGACCCAACAAGTTCTTGGCGAACCTAGGGTGATCAAGGTTGAGTGCGAAGGTGAAAGTGAGAGTATGTGAACTCTGCGTTTTAGGCTTTTTTAATCTGTCTCAGTCTGAGTATGATGTCCTTCGACAATGAGTTAGGCGATGTATTTATATGGCTAGTCTCAAGTATATGGAACGTTGGCCCATTAACGATGATGCTTGAGCTACCTTGATGATCGTGCAACGCCTTACTATTATGACGGCAATAAAGCAGTCATGAAGCGCCATTATGACGGGATGTAAGCCGATAAGACCCGCGCTTCCAATGACAGGCGCTGACAATCCTGACAGGCGGTCGCTGATAACTTGACATGCGCTTAGTAGCAGATCCAAACTGTGACGTGGGCCATCATTAGTTTCAGATCCAAACTGTGACGTGGGCCATCATTAGTAGCGGATCCCAACTGTGACGTGGGCCATCATTAGTAGCGGATCCAAACTGTGACGCGGGCCATCATTAGTAGCGGATCTAATTGTGACGTGGGCTCGTGAACATAAAAGCCCATCATCATTTAGGTTTTGGGGAATTACCTATATATACATAGGTAATCCCTACTAACCTCATCATGCCCCCGAGTTAGGATTTGTCAAAACAACGGTTTGCAAGTCGTAACTATCACCACGCGTAAGTCTTCGTTCGTTTTTTTTTTTTAGCGTACCGGCGGCCAACCGTAGACCGGGGTTGTTCGCGACTGACGGAGGTGTTGAGACAGACTGCGCAAGTCGATAAGTCATGACCGAGAAAGACCGGCGGTCGTAATAGTTCGTGCCCGAGCAAGACCGTCGGTCGCAGGGCGTAAGCCGGCGACGCAAGTCGAGCAATGTTCGATCGAGAAAGACCGGCGGTCGTAAGTATCGTGCCCGAGCAAGACCGGCGGTCGCAGGGCATAGACCGGCGGCGTAAGTCGAATAATATTTGATCGAGGGAACCGGCTGCGCAACGGAAGACCGACGGTGCGAGACAATCGGCGGACGCAAGGCGCGGGATAGACCGGCTGCTCAATGCGAACCGACGGCTATTCACGGACCTGCGGCGACTGGTGATCTATCCGCGACTTGGTGGGGGTCCGGCTGCCCAAGGCAGACAGGCGGGAAGTGGGCCGGCGGTTTTAGGGTGCCAGGTTGACCGGAGGTTTAGCCCCTTGACCGACGGTTTTAGGGTTTAGGTGGACCGTCGGTTTAGGGTTTTACGGGCCGGGCGGTTTAGGGTGCTATGGGCCGGCGGTTTAGGGTTTAGGTGAACCGTCGGTTTAGGGTTTTACGGGCCGGGCGGTTTAGGGTGCTATGGGCCGGTGGCTAGACTATTTTGCAGGCTTTAAACCATTAACTCCTTACTAACTGTAATTGTATGTCTTGCAGGTTTAACTGGGTTGCTCGCTACTTTACAGGTACGTATCTGATTCTCCATTGCGTTGCTTTGTGTACATCCCTGTAGTTAGTAATAGCTTATATCACTGGTTATTTTATTAGGCGTAGTTGTCGTTGTTTAAACATGGGAGAGCCAGTGTCAGATGCGAATGTGGTGGAATCTCCATCAGTTGCGCGAAGCCCTAGCACAGTCACCGACAAGATGCTAGCAAAACTTATGGATGAGTATCCATGCCTTAGGAAATATAATGCGATTGTACCTACGTCAAACCAACGAGCCCATTCCCCTCCGCAAGGAAAAGTAGCCCTTTATATCCATTACCTTTCCCACTCCAATTTTAGATTTCCGGCCACTGCATTTTATTTAAGTGTGTTGAACTACTTCAAGTTGGGGTTTGCACAGTTACACCCAGTAGCTGTATCAAAAATCACGACTTTTGAGATGTTAATGGTGGCAATGGGACTAAAACCCTCGGTACCTTTGTTTAGGGCGTGTTATAAGCTGATGAAATCTCATGACTGGTATTCTATAGAGTTAAAAGATAGAAAGAAAAAATTTATTCGGGAGTGTTTTACTAGTCATAGGAATTGGAGATATAAATATGTGTTTGTCGATGCCGCTTTCAGAAATATTTGGGCTAGTAACTTGTTTAAATGGAGAACTGGGTTTGACAAATCGTTAAACGATGCTCCAACCTTGACACCTCAAAGCGGAAGGCTGTGCAAGCAGATTTTACGAAAGTCAATTGTATTTCGAGTTTATGAGGAAGGTGCTTTGGTGTTAGCTGGTATTTCGGATTATTGGGCTGAAGGGATGAAGCCTGTGATAGTGGACTCGGAAACTGGGAAACGTGGGTTCTTGTTGTTATATTGTCATGCTTTTATTTTGTCTTTTTACAGGTACTGGCCCATTGTACGTTTCCTGCAGCCATGAGCTTTATGGATTTCATGGAGGGAGATCCTGCTTTCATGGAGTATGAGATTGAAAGTCATCCTGCTGATGTTACCCTTGGTGAACAAGAGACTGGTGCCACTTCGCATGTTAATTCTGGGATAAACACGACCTCAACCAATGAGGTGACATCAAACTCGACATCAGGTAATTGCACAACCTTTACACATATGTATTTACTATGGTAAAAGGTTAGCGTATGCTTTATGTTTCACAGGTGCCGCTGATAATGAAAAGTCACCATCCAGGACTATCGCTGAGAGTGACAACGAAGATGAAACAGGTAACACCATAATTATAGTCGTTGCCAACTGATTACCTGTCACTTAACGATCTTATTGTGAATATGCAGGGGACTTCGATTACTTGGGGGCAACGTCAATTCCAGATCCCAGATTGGATGACCGAGATATGCTGGGACTTGGTAAAAGGGCGGTGAGTCTAGATGTAAGCGATTATGACATCCCCTTGCCGAAGGTGCCAAAATTGACGTTCCCCTCTAATATTCCCGCAAATGCGACGTTGGTAAATTGCGGGGGTAATACTGGATCATTTGGAGCAAGCGCCACAATGGGTTCAACCTGTAATATGTTCGGGACGATCAGCGCTCCTTTTGGATCTACCAGGTTAGCATCGAGCCAAAATTTTGGCATGACACAGTCTCCCGTTTTGCAACGTACGACCCTGCCTATGTCAACTAGCGAGGGTGCGCCATCAGGATCTATAAATGGGGGTATAGAGGGTGTAATTGGTGCAGCAGATATAAATATGTTCAATTGTTTTATGGATTATGTCCGACAGCTGGTAAGCAATGAACATGGGGAATTATAGAAGTCGTGCGCTGAGTTGCAGGTGCAAGTTGATAATAGCAAAGATGATATTACCTCTCTGAAGAAAGATCTAGTGCTTGAGCAGACTACAGCTAGTCGTTGTCAAGAGGAAGTGCGCATGCTGAAGGAGAAAATATCCCAGCAGGGGGTCATTTTGACTAAGGCTGAAACGGAAAAACAGGAGATGTCAGCAACCCTGAGTGCCCTTGATGAGCAGTTGGTGCAGAAAGAGTAACAGGTAATTGAAAAAGATGTTGAGCTGGAGACTATGAGGCAAGCGATGGTCAAGATGCGTGAAGAACGCGATGCTGCCCTGCAGATGAGGAAAGATTTAGTTGCTGCATTGCCTCAGCTATTTGATTTGATGCTTAAACATCCTAATGTTGCTAATGTGCTGAACGACTTTAACCGTGCCTCTCATATGTTTGGGAGACATCTTGCTAGCAAAAAAGTGAAAGATGCACTCCCCAATATTTCTCCCGAGAGCTTGCCTTTTTTGGACCCCGCGACGCATGGTAACATGACGCGTGCGAGTGAGAAATTTGCAGACAGGGCTTTTCCCATTATGACTACCCTGGTGCAAGATTTGGAGTTGTCACTTCCAGCTATTATTGCCTTATTGTCGGCACAGCCACAACCTTAGCTTGTTTATGCATGTTATGATTTTGTGACTTGGTTTTATTTTGTGATTGGATTATTGCTTTGTAGCCTTTGAATAATTTTGTGGAATTTCTATGTTTGAAATTACTTGGTTTCTTTCTATGCGTGTACTTTGCTATAGAAATTATGTATGTGTTTGTTGGTGTACCGGTGAATTTTTTTATTTTTTTTTACTCGCGAGGATGTCGCTTCCGAATAGGAAGTGCTTATCTTTTATCAAGTTGATCAAAAGATGAAACTGAATGCATGTGTAGAGACCAAGCAACGTTTGTTTGATTGACCTGGTATAATTGATATTGAACTATGTTCTTGACT
Source organism: Calendula officinalis (assembly GCA_963853835.1). Taxonomy (NCBI): domain Eukaryota; kingdom Viridiplantae; phylum Streptophyta; class Magnoliopsida; order Asterales; family Asteraceae; genus Calendula; species Calendula officinalis. Next base: position 13,334,098 of record OY970826.1, on the reverse strand, counting down.
ATGTCACTTGTGCATGCATGTGTTGTAACATCGTACATAATAAAAAGTGTTATCTTATTGAGTTTATTGAATAAAATTGGGATACATGATCAAACCAAATTATTAAACGTAACAGTTCTTCAGGTTCATGACATTCCATGTCCTGGGAATAGTCTGTCTGTCCATGTCTGACAAGGTGTAAGACCCATTGCCATTAGCATGAAGTACTTGATAAGGGCCTTCCCATGTAGGGCCCAGCTTGCCTTGACTTTCTACCCTGCTAGCTTCATTTTTCCTCCATACCAGATTGCCTGGCTGAAAAGAAAGAGGACGGACTCGCTGATTGTAATATTTTGACATCTGCATGTGACTGGCGGCCTGTTTGATGAGAGCGATCTCCCTACGCTCTTCTACGATGTTTAAGTTTTCTCGTAGTGCGTCTTCATTCTCTTCAGGGTTGAAGTCCATAACCCTTTGAGTTGGATGAGTAATTTCTGGAGGAATGACTGCTTCCGTGCAATAAACCAAGCTGAAAGGTGTTTTAGATGTAGTTGTACTGGGGGTGGTTCGATGAGCCCAAAGGATACCTGGTAATAGATCCACCCAATGCAGTTTTGCGCTGGCCCAATTTGGCTTTGATTGCTTTCACGATGGCTTTGTTCATGACCTCGACCTGGCCATTGGCTTGAGGATGTGCCACTGACGTGAACCTTTGTTGTATGTTCGTGTCAGAGCACCAAGCCTTGAATGGACCTTCTGCAAACTGTTTGCCATTATCGCTTACCATGACATGCGGTACCCTACACCTGCAAACTATGTGTTCCCAGACAAAATTTATAACTCGCTTCCCAGTGATAGTTGCTAAGGGCTTTGCCTCTATCCACTTTGTAAAGTAGTCAACAGTGTATCGACCCGAAATTTTTAAATAAATAAATTGTACAAAAATATGATAAATATGGATAAATCGTTTAAAGAACGTAGGAATTGGTTTCGTGTCGTTTGGAGACCGTATGAGAAAGTTATGGGCGAAACCGGGTCGAGACCTAGACCGAAAAGTGGAGCCCTGCTGTACGAGGGAAGTTCACGGCGGGAACTATAGTTCACAATCGTGAACTCCCTCCAGGGATTGTTGTATCTGGCGATTGGAAGATCACGACTGGTTACCGATCGCGAAGTTCGCGTGCAAGGGGAAGTTCGCGTGCAAGGGGAAGTTCGTGAACTTTGGTCGTGCAGCATTAAAGTCGGGTTTTGGCTCATTTAATGCATTTCAAAACCCTAGTTTCTTCCTTTGACGATTTTTGAGTGCAAGTGCTGATCTTGGTCGATTTGTTCATCAAAGCTTGATAGATTTCACTCCTAAGTGAAGATTAAAGGTATATCTTCACTCCTTGATCTTTGTAGCTTTAGATCTATGTATTTTGATGCTTGGGTTGAAACCCTAGTTATTGGGGGTTATGGGTTATGGTGAATAAATGGTATATACACTTAATAGATGGTATATTAACAAAGGAATCAAGTGTATGGTTAAGATTGGCAAGAACCTTGAGGGTTGGTTAAACCTAGGGTTTGGTAAATCACCATAATTGGGGGAAGTGTTAGTTGATGGTATCTAGTGATTAATGGATACATTATTAGTAGTATGTGATGTTGAACATTGTATGATTATTGTATTAGGCTTTTGGTGAAGTCTTGGAAGTTTGACCGAATTGTGGAAGCAAGAGTTTTGGTGTCAAGAACACGGTTGGAGCATTAATTGCTAAGGTGAGTACGTGTGGACTTTATTGAGTACATATCCATGAAAATACTTGTTATTATATATGTCGAGTCTATTTGATAATTGTGCAGAATTTAGTAATTATAGTTAGTTGTATATTGTTGAATATAGTTAACTAACTTGTTGATGATTGATGTGATAGCCAAAGGCTTTGATTGATATAACCGTCGAGTTATAGTAAGGTTGAGACGATGTGATGATGCGGGGGATCCCCGGTCATGAGGTATGGAATGGGGAGCATTTGGGCGGATCCCCATCGGCCCATTCCATGATAGTAGTCTTGCTAACTGGAAGTAGTCCGGTGAGTAAGGCAGGTTTAGGTAGATTGGGCGATTCCCTCTTGCCTTTACCTTGAAGCTTGTTAATGCGGGGGATCCCCGGTTAATGAGTTAATGTGGTTCTAGTTGGTTGGGGATGTCCGGACAACTAGATATGATTGCTAGGAAAGCAAAGTGTTAGAGTCACAATAGGGTGACTAGTTAGATGGATGACTTACTTATATGTTGTTTATATGTCATACGATTATATTTATTATCGGGTCTAAACCCATGTAGCTCACGAGACGTTTTTGTCTCACGTACTCCTTGTTTGTTTTGCTATGTACTCAGGTTCGGGATCGAAGGTTTAGGTACGCATGGATAGAGATGTGGGGCCTAGAATAGAAGAACTTTAGATTGGATTTATGCTTAGCTTTGGTTTTGATCTATTTTGTAACACCAAACTTTATACTCTGATTTTCATACCAAAGGTTTTTCTAAATCCATATTTTGGGATAGTTCTTCTATTTATGAAAAATGATTTATTTTGGGTAAATGTTTTGTATTAAAATTTGAGGTGTTACGACTTGGTATCAGAGCTACTGTTTAAGTGAATTAGGTTGGATGACCATCCTAGTCTTAGACTGTAGCATTAGGAATATAAGATTCCTTAAGATCATAGGTTGACCTTGAGACTTTATATTAAGTTTAGGGTTGAACCTAGGGGACCGATGCAATTTGATATGATTATGGATATTGAGTCTTATGCGACTAATGGGTTTTACACAAGGTACTAAATGTTTAATGTCTTTCGTATAGTCTTGATTGAAAGAAATGGTGACCACGCGTAGAAGTGGTAGAGCCCCGGAGGGCCGGGAGGAGGAAATACCTCATGTTGAGGTTGTGGTTGAACAAGAAAGTCAACCGTCGATGCATCGAATGGGTGAGTCGGAGGTCGGAGCAAATAGGACTCCGGTGACTATGGCGGATCTCCAAACTATTATTGATCAAATCAAAGGGACGGTGGCCGAGGAAGTGCACCGAATTATTGGAGACCGTGAGAGGTCGGGAGGAGACCGTGAATCCGAGGTTAAGTCGGATGAGAGAACCGGGGGTAGTGGCACCGGGGAAGGGAAATCCTCCACGGGTGGCCAAAGTGATGCTAGGGCTAGGCCCATTCGTGAAAGAAGGTTGTTCATTTAAATCCTTCATGGCATGTAAGCCAAATGTGTACAAGGGTAGTTCGGACCCGAAGGTAACTGTGAGGTGGATCCGGGAGACCGAGAGGGTTATCGGTAGTAGCAAGTGTAAGGATGCCGATATGGTGATGTATGCGTCACAATTGTTAAAAGAAGATGCTATGGTTTGGTGGGATATCGTGTATGAAACCCTCGGGAGGGAGGTGGTTGAGAAAATGACGTGGGATGAATTCACCACGAGATTGAAAAAAAATTTGTCCCGAAAGGGATTTGGAAAAGATGCACGAGAAGTTCGTGACCCTTAAGAAGGGTGATTTGTCAATCGAGGAATACTCGAGAGAGTTCACGGGATTGCTCTCGTTTGTTGCTAAAACCTACTCGGATGAGAGGTTGAGGGTGGTCCGGTATGCTAGTGGGTTACCGTGGGACTACCAATTGGAGGTCAAGAGGGCGATCACACTTGATGAGGCCATTAGTGCCGCCCGGGGTGTTGAGGAAGTGAACGAGGCACATGTTGCCGAGAGGTCCCATGTGGGCGAGAAAAGGAAAGCCGAGAGCGGCTCTAGTTCGTTCAAGAAAGGGAAGTTCACTTCGAGCTTCTCTAAGCAAGGTAGTGTTGGCTCGTGCAAGAAGTGCGGGAAGAATCATGCCGGCGTGTGCCGAGGAGAGTCGAAGACTTGCTTTAATTGTGGGAAGACGGGGCATATGGCCCGAGAATGCAAGTCTAAATCATTGGCCGAGGTTGAGTGTTTCTCGTGCCACGAAAAGGGGCACTATAGCAATGTGTGCCCGAAGAAGGGAAACGAGTCAATGGTGTCCACGGCTCAAAAGAAAGTGGAACCGGCGAAGGTGAAGGGGCGGTCCTTCCAACTCACTCGGGAGGAGGCGAAGGAGGCATACGATGTGGTGTCAGGTACTTTATTCATTAACTCCTTGCCAACTCATATTTTGTTTGATTCGGGTTCCAATTATTCGTTTGTGTCTTATGAGTTCGGTTGTAAATTGAATGTGCCGTCCGAGATGTTATATGAGGTTTATGAGATAGAAGTAGCCGACGGGAAAACGTTTATGGTTGAATGTATTTATAGAAATTGTGAAATAGAAATAGACGGTAGAAAGTTTAAGGTAGATTTGTTGCCCATGGGAATTAGGGCGTTTGATGTGGTTATCGGTATGGATTGGTTGGGTATGCACCAAGCTAAGATTTTGTGTGGAAAGAAAATAGTGTCTATTAGGACACCCGAGAATGAGAAAGTGTATGTGTATGGGGAGAAACGACATCACATGCCTAATGTGATTACCGCCATTAAGGCGAGGAAAAGTATATCGAAAGGTTGTGCATCGTTTATTGCATATGTATTAGATGGCCGAAAAGAAAAGAAGACGATGGATAACGTCAAAATTATTCGGGATTTTCCCGAGGTATTTCCCGATGACTTGCCCGGTTTGACACCGGAGAGACAAGTTGAGTTTAAAATTGATTTAGTTCCAGGGGCGATGCCGATTGCTCGTGCTCCCTACCGTTTAGCTCCCACCGAGATGCGGGAATTGATGACTCAATTGCAAGATTTGTTAGACAAAGGTTTTATTCGTCCGAGTTCGTCACCATGGGGTGCACCGGTGTTATTTGTTAAAAAGAAAGACGGTTCGATGAGAATGTGTATCGACTACCGAGAGTTGAACAAGGTAACTATTAAGAACCTCTACCTGTTGCCGAGAATTGACGACTTATTCGACCAATTGCAAGGTGCTAGTTATTTCTCGAAGATTGATTTGAGGTCGGGTTATCACCAAGTTCGGGTGAAAGAAGGCGACACCGAGAAGACGGCTTTTCGTACACGTTATGGTCATTATGAATTTCTAGTGATGCCGTTTGGTCTTACAAACGCGCCGGCTATTTTTATGGATTTGATGAATCGGGTTTGTAAACCGTTCCTTGATAAGTTTTTGATCGTGTTTATTGACGATATTTTGATTTATTCGAAAACCGAAGAAGAACACGAAGGTCATTTGAGGCTTGTTCGAGACGTGTTGAAACAGGAGAAGTTGTATGCAAAATTCTCGAAGTGTGAATTTTGGTTGCGGGAAGTGCAATTCTTAGGTCACGTGGTGACTTGTGATGGTATTAAGGTAGATCCGTCCAAGATTGAAGCGGTGTCAAATTGGGAGCCTCCGAGAACTCCAACCGAGGTTAGAAGTTTTCTTGGATTGGCCGGTTATTACCGAAGGTTTATACAAGACTTCTCGGGAATCGCGATTCCACTCACGAAGTTAACGAGGAAAAGTGAGAAGTTTGTGTGGGAAAAGAAGCAAGAAGAGGCGTTTAAATTGTTGAAAGGAAAGTTATGTAATGCGCCGATTCTTACGTTACCGGATGGTATGGAAGATTTTGTGGTTTATTGTGATGCGTCGAATCAAGGGCTCGGTTGTGTGTTGATGCAAAGAGGTAAGGTAATCGCGTATGCCTCGCGACAATTGAAGAATGCGGAATTGAGGTACACGACACACGACTTGGAGTTGGCGGCGATTATATTTGCCTTGAAGTCGTGGAGGCATTATTTGTATGGTACTCGGTGTACGTTGTACACGGATCATAAAAGTCTACAATACGTGTTTACTCAAAAAGATCTTAATATGCGACAAAGAAGGTGGATCGAGTTGATTGCCGATTATGATTGTGAGATTGGGTATCACGCGGGAAAGGCTAATGTAGTAGCCGACGCCTTGAGCCGAAAGGTCTATGAAAAGCCGAACCGAGGAATTTTATCACGTATAGAAGTCGTCTCGAGAATCATCGAAAGAATCAAGAATGCCCAATGAGAGGTTATGGGAAAAGACGAGTTAAGACAAGAACGGTTAGGCAAGAACCAACATTTTCTCGAAAATGCACAAGGGTTGAAGACCGTAGGCGGTCGTATTTGGGTTCCTAAGTTCGGTGGCATCCGGAAAGATTTGTCGTATGATGTGCACAAGTCAAAGTATTCGATTCACCCGGGAAGTACAAAGACGTACCAAGATATGAAACGGGTTTATTGGTGGCCCGAAATGAAGGCGAGAGTGGCCAAGTATATCTCTAAGTGTGCCACGTGTGCACAAGTGAAAGCCGAACATCAAGTACCGTACGGGGTAGCTCAATCATTGGTTGTACCGGCCGGGAAGTGGGAAGATATAACTATGGATTTCATAGTAGGTTTACCGAAGACGAGCAAGGGTCACGATGCCATTTGGGTCATAGTTGACCGGTTGACCAAGAGTGCGTTATTTTTAGCCTTTCGGGAAACGTTGCCACTTGAGAAGTTGGCTAAGTTGTATGTTGATGAGGTGGTTCGACTCCACGGGGTTCCGTTATCGATTGTATCCGATAGAGACGCGAGGTTTACCTCGAGATTTTGGCGATCTTTACAAGAAGAGTTGGGTACAAAGTTGCGGTTGAGCACGGCTTATCATCCACAAACCGACGGTCAAAGTGAAAGAACGATTCAAACGGTTGAAGACATGTTGAGATCGTGTGTGTTAGACTTCGGTGGTAAATGGGATGAACATTTACCGTTAGTCGAGTTCTCGTATAATAATAGCTATCACTCGACTATCAAGATGCCGCCTTATGAGGCGTTGTACGGAAGAAAATGTAGAACTCCATTTTGTTGGTTAGAAGCGGGAGAAACGAAACTCACGGGTCCCGAGATCGTGAGAGTGACGAATGAAAAGATCAGTATTATCCAAACCAACATGAAAGTCGCCAAAGATAGACAACGAAGTTATTCGGGTTTAAAGAAAAGACCATACGACTTGGATGTCGGTGATATGGTCATGTTGAAGGTGTCACCTTGGAAAGGTGTGATGCGGTTTGGTAAGAAAGGAAAACTAAGTCCGAGGTATGTTGGACCGTTTAAGATATTGAAACGGGTCGGGCTTCAAGCGTTTAAGTTGGAACTTCCTGTAACGACCCGAAATTTATAGATAAATAAATTTTATAAAAATATGATAAATAAGGATAAATCATTTAAAGAACGTAGGAATTGGTTTCGTGTCATTTGGACATCGTATGAGAAAGTTATGGACGAAACCGGGTTGAAACCTAGACCGAAAAGTGCAGCCTGCTGCACAGGCAAGTTCGCGGCGCGAGTCAGGCGCGAGCGAAACGCGAGGTTGAGCAGAGGGACCAGAGCTGGAACGCGAGCATCTCGCGTTGACTTCGCGGCGCGAGCCAGACGCGAGCCTGGCGCGAAGTCTGGTAAAATCGGCAACTAACGGGCAGATCCGCGTCTCTTCGCGACGCGAGCTCGGCGCGAGCGGGGCGCGAGCTCTTCTGACCAGAGCAATAAAATCGGGTTTGAGCTCATTTGATGCATTTAAAAACCCTGGTTTCTTTCTCTTCGAGCTTGTGAGCGATTTTGGGTGTAAATCATCATCTGGAGCTGATTTCTTCATCAAATCTTGTGATTCTTCACTCCTAATTGAAGATTAAAGGTATATCTTCAATCCTTGATCTTTGTAGCTTTAGATCCATGTATTTTGATGTATGGGTTTGAAACCCTAGCTCTTGGGGTTATGGATTATGGTGATATAAGTGGTGTATACACCTAATAGATGGTATATCATCAAATGAAACAAGTATATGATTATGATTTGTAAGAATCTTAAGGGTTGGTTAAACCTAGAGTTTGGTAAATCACCATAATTGGGGGAAATGAGTTAATAAGTGTTATCTAGAGATAGATGGACACATTAGTAGTAGTATGTGATGTTGAACATCTTGTGATTGTTGTATTAGGCTTTTGGTGAAGCCTTGGAAAGTTGATTGATTGTTGAAGCAAGGAAACTGACGTAAAGAATACGGCTGGAGCACTTTAGTGCTAAGGTGAGTACATGAGACTTTTAAACTGGGTACATAGCAATTAATTTTGAAAGTACATATGATATTGTATCAGTCTTTATTAACAAATATTTTGATAAAGATAGTAGTTGAAGATGTATGAAAGTATGTAGAATGTGATACTAGAATGTGTCTAGTATGATTGATGAATTTGAAGTAAATTATGATAGATTCAAGTATGTTGGAATCTATGTTAATGAACAATAATAATGAAGTAATGGATTAAGAGAATGTATACGGAGCCTTTATTAATAAATATGTATTAGTAAAGCAATTGGGAATGATTTTATAGCAATGAGTACCTATTGGTAAGATATACTAATAAAAGTAAAGAACGAATATATATGAGAAAGAATATGATGTGACTAGTAATAATTGTCTATTATAGTCAAGGAAGAGATAATAGTATTATGTTATCGATAGATAAGAAATGTATCTTATGTATAAAGTAAGCATGGACCTCATAGGGTTCATAGATGTAGAAGTAACCGTGGTTGCTTATGATCGGGTCCATGGGACCATACAAGTACGTTCACACTGTGATGAACTAATTATATGTCGCTAGTATTAGATGACTAACTTGTTTGATGTTGGATGTGATAGCCGAAAGCTTTGATTGTCATAACTGTTAGGTTATGGTAAGAGATAGATGGTGGTGATGCGGGGGACCCCCGGTCACTGGACGGTGGTATATATGTTTATACACCGAGTGTATATATGTTTATACACTAAGCACACGGGTGCTTCTAGTACGCATATGTTTGGTACTAGGTATGTTAGGTTCTAATACATATATGTTTATGTATTAGACATGTTGGTGCTTCTAGCACATATATGTTTATGTACTAGATATGGTTGTGCTTCTAGTACGCATATGTTTGGTACTAGGTATGCTAGGTTTATGTATTAGACAGGTTGATGCTTCTAGTACATATATGTTTATGTACTAGATGTGATTGGGTTTATGGTACCTATATGTCTAGGAACTAGATATGTTTGCTAGGAAAGCAAAGTAGCTAGAGTCACAAAAGAGTGACTAGACGGTATTTGTGTAGTTTATATATATGATTATAAAATTATGAAATTTCTATTATTGGGGTCTAAAACCCATGTATCTCACGAGACTATTTTGTCTCACGTACTACATTTGTTTTGTGGCTATGTACTCAGGTACAGGTTGAAGTGATAGAAGGTTGCACTAGAAGTGGCCTAGAGATGCTTAGTTCGGGAGCTCTTAGGTAGATCCCGTTGCCTATGGTTTTGATATATTTGGTGACACCGTATTTTTGTAAACTCTGATAAAGATTTTAAAGTTTTTGTTAAACTGTATTTTGGACAATATGTCAGATATTGGGAAAATGTATTTTTAAACGATGTTTTGAAAATACGGGTGTTACAACTTGGTATCAGAGCTATAGTTTAAGTGAATTAGGTTGGATGTCCATCCTAGTCTTAGACTGTAGCAATAGGAATGTAAGATTTCTTGAGATCGATAGGTTGACCTTGAGACTTTATGTTAAGTTTAGGGTTGAACCTAGGGGGACCTATAGAAGTTGTTATGAAATGAGCAATGTGAAGTCTTTCGAGACCGTAGGGCATTGATAAGATAGGGTCGACCCCTATGAGAAATGCCATGTTTTGATCTAATTGCGTTATTTCGATGGTCGAGTTGGCCGTTTGAATCTTGTCTTTTGGATACGACAGTATGGCGAAAGAATGAATGTGAAAAGTGAATGAGCCTCACTAAATTGGGAAGAGTTATGAATGAGAATGTGAACCAGACGTATGATAACCGTATGAATGAAGGTAGGCGGAATGATTCCAATACCCGTACGAAGGAAGAGTCATTGAATGGAGAAGTCCGTAGTGGAAGTTACCTACATAAATAGGTAGCAAGACCTAATCGGAAGAAATTGAAGAATGTTGTATAAGGTCTTCATAGCGTGTAAAACCTATGTGTAATTCGGAAGTTTTGAGCCGAAGGTCACGATGTGGTGGATTCGGTAGATTTAGCAAGTGCTAGAGAGTAGAAAATGAAGGAAGAACAATATGGCGACATTGACATCACCATCATTGAAGGATGAAATGTTGACACGGTGGAATGTGTTGTATGAAACCTTGTGAAGGAGAGCACGGTACAAAATATTGTGAAAGGAACTCACGAGTGAGTTGAAATAGGGAATTGACCCGTAAGGGCCACCTCGGAGATCTTGGGTAAGATGAATGATTTGAGATTATGACTTAATTGTTGTTGTTGCACGAATTGGTGCCTATAGAAATTGTAGATAAGTTGTATGATGTGGAGATTTAACTTCGGGAATAGTCTTCTCGGCTAGTATGTGTGTAGAAATCATACATTGGAAATGATTATGGGCCGGTGTGTCGCATGTAGTAAAGATATATGGGTTGATGCTACTATGTAGTGTCAAAGGGGGAACCATGAGAATGGTAGATGTTGTCAATAAAAGAATGATAGTATAATGAAATACTAAGTCTTGGTAAGAATTGTTAGTTGGATGAGAATTATAGAAATAGAAGCTTTGGGAATGGGACTTTGATATTCGGAAGGAATCCGGGTACGCAACGTAATGTTATTATACGTGAATGGTAAAGGAAAGAATGACTAGGGTGTAGTGACATCTTGGAATTTATAAGTGGAAAATATGTGGAAAGAATAAGCGTCGGGGACGACGAAACTTAATCGTTGAAAACAATTGAGTAAAAGTTGGCGTGTAGCCATAGCAAGTTATGTGATCGAATTGATGGATTCGATAATCTAAGGTGAGGAAAAGATTGTCGGTAAAAGTGTCATAGCAATAGCGTGATAATGTATGACGTAGTGTAGTGTAAGACTACGATCGGGAAAGGAATAGTCCTAAGCCCCACGATGTACGAAAGTAGAAAATCGAGTGTTAGACCATTGGGTGCTAAGTCATGGGTTGCAAGTGTAGACCGGAGTCGATTGGTTGACTCAAGGATGACCGGTGAGTTATGATTAATGGAATTGAACGATAGTTACTTCCGTAGTGACAAAAGATTTGGAACTATGGTAATAAGGAAATGAACCGGTTAAGGACGGTTAATGTGTAAGTGAAACGATAAATAACAAGTAGAAAAGTGTTATTAGTTACCCGCGGGGTACAATGCATGTGCATTATACGATGGCCTTTGAAGGCATATGATAACGGAAAGATAATGTTATGTGAGACATGTTAGAGGATATGTCAAATGGAAATGTGTTGAATGGGTAAGAAAACGATGATGTGATATTATGAAAAAGTGCTAGAATGCATGATGGATAATTGGACGATTGAATGAGTGAGAAAGTAGCAAAGCTACGGGATGCAAAAGGATGAATACCCAATGGTATTGGTGTGACATATACATATGTTTGTATATGTGCACAATAGAGATGTATAGATAGTATTGGTGTGACATATACATATGTTTGTATATGTGCACAATAGAGATGTATAGATGGTATTGGTGTGACATATACATATGTTTGTATATGTGCACAATAGAGATGTATAGATAGTATTGGTGTGACATATACATATGTTTGTATGTGTGCACAATAGAGATGTATAGATGGTATTGGTGACATATACACATGTTTGTATATGTGCACAATAGAGGTGTTTATATTGAATTGGCGTGATATATATATATATATATATATATATATATATATATATATATATATATATATATATATATATATATATATATGTATATATATATATATATATATATGTATGTATATGTTTATGTGTTTATATGATGAATGTAGAACCATGTGGTTAATGAGTATTGCCATTCTGTTATGGTAAATGAGATTTGGGCTTGAAATGCGGGTTGCATTTAGGTCATGTAAATGTAGGGGATGCCTACGATTTATAGAATAGAAGGAAAGAGAAACTCCTAGTGAGCAAATTACCATGTGGTAACCAAGACATAGTACACCGTATAAGGGTGCAGGACGTATTACGGTAGGGGGCCTAGTACCGATAATGTAAGTTGATCAATGTGATACAAAGATGGTTGAAAGAATACTAAGTGATAGTATGAGTGACCAAGTGAAGGTCAAGAAACGGTAAATGTTATTGTGACCTTATGTTAAGGTGACCCTTGGATTAACGGGGACGATTGTTGAGAAAGTAATAATGGGTAGAACTGAGGGTGATGGGTTGGTAATGATACGCCGTGTGTACGGAAATTGCTAGTTTGGAAAAGGTATGGTTGACTTTATGTAAAAGTCAACGTTAGTCAACCCGTGATTGGTTGAATTGGTCTAAGATGGACCTTGACTCTCGTTTTGGTTTACTAATGAATAGTGATAGCATAATGTGTCGATTATGTGTTTGTGAAAAAGTTGATGAGATGGTTGATTGAATCGTAGTCGGTTTATACGACTTGGCCCGTTTGGGTGATTCCAATGTTGAAATTGGGAATCGAGTGTAAGACTGTAATTGAATCATAAATTAAAGGTAAATTGTAAAGGAAGAGAGGATTTATGAAACCTTTAACGAGAAGGGAAAAGGTTAAGGTATAGTTGACTTTGTGCTTAAATCAAAGGGTAGACAATGTGGGGATGTACCAATGTCGGGATATATCGGTTGGGGCAAAGCTAGAGTTTGACATTCGTTTTAATCAATTAGCTAATGGTATGATTGTGTCATACCATTGTTATGAGAATGAAAGGATTGGTCGAGAGAATGACGGTGTTTTGGTCAAATTGTGAAATTTTGACCCGTTTGAGTATTATGAGTTTTAAAAATTTGGGTCTTGACCGTCCGGGTCTAACGGAGTTAAATGAATGTTTGAATGTATACTGTTGAAAAAATTGGAATGGGAAAAGTTTGATGGTAATAACCATAAGGGAATGAGGACGGAATGTTCGGTCGAATGTGGGTTGAAAATTTCTAAGTGATTCCGAGGACGGAATCCTTTTAAGGGGTGGATAGTTGTAACGACCCGAAATTTATAGATAAATAAATTTTATAAAAATATGATAAATAAGGATAAATCATTTAAAGAACGTAGGAATTGGTTTCGTGTCATTTGGACATCGTATGAGAAAGTTATGGACGAAACCGGGTTGAAACCTAGACCGAAAAGTGCAGCCCTGCTGCACAGGCAAGTTCGCGGCGCGAGTCAGGCGCGAGCGAAACGCGAGGTTGAGCAGAGGGACCAGAGCTGGAACGCGAGCATCTCGCGTTGACTTCGCGTTGACTTCACGGCGCGAGCCAGACGCGAGCCTGGCGCGAAGTCTGGTAAAATCGGCAACTAACGGGCAGATCCGCGTCTCTTCGCGACACGAGCTCGGCGCGAGCGGGGCACGAGCTCTTCCGACCAGAGCAATAAAATCGGGTTTGAGCTCATTTGATGCGTTTGAAAACCCTGGTTTCTTTCTCTTCGAGCTTGTGAGCGATTTTGGGTGTAAATCATCATCTGGAGCTGATTTCTTCATCAAATCTTGTGATTCTTCACTCCTAATTGAAGATTAAAGGTATATCTTCAATCCTTGATCTTTGTAGCTTTAGATCCATGTATTTTGATGTATGGGTTTGAAACCCTAGCTCTTGGGGTTATGGATTATGGTGATATAAGTGGTGTATACACCTAATAGATGGTATATCATCAAATGAAACAAGTATATGATTATGATTTGTAAGAATCTTAAGGGTTGGTTAAACCTAGAGTTTGGTAAATCACCATAATTGGGGGAAATGAGTTAATAAGTGTTATCTAGAGATAGATGGACACATTAGTAGTAGTATGTGATGTTGAACATCTTGTGATTGTTGTATTAGGCTTTTGGTGAAGCCTTGGAAAGTTGATTGATTGTTGAAGTAAGGAAACTGACGTAAAGAATACGGCTGGAGCACTTTATTGCTAAGGTGAGTACATGAGACTTTTAAAATGGGTACATAGCAATTAATTTTGAAAGTACATATGATATTGTATCAGTCTTTATTAACAAATATTTTGATAAACATAGTAGTTGAAGATGTATGAAAGTATGTAGAATGTGATACTAGAATGTGTCTAGTATGATTGATGAATTTGAAGTAAATTATGATAGATTCAAGTATGTTGGAATCTATGTTAATGAACAATAATAATGAAGTAATGGATTAAGAGAATGTATACGGAGCCTTTATTAATAAATATGTATTAGTAAAGCAATTGGGAATGATTTTATAGTAATGAGTACCTATTGGTAAGATATACTAATAAAAGTAAAGAACGAATATATATGAGAAAGAATATGATGTGACTAGTAATAATTGTCTATTATAGTCAAGGAAGAGATAAAAGTATTATGTTATCGATAGATAAGAAATGTATCTTATGTATAAAGTAAGCATGGACCTCATAGGGTTCATAGATGTAGAAGTAACCGTGGTTGCTTATGATCGGGTCCATGGGACCATACAAGTACGTTCACACTGTGATGAACTAATTATATGTCGCTAGTATTAGATGACTAACTTGTTTGATGTTGGATGTGATAGCCGAAAGCGTTGATTGTCATAACTGTTAGGTTATGGTAAGAGATAGATGGTGGTGACGCGGGGGACCCCCGGTCACTGGACGGTGGTATATATGTTTATACACCGAGTGTATATATGTTTATACACTAAGCACACGGGTGCTTCTAGTACGCATATGTTTGGTACTAGGTATGTTAGGTTCTAATACATATATGTTTATGTATTAGACATGTTGGTGCTTCTAGCACATATATGTTTATGTACTATATATGATTGTGCTTCTAGTACGCATATGTTTGGTACTAGGTATGCTAGGTTCTAATCCATATATGTTTATGTATTAGACAGGTTGATGCTTCTAGTACATATATGTTTATGTACTAGATGTGATTGGGTTTATGGTACCTATATGTCTAGGAACTAGATATGTTTGCTAGGAAAGCAAAGTAGCTAGAGTCACAAAAGAGTGACTAGACGGTATTTGTGTAGTTTATATATATGATTATAAAATTATGAAATTTCTATTATTGGGGTCTAAAACCCATGTATCTCACGAGACTATTTTGTCTCACGTACTACGTTTGTTTTGTGGCTATGTACTCAGGTACAGGTTGAAGTGATAGAAGGTTGCACTAGAAGTGGCCTAGAGATGCTTAGTTCGGGAGCTCTTAGGTAGATCCCGTTGCCTATGGTTTTGATATATTTGGTGACACCGTATTTTTGTAAACTCTGATAAAGGTTTTAAAGTTTTTGTTAAACTGTATTTTGGACAATATGTCAGATATTGGGAAAATGTATTTTTAAACGATGTTTTGAAAATACGGGTGTTACACTTCCACCCGAGCTTCAAGGTGTGCATGACACCTTTCACGTGAGTTATTTGAAAAAGTTTATCGGGGAAGTTGAAAATATTATTCCGTTGCCAGAATTGCGGGTTGACGGCCCGAACCGGTTAATCGAGGAGCCCGAGGCTATATTAGAAACGAAAACAAAGAAGCTTCGGAATAAGGAGATCGAGTTGGTGTTGGTCAAGTGGAAGCATTCACTTGGGCCGAATTTGACTTGGGAAGTCAAAGACGAGATTCGGAAGAGGTACCCGGATTTCGTGAACTATGATGAGATTCCGAGGACGGAATCTTCTTAAGGGGTAGATAGTTGTAACGACCCGAAATTTGTAAATAAATAAATTGTACAAAAATATGATAAATATGGATAAATCGTTTAAAGAACGTAGGAATTGGTTTCGTGTCGTTTGGAGACCGTATGAGAAAGTTATGGGCGAAACCGGGTCGAGACCTAGACCGAAAAGTGCAGCCCTGCTGTACGAGGGAAGTTCACGGCGTGAACTATAGTTCACGATCGTGAACTCCCTCCAGGGATTGTTGTATCTGGCGATTGGAAGATCACGACTGGTTACCGATCGCGAAGTTCGCGTGCAAGGGGAAGTTAGCGACGCGAACTTAGTTCGCGTCGTGAACTTTGGTCGTGCAGCATTAAAGTCGGGTTTTGGCTCATTTAATGCATTTCAAAACCCTAGTTTCTTCCATTGACGATTTTTGAGTGCAAGTGCTGATCTTGGTCGATTTGTTCATCAAAGCTTGATAGATTTCACTCCTAAGTGAAGATTAAAGGTATATCTTCACTCCTTGATCTTTGTAGCTTTAGATGTATGTATTTTGATGCTTGGGTTGAAACCCTAGTTATTGGGGGTTATGGGTTATGGTGAATAAATGGTATATACACTTAATAGATGGTATATTAACAAAGGAATCAAGTGTATGGTTAAGATTGGCAAGAACCTTGAGGGTTGGTTAAACCTATGGTTTGGTAAATCACCATAATTGGGGGAAGTGTTAGTTGATGGTATCTAGTGATTAATGGATACATTATTAGTAGTATGTGATGTTGAACATTGAATGATTATTGTATTAGGCTTTTGGTGAAGTCTTGGAAGTTTGACCGAATTGTGGAAGCAAGAGTTTTGGTGTCAAGAACACGGTTGGAGCATTAATTGCTAAGGTGAGTACGTGTGGACTTTATTGAGTACATAGCCATGAAAATACTTGTTATTATATATGTCGAGTCTATTTGATAATTGTGCAGAATTTAGTAATTATAGTTAGTTGTATATTGTTGAATATAGTTAACTAACTTGTTGATGATTGATGTGATAGCCAAAGGCTTTGATTGATATAACCATCGAGTTATAGTAAGGTTGAGACGATGTGATGACGCGGGGGATCCCCGGTCATGAGGTATGGAATGGGGAGCATTTGGGCGGATCCCCATCGGCCCATTCCATGATAGTAGTCTTGCTAACTGGAAGTAGTCCGGCGAGTAAGGCGGGTTTAGGTAGATTGGGCGATTCCCTCTTGCCTTTACCTTGAAGCTTGTTAATGCGGGGGATCCCCGGTTAATGAGTTAATGTGGTTCTAGTTGGTTGGGGATGTCCCGACAACTAGATATGATTGCTAGGAAAGCAAAGTGTTAGAGTCACAATAGGGTGACTAGTTAGATGGATGACTTACTTATATGTTGTTTATATGTCATACGATTATATTTATTATTGGGTCTAAACCCATGTAGCTCACGAGACGTTTTTGTCTCACGTACTCCTTGTTTGTTTTGCTATGTACTCAGGTTCGGGATCGAAGGTTTAGGTACGCATGGATAGAGATGTGGGGCCTAGAATAGAAGAACTTTAGATTGGATTTATGCTTAGCTTTGGTTTTGATCTATTTTGTAACACCAAACTTTATACTCTGATTTTCATACCAAAGGTTTTTGTAAATCCATATTTTGGGATAGTTCTTCTATTTATGAAAAATGATTTATTTTGGGCAAATGTTTTGTATTAAAATTTGAGGTGTTACAAACAGCAACAATGAGAAACTTGACATTGCCAACGCCGGGTGGAAATGGCCCAACAATGTCGATCCCCCATTTGTAAAATGGCCATATAGTGGTAACAGGTATAAGACCCTGCTTTGGCAGTTTGGCGACAGAAGCATTTTGTTGACAGGCTGTGCACTTTTCGATTTCCTCCCTTGCATCTTGATGCATCGTTGGCCAAAAGTACCCCAATCTCATGATTTTACCAGTGAAAGAGCGTGGTCCCGCGTGGAGGGAGCATGTGCCGCTATGTACAGCTTCAATGATACTTTTAGCCTGTGTTGGGCCAACACAACGCAGGTGTGGCCCCAGATAAGATTTGCGAAACAAGCAGTTGTCCACCAACGTGTACGTTGGTGACTTCATACGAATTTTCCTTGCTAACTGTGGATCAGCCGGTAGTACATCATGTTTGAGGAAATTTAAGATCAGAGTCATCCAACGTTCTTCCTCTGCAACAGTGGCAACCTCCTTTGGTCGCGCAATGGACTTTTCTGTCAAGATCTCCACCATTAATTCTTTTTTAAGATGGGCAAAGGCGGACGAAGCCAACTTGCTTAGGGCGTCAGCTAACTTGTTGCGATTTCTGGGCACTTGCTCAATGGTAAATTTCATGAATTCTGAGATCACCTTTTTAGTTTCTTCTAAGTACAGCTGCATGGAGGTTTGGTTCGCAACGAATGCTCCACTGACTTGGTTGGCAACAAGCTGTGAATCTACAAATACAGATATGCTTTTCACCCCCATTTTCCTGGCAATTTTCAAGCCTGCTAACAAAACTTCGTACTCCGCTTCATTGTTAGTTGTGGGAAACTCGAACTTAAGGGCATACGTATACTCATTTTTATTGGGGTCTGTAAGAATTAAACCCGCCCCGGAACCCTCCAAGTTAGAGGCACCGTCGGTGAAAAGTGTCCATGGGGTATCTTCCTCCCCCTGTACTTGGCTTTCCTTTTCCTGTTCGTCTATCTCGGCAAGGAAATCGGCCAGGATCTGACCTTTCATAGAAGTTCTTGGATGAAATGAAATTTCATGCCCCCCAGTTCCACTGCCCACTTAGCCAACCGTCCTGACACCTCAGGCTTTCCTAGTACGTGCTTAATTGGTTTGTCTGTTAAGACATGAATAGGGTGAGCCTGGAAGTAACTCCTCAAACACCTAGTTGCATGTACCAAAGCAAGGGCTAATTTTTTCAAGCACGGGTAATTTATTTCTGGACCTTTCAACACCCGGCTAACAAAATAAACTGGCATTTGGGTAGACCCACGTTGCTCCATCATAACTGCGCTAACACATTCCATAGAAGCAGCCAAGTATACCACCAATGTTTCTCCTGGTACAGGAGCTGTGAGCGTAGGAAGGGTGGCCAAAAATTGCTTTAGCTCTTGAAAGGCTGATTCGGCTTCAGGTGTCCATGAAAAATCTTGCTTCTTTATGCAGCCTTTCAAAGTGTGGAAAAATTGTAGAGACCGATCAGCTGCTTTTGAGAGGAAGCGGCTGAGTGCTGCCAGCTTACCATTCAAACTTTGCACCTGCTATTTGGTGGATGGGGAGACCATGTCTAAAACAGCCTGTATTTTCTTGGGATTTGCTTTAATGCCTCTCGGCGTGATGATGTTCCCTAGGAACTTGCCCTCTTCCATGCCAAAGCTGCATTTGGAGGGGTTAAGCTTCATTTTGATCTTTCGCAGTGCCTCAAAAGTTTCTTTTATATCTGCCAACATGATATCCTCCGCTTTGCTTTTGATGACAATGTCATCCACATAAGCTTCCACATTTCGTCCAAACTGATCCTTGAACGCCTGGTCAATCAAGCACTGGTAAGTGGCACTTGCATTTTTTAGACCAAACCAAATGGCATTTTTTTTTGAAACAGTAGATACCTGGTCAATCAAGCGCTGGTAGGTTGCACCTGCATTTTTTAGACCAAATGGCATTTTTTGGAAACAGTAGATGCCCTATCTGTATGGAAAGCTGTCTTATCCTCGTCACTGCGCTTCATGTGGATCTGGTGATAACCTTTGTAAGCGTCCAAGAAACATTTTAGCCGAAAGCCATCCAAGGATTCTACCTTCCAGTCAATCTCTGGCAGGGGATAGTTATCCTTCGGACATGCTTTATTGATATCTTTGAAGTCGACACATAACCGCCATGAACCATCACTTTTCTTGACCATGACCGGGTTAGCAATCCAGGTCTGGTATTTTACCTCCCTGACGATTCCACTTGCTACCATTTGGTTGACTTGTTCACATGCTTCTTTGTTGCGATCCATGGCAAGCCCGCGCTTTTTCTGCTTGATTGGGACAATGTTTGGATTGGCATTTAGAGCATGCTCGACAAAACTCCGAGGGACACCTGTCATATCAGATGTCTGCCTTGCGAAAACGTCTAGGTTGGATTTTTAACAAACTAATGAGTTTGTTTTTTATCTGCGAAGGTAATTGTGAGCCAATAATGACAGGTTGATCAGGAAAATTGGCATTGAGTACTACCTTGGTTTCTGGACCTTCCGTGACCTCCGCTTGTGTAGCCCGATCGGTGCTTGGCTTTGACTTTTCAACTTGCTTGCATTCCTGTGTCCATGACATCTGCCCCCTGACAGTAGCAACTCCAGCTGGAGTAGGAAACTTCACCATGCCATGAATAGTGGAAGGTATGGCCTTGAACTTCTCTAACAATGGTCTGCCAAGAAGAACGTTGTACTCTGAAGGGGCGTTGACAATGGCAAAGTCGACCATTTCAACCCTATACTGTGGATATTCCCCCATCATCATCGGTAAGTTATTTATCCCACAGGCCAGTGTGTTTCTCCAGAAAAACCGACCAACGGTGCCTGCGCTGGTCTTTTTGTGTCCTTGACTGCTTGGGGTAACTTCCTGAAACAATGCTCAAACACTATGTCAGTAGAGCAGCCTGTATCAACATAAGATTTGTTAATCTCATAATTGGACAATCGGATCTTAATGACAACAGGATTATTGGAAGTAGCTGCTACTGGGGGAAAGGAAATAGGAACCATCATCCAGCTTTGGAGGACCGATGCTTTTCTCTTAGACGATGCCTCGCCTCGAACCATGAGTACTTGGCCATCAGGCGGTCCAGGATGATCACCATTGTTTCCCTTCTTCTGCCAACTATAAGCCTTTTTGGCCGGATTTTTTGTTGCCTGTTGTCTTGCCCCTAGTACGAGATGCTCTAATTTCCCCTCTTCTAAGGCACGCTTGATTTCAGCCTTTAGCTCTCTACATGAATTAGTATTATGACCATAATCTTCATGGAAATCACACCGTTTGCTCATATTTTTCTTTCCAGACTTGTGTAACATCTGAGGAGGTGCTTTGAAAGATGACCCCACATGCTCTGTCTTCAATAGCTCGCTTGGACTTTTACTTAGATTGGGACATGTACCACGATCATAGGGAGTAGGCCTCCTGCTACTTCTGTCCTCTCGCCTGAAATCTCTGCGGCTGTCTCGCCTGCTATCCTGTCTGATGTCCTGGCGATTGTCAGGTCTAGCGCTTGACGAGCTCCCCCGTTTGTCTCTCCTGTTGAGAACTCCCCGTGTGAGAGTAACAGTTTCCTTGGATCTGAGGAAATCATAGGCTCGATCAGTGGCTTCCTTGAAAGTGACCGGAGTTCGCTTGATCAGCTTCTCTTGCAGTTGTCCTGGGAGCAAGGAGGGGGTAAAACCCGAAATTTATTGACTTTCGGGTAACGCGACAATTTTCTGGCACTCCTGCGTGTAACGCTGAATGAAGTCGCGTAACCCCTCACGTTCCCTCTGTCGCAGCAAATGCGCTTCTATATGAGTTCTCTGCTACTTCTTTTGTTGTACAAAGTGAGTCACAAATTTAGCCTTTAGATCTGCAAAGTCTAGAATACTCCTCTCCGGTAAGTCAGCAAACCAATCACGAGCGAAACCCTGCAATGTGCCAGGGAACATGTGACAAGCGACTGGGTCTAGCCATTTCTCTGTCATAATGGCCTGTTCAAAAAGAGCAAGGTGGTCATCGGGATCTCGCGTACCGTCGCAAGTACCAACGATGGACGAAACTTTTTGTTTATCGGGGAGTGGGAATCTGGCCACCCAGTCACAGAACTTCGAATTAACCACCGACAAAGGCATAGTGGCTGCTCAGGGTGGTGCGGCTGCGGCGACGAGTGCTTGCAACACACGCAACATGTCATTAGATGTGTCCTGTGGTGGATGTGGTGGTAGGGTGTGAACGGGTGGTTGTCTTAACTGCTCCAATAATTGTGACAACGGATCTACTGGTTGAACAAGCGTTGGCTACGGGGCTGGGCGCAACGCCGCCACCAACTGAGAAAACAGGTCCGATGAAGTAGGTGGTGGAGGAGGCGGTGGTGGTGGCTGAGAACTCTGAGCCAACCTTCGAAGTAACTCCACAATTGGATCCTCACGAACCCCTGGCGTAGCGGTCTAGGGAAAAACAGGTTGTCTGACCGGATCCGTGCCATGCTCCTGAGAGCTTGTCCCGTGGGATAAAAGAGGCTGAAGTGGAGGGATGGGTGTTGCTGGCTGTGGTGAGGCAAACGAACTTGTTCCAGCCAACCTTGTGGAAAAAAGGGGACTTGTTAAAGGGGGATACCCTCGTATCGTCCTTACATCTGACACCGTCCACTCAAAATCCACGTATGGCTCCATGGTACGAATAGGCGAGGTCATCACCGCCTCCGGTGCAGTGGTATTCACGGTAGTGGTTATGGCTGGCGCTAAAGAAGTGATCTGCGATGGATTTGTTGCCTCCATAGAAACGGTTGATTACTGAGCAGGAAAAAAAATGGAAAAGTGAAACGCCGTTTAAAAACGAGTCCCACGGATGGCGCCAATGTTCGAGCAACAATTGTCAAACACAAAGACTAGGTGACGTCAACCTTGGATCTCCTGTGATGATCACAGTGCAGACCCAACAAGTTCTTGGCGAACCTAGGGTGATCAAGGTTGAGTGCGAAGGTGAAAGTGAGAGTATGTGAACTCTGCGTTTTAGGCTTTTTTAATCTGTCTCAGTCTGAGTATGATGTCCTTCGACAATGAGTTAGGCGATGTATTTATATGGCTAGTCTCAAGTATATGGAACGTTGGCCCATTAACGATGATGCTTGAGCTACCTTGATGATCGTGCAACGCCTTACTATTATGACGGCAATAAAGCAGTCATGAAGCGCCATTATGACGGGACGTAAGCCGATAAGACCCGCGCTTCCAATGACAGGCGCTGACAATCCTGACAGGCGGTCGCTGATAACTTGACAGGCGCTTAGTAGCGGATCCAAACTGTGACGTGGGTCATCATTAGTTTCGGATCCAAACTGTGACGTGGGCCATCATTAGTAGCGGATCCCTACTGTGACGTGGGCCATCATTAGTAGCGGATTACAAACTGTGACGTGGGTCATCATTAGTAGCGGATCTAATTGTGACGTGGGCTCGTGAACATAAAAGCCCATCATCATTTAGATTTTAGGGAATTACCTATATATACATAGGTAATCCCTACTCACCTCATCAAAAAACTTAAACTTACATGCCTTTCTAAAAAAACACCACCTGAGTTCTTATGTTATTTACATCCTTTTCTATAGATCGCGATATTGCCTTATAGGGCAGATGCAAGAACAAGATATTTTAGATCGTGACCAATTTTGACTATTAGTAGTTGCTCAATATGTTTTTTTATGATTATAAGCTTTAGAAGACTTAAATTGACAACTAAAGTGTTCCATTTTAATATAATAAACATAAAAAATTATATCAATAATAAAGGTTGTCATTAATGTTAAAATATGTATTAAAAACTTATTTATCAATTAATATATAATGGACTCAAATTTTTTTTAAGAATTACTTCACATAAATTAATACATACACAGTATTTTTTTAATAAAATTTAAAGATGACCCTTATGTTACCAATAATAAAACTCATAAAAATATGGCTACTTATTTCTTTTTCACTATCTTGTTAATTTTTAACGTGATGAAATGGTCTAAGTCTTGAACTTTGAAAGTCATTATGTTTTTAAATGCGTGATATAAAACGATAATTTTATATATAAATTATAAATATATATACACAATTATACAAATAAAGATGAAAATACATAATTATTATAAATATATAATATAGTGTTTCTATTTCTTTTTCAGCAATCCAACCATCCTTTTATTTATATATATATATTTATATATATATATATATATATATATATATATATATATATATATATATATATATATATATATATATATATATATATATATATATATATATATATATTTTTAGCTCATATAACCTAATCTTTAACATATTTCTTATTATATATTTAAAATATTATGATTTTCTAATTGTATATCTTAACATTCATAACATTATAAATAATTCAATAAAATAATTACATTATAGAAATATTTTATATTATATAAATGTTACTTTCAATAAAAGTACGATAATTCATAAATTTTCACGGGATATAAATTAGTATTTTTAATATATCTAAAACTATAGCTTATAACAGATAATTTAAGTAAAGTTGGACCTAAACATAGACTAAGTGTTACACCCAAATTTTGGATTATGACGTTGCGGAATAATCAAACAAGACGAGTTACGTTGAAGTGAAAACGTAACTTTTAAGAACCATATTATTTATTTATGCTTAATCACGACTCCAGTAACATACTTGGCATAACATAAGAAAGTTTGGACTTCATTGAGTCAGAGCTATATCATGTTGATTTCTCACTATGTAAAATTTTGAAAAAAAATCAGAGATTTAATCACTCCATTATTAGATATTTGAAAATTAGTTTACAAACAAGAACAAATCCTACTCCGTGGAATTTAATCATAATCGCTATTTTGGAGTTGGAATTTTGTGTTGAACGAAATCAAAAACAAGAAAAACAAAATCTACCAAACTCAAAATATTTACAAATTCCAGTAATCAGTCTCAATCAATCCCTAACAGTGCCATGACACTACAACATCTGCAAACCCCACTCTCATTTCCTCCCATTCAACATCATTCAACCCATCTCCGCCGCCAACCACCGTCATCTCCACCAACAACAACTCCACCGCCACCTCCAGCACCTTCGCCAACACCACCACTCTCCCCTTCACCAGCCCTACCACCTCTCTGTCTTTCATTTTCTTCCATCTGTAACCTAATTTCTCCCCAACTTCCACCACTCTCTTCTCAATCTCCGCCACCGTCGCTGCCGCCGTAAATCTCCTCTCCTTCCGTACGATTTTCTCCTCGAATATGCCTGACAAATCAAGTCCTGATGACATCGATATTATATCAAACGCGTTCATCGATTTTATCGTGTTTGAATCGTCGTTGCTCGTTTCAATTTCGGATCCGTTGTGTAGTTCCACAGTAGGATCTGGTTTCAGTGATTTTTTGAACCATGGCAGATTCATTAACGTATCGATGCTCATTCTGGTTTTCGGATTCGGATCTAGAAGCTTCTGGATAATGATTCTCGGTTGTTTGGGGATCCACTCAGGAAACGCGAAATCGCGTTGGTGAATTTTCCTGTACATGTTTGCTAAATTACTGTCGTCGAAAGGGAGGTAACCTGCTAGGAAGATGAAAAGTATAATTCCGCATGACCAGGCGTCCGCCTTTGATCCGTCGTAGCCTTTCCGGCGAACAATTTCCGGTGCGGTGTACGCCGGAGTTCCACACGCAGTGTGTAGAAGTCCGTCCTTTTGAGACTCCGGTAAAGCCGATAGTCCAAAATCGGAGATCTTCAGGTTACCTTCTTCGTCCAATAAAAGGTTTTGTGGTTTCAGATCGCGATGTGCGACGCCGTTTTGGTGGCAGAAATTGAGAGTCGATACGATCTGTTGAAAATACCTCCGCGCAGTGGATTCCTTCATACGTCCACGGCGAGAGAGTTGAGTGAAAAGCTCCCCGCCGGCGGCGAGTTCCATCACGAGATAGATCTTCGTTTTTGTTGCTAACACTTCATGGAGTTTTAAGATGTTCGGATGGTTCAACCGCCGCATGGCTGCCACTTCACGAACGAGAAGAGGCTCCATCGTCGGATCTGCAATTGACGGTTTTTCAATTACTTTAACGGCAACCGATGAATCGTCGATGAGAGAACGGCCATGGTAGACTTTAGCGAAACTGCCCCGACCTAAAAGGCGAGTGAGTTGGTATTTGTTGAGTATGATAGTGCCGCCATCGCTTGCGGTTCTATTGATGGCTGTAGTCGGAGGTGGCATGACCGGAACGAATAAACGAAGGGGAGGACGGCCGCCGGCGTTAGTAGTTGGAGAGAGATAAAGTGGGAGAAATTAAATGATTAGGTGATGGGAGGTTCAGTTGTTTACGGTGGTTTTTATAGGAATTGTGAAAAATGAAAACAGTTGGGTTTTCGCTGTCTTCATTCGTGAATTTAGCCTCGAAGAGCGTTCGCTTTGATATTTTCATGTCTAAAATTACGATCCTATCCTTTCTGCTTATGTTTGATATTACCAGGCTCATTTCCTCGTACCATATAACGAGTTTCATAAAAATTAATATTTAAATGATTTTAATAAGGGTTTTTATAATCACAGCTATTAAAACTTATATTTTAATGTATTTAAAGACAGGTATTATGATTGTCATTATCAAAATCTATATTTTAGTATCTATATTAAAATTAAAATTTTAAATTAGCATGAAATTGTTACTCCAGTTAAAAAAGGTTAAATGTTGAATACATCTCTTTTGTTCGAGTAATTTGATGGATTTCGTTTCTTTTTCATTCGGTCAATCAAACACGCCATGTAATGAAACGAGTAAAATTTGGCCCGCGCTCCGCTGCGGGATTGTAAATCATTCATTTTATGGCAATTTTTTAAATTGGGTTAAATTTAGCTAGTTAATTTATCTCTTCTTAATTAGTTTTCTCTATTTTCATTAGGGTGTAAGACTCAATGTAACGTGTGACCGATCATTCGGTCGTGACCTGCCACTTCACACCAAAGGACGTGTCCCCCTTACGCCCACACCATTTCGACGCGTCGAGGGTATCCATCGGTCGTCCAGACGACCGGTCAATTTTCAAAGGGGGAAGGTTTTTTCAAAGGGGAATGATTTGGTCGCCTGGTTACGTGTGTTTGGTCGGGATTTTTTATGTGTTTGGTCGGGCTGATGTGGCGCAGAGGTGACAGGGGTGACCGATATCGTATCGGTCACCCATTACGCATAGTCTAAATAACTTACTTAACTATAAAATGATTATTTTTTAATTAGGTGAAAACTTAAATATAATATTGCCATTAAAATATAATATTAAATCAGTTTATAGTATGTTGTTATAGCTTAAATCGAGTAAATAAACTACTAATAATTAAGTGATAAAGAGAGCAGATGCTATAAAACATGAAATTAGAAGGGAAGAAAAAACACGTCATTAGTGGCATGATATTAAACTTTTCCATATAAAACATTTACAAATATTGAAGTTACCAAATCAAATATAAACCTATATTTGCAATTTTTAACTTGTAAAATAAAAAACATTCTAGAAGCTTATAAAAGTCTTAAACATATTTATGTTTACAAAAATTATATAACTATAAGTGTTAATTAAAATTAATTTTTTTTTTGAAACGGCAAATCTAATATACTCTTAAATATTATCACATTGTCCACGACAGAACTCGAAATCCTGGCCTCAAAGTTGAAAGGCAAACACAAAAATATATAACGATTATAATTTAATCAAATCAAGTAATATTTCCTTTATATTACAAAAAAATTTCTTATTTCTTCTTAAATTCTTGTTCTACAAAAAAGTTTAATTTCTTAAATTGATGGACCTCACTTAATAAAATAATATAATTACTAAAGATCTCACCACTAACTATCCATTTAGTATCTCTCTCTCCAAATAACTTTATATTTTAATCAAAATTATTATCAATGGTTTTACCACTAATTATCTCCTTAAAACTCATAAAAAATAAGAATTTTTAATGAAATGGATGTACTAAATAATTTAGGGAGCTGATTCGTACAGAGAAAATTTTATCCATACAGAGTAAATTCATCCCAAATGACAATCATGCCCTTCCTTTACTTTTAATACATTTTACATTTCATCCCTCCCATTAAGGGCATGATTGTCATTTGAGATGAATTTGCTCTGTATAGACAAAAATAATTATGTTATATAAAGGTATAAAGCAATTAATTTGGAATTTCATAAATCAATATTCACTTCAAACGGAGTCCCCACCACTTCAAAGCAATTAATTTAGAATTTCATAAATCAGATAAGTTAAGTTGGGTGTAAAGGTGGGTATAACCCACATGCATGCGCCATTCATCTCCACAAACCGTTTTGTAAAACGCCATTTTATATTTCTATAATGAACAGTAATTTTGTGAATGGGAATTGTATTATAGTACAATACAATACAATACTTCGTATGTAATGAAATTCGAAACTCATACTATGTGAACCAAACATTAGTGGTGAACAACATACGCACTGTGTGTATTTTTCTTATACTATGTATCGTATCAATTATAGTTGCTACACTAATTTGACTATCGGTACCATACCAAGTATACTTGGTACCAGTTTGTTTGGCTACCAACAATATTGGTTGGTACAAATAATATGATATTTTACTATCGTCCAACATTTTAAAACATATTAACAAATTTTCCAAACTCGAAAACATGATAAATAAAATGATGATTTATTAATGCTATATAAAAATTATCTATGTTAAAGAATCAATTATATATATTGTATGGTAGAGGATTTTTAAAGATATAAATTAGACAACATTTTATGTAAGTATATATTGTAAAAATTAAATTATACTTCCTCCGATTTAAAATAAGTGATACACTTTTCATATTTGGGTGTATCAAAATAAGTGATACACTTTGAAAACTTACTTTATTTGGTAAAAAGTAGTGGGACCTGTACCCACTAACTATCTACTTTAATAATTTGAAATGACATCTTTACCCTTACTTTTACTTTTAAAAATCATTAACTTCACTTTATTTAAAATTTGTGGGACCAATTTCCCACTAACCATCCAATTAATCTAATTTAATTATCATTATCATATTTTGCCTCAAAAAGTGTGAAACCAACAATGTATCACTTACTTCCTCCGTATCAAAATAAGTGACACAAATGTGCTTACAGTTTTTTGAGGTAAAAGATTAAAGTGGAGGTTAAAATAGATTAAAGTACATAGTTAGTGGAGAATGGGTCCCACTTTTATTAAATAAAGTGATATTAATGAGTTTTAAAAGTAAAAGTAAGGGTATAAGAGTAATTTTACTTTATTAAAGTAGATAGTTAGTGGGTATGGGTCCCACTATTTTTACCAAATAAGGAAAGTTTTCAAAGTGTGTCACTTATTTTGATACACCTCAAAATGGAAAGTGTGTCACTTATTTTGATACAGAGGAAGTATTTTAAATCGGAGGAAGTATATATGTATATATAGATTTGGGATCATGTGAGAATCCAAAAAATGGTGAGTACTCGCGAGGACACCTTAAAAAAATTTTAAAAATTTCCGAAAAAAAAATATATAACTCGCCATGATTATTACTACATTTGACAAAAAAAAAAATTGAAAAAAAATTATGATCCACTTTTTTTGGCGGATAATAATAATGATCCATATTTTTTTTGTGGATCAAAATAATGATCCATATTTTTTTGGATCATTTTTGAAATATATATTTTTTGGATCTTATAGGTTGCGATTTTGATATTTAAAAAAGAATTTTTTTTGAAAAAAGTTTGTTTTAGATCATTTTTAGAGTTTTTTTTAGTCCTCGCAGTCCTTACTGGGAAAAGAGTCCTCACCGGATCTGGACCCTGTATATATATATATATTAATTGGTACGGTACTACCATGGTATCTAAATATATGTATCATTACCGTACCATGACTACTCGATTGATACGGTACTACCAACCAAACATGTTGATTACCAACATATTGACTACCAACTTCAATTGATTTAGTTGGTAGCATATTGATTAGTTTTGTTCGATACAAATTTAACACCGCACCAAACATGATATAGGATGAAATTTAGATCCAATTCCATCAACTCTATTGGATTTTGCGAAAAAAAGGGGCCCAAATAGTTACAAGATTTTTTGCTTATTTATGATCTATTCGCTTATGCCATTTATTAGTATAATTTTAATTAGTGTTTGAAACGGGTAACATGTTTAATTCGTCTAATTAAACATGTTATATGGATCGAGCTCATATTAAAACTAACAGGTTATTTTTAATATATCCGACTTGTTTATATAAATTGGTCAGATTCAAATTACATGTTTTCTAACTCGTCAATCACGAATTTGAAGCTACGAACCCGAACCGAACCTATATTGACAATCCTGTTTTTATATACAAATATTAAGTGAAATACTTTTACATGGTAAATATATTGGTTTTTTATTTTGACACGAAAAGGCATGACCCATGAGGAAATGATGTGCGGTGTCGTATTTGTACCTTTTTTTAGAGGAAGTACTTGTTAACAACTAAGAAGATGAGGGGGCAGAATGTAAATAAAAGTGTGAGTTGGGGAAGGTCCACATGGGGGTTTCAGGTATTTCGGAGAAGGAAATGGAAAGTAGTGGTGGGGTTGACGTCAACTTAACTACCCTGCACTCCCAACAATTTATGATGGTCGGTCTACTTCGTTTGTTTTTCTTATGTATATAGTAAAGATTGATATATCTATATATATATATATATATATATATATATATATATATATATATATATATATATATATATATATATATATATATATATCATATTATTATCATGGAAAATAAATAGATTCGTCGAGATGTTGTATATTTGTTAAGAGTTTTGCTAAAAGTGAGTAGCTTTCGGACGAATTTAACAAATGTTTGATACTCACAATTTTGTATAAAGGTACAAGCGAAACGCGACAACCAGCGGATATCTATAATTATATTTTGTGCAACCAATTGGTCTATGGTTGTGGCGGCGGTAATGATAGTGGTGGTGGTGGTCGCGGATGGTGAGTAGCGGTGGGTGATGGTGGTGGTGTGTTGTGATGGTAATGTTATTTTAATTTTTTAAAGTTTATGAAATTAATAAAGTTATTTATGTTCAACTAATCAACATTTTTCTAATAGCTCAATTGGTTAAGTCATTATTTTTTTTTGAACTGCAAGTTTGTAAGTTACTGGTTCGAGTCTAGACAATGACATCCATAAGGGGCAGTATGTCTTTCCTCGAACCTTCCACCTATGGGGAATAAACCTCACGTCCACGACGGGACTTGAACCCATGACCAATAGGTCATGGGCAACACCTTATCTTTCACCAATACCACTAGGTTAAGTCATTATGTTGATAACAAAAGGTTACAAGTTCAATTCTTACATGATACATATTTTTTATAAGATTTTTAAATTACGAATTCATCAAATATAACAAAAATAGTGTAAAATCTCACATTTTAGAGTTGGCATTTCTTGTAAATGGTTTCAAATAAAAATACCAAATCAAGTGGATAAAATCAAAGATTGAGATCAAAATACCAAGCGTTGAAATGGACTATGGAAGGCTAAACTGAATAAAAGAAAACATAAAGTTTCTTTAATTGGGTTTAGGTTTTGAGTTAAGCTTTGAAGTTGGATTATAGCTAATATTTAAAGGGTTTTTTTAATATTACATCGGTTATTGAATAGTTTATTAGTTGGTAGTAGCCATACAACACCAACAAAAAAATCCTACTATTTTATAGTACACAAATAAATTTGAGTAGTAATGTGCCACCGGAGCTACTCATCAAGTACGCCCCACTATATCGTTGTTGAATTTGGTTAAAGTTTGTTGTTATTTTAAGTATTTATCCTTCTTTTATATTAAAAAAGAAAAAATTGAAGTCAGATATGGACATTTCATTTGTTGATAATCCACGTAAGTATAATTAAGTGTCGTGATACGCATAATAACTTATAAAGTCTAATTCATCAAGTAGATAATCGAACTGACTCATAGATGACTAGATTCCTTAAATTCGCCATCTGTATCCATTAAAATCCAACATTGATATAAGCTCTTTAGAATAAATTTGTTGACCCACAAATTAAATACCAAGAAATATTTATCATATAATTGTGAATAAAAAAATGAGTCTTATGATAAAGTCATATAGTTAAACTTAAAGGTAAACTTTGTTCTTTTGTAGTATATTTTTAATGTTCATATTTCCATTTGTAAATTGTAATTATGATTCATATTTTCTATATTTAAATTACAATTAAACTAAAGTCAACTATAAGGAGGTGTTGGTTTGTTGGTGATAAATGAAGCAACGCCGACGCTAACCATCCTGCATTCTTGACTCCTCTATCACTCTATGACGTGGGGCGGTGCTTCTATTTACGCGTTATTAAACATAATATAATTTGGTTTTAAAGTATGCAATAATATAAAGCCTTTTGTACCTTACATTCTAGAAGATATAATAATGTATATAAGAACAATGTCAATAGTCTCCTCCAACCTCATCGGTAGCCCTCGTGGATCTCGTGAGCCCATTAATGTTGCTGGCTCGGCCTCGTCGATAGTTATCATCAGTAGAAGTCATCGTAGTCCGGACTAATATTAAATCAGAGCGCCCAAATTATTTCAAAATGTAATTTTTTTTGTTTAACACTATTATAAGACCCATTATCCTAAACGAATAGGACTCATTGTTCACTAATTTACCTCAAATTTATCACTTATTAAATATAAATAGGGGTGTTCGTTTAGACTGTTTAGTTTTATCCGAACCAAATAACTGAAACCAAATGGTTTTTGGTTTTTAAAAGTTCAAACTGAAGCGTCCAAACTAATTCAAAAACCAAACATATCCGAACCAAATTACAATTTGGTTGGATTGGTTTTATTTGAACCGAATTACAAAAGTATGTAATATAGATAATATTAAGTTTAATATGTACAATCCCAAAATGATATCTACCAAGTTTTAGTAGATTGTTAATTAGTAACGTGATTGTAACATGTTTTAGCATGATTGGAAAATGTTTTAACATGTTTAATAAGATTGGTAGTTTCATTATTAGGACAATACTTACATATTGCTCGATTGGAACCATCTGTATCAACAACATGCTAAAATGACACACACACATATTTATGTATATTACTAATTTTAAACGGAAAAAGTATGTATATTTGGACAATCCGGATTTTAAATGGAAACCAAATCCAATCTGAAAATCAAACTATTAACTTGGTTCAAGCCTAAACCAATCCAAAAAATCAAATAAACAATTCAAACGATCCAATCTAAATTATTCATTTGAATAATCCGGTAATATTCGAATAATGAACATCATCAGAATATTGAACATCCCTAGATACAGAGGTAGTACTTAAGACCGCTCCCAACAGTGCACTCAACTGATACCGTCAGTTGTTGCCAAATCAGCGCCACGTCAGCTCACCCTCCAACCGACACTAAACTGACGTACCCATGCCAACAATACCACTTCCTTTAAATTTTTTGGGACCCGCCATTACAAAACACACACACAAAATACCCCTTTGGGCACACCCACCAAACCGGCGCTTATCCCTTCTCTCGTCTCCAAAGTGGCGGAACCCCAACTGACGGAACTATTGACGGAGATATGCCAATGGTGTACACAACTGGCGTGGAACTGACGGAACCACTGCCTCCGTTGGCAGTGATCTAACATATGCTAGTTGATATAGAGGGGGGGAAATATCTACCCAAGGCTATTTCTGAAATTACAAAAATAGCATATTCTCTGTAGTTCTGTTTTTTATTTAGGTTTCTTGTGACTTGTGACTTTGTGAGGCAATGGCCCACTAAAAAGTGCCATGTGTTTTTTGACTGAAATACACCTTCACAAGTGGGCCCGCGATCATAAAAGACGGCTGACATATTGCCACATTGTCAACAACTTGTTACGTATGGGCCTACGTTTATTATTTCGCATTCGATGGTTGAGTTATTTGTTTTTTGGGTTTTGATAATGAGAGCTCGTTAATAGACATGATCAAATATTTATACATTAATCTATAACTACCCCTTAATCTTAGGAATCACTTCCCTCCATAGATTAATGTACAACTTTTACGTATCTAATGACAACCCAAAACCCTTGTTTTTTTAATCTGTCTAATTGGTCCTAAAAACTTGATGTTAGTACACTTAAAGGTAGGACGAGATACAGAACCAGGATTTCTGAACTCGTAAACTGGAACCAGAACCAACTTACTAAAAACTGGTTCAAGTATTGGGTTCAACTTTTTCATAAAATTAGGTATCGGGTCTTTCAGTTCCGGGTATATTAGGTTTAGAATTAATCTGGTCTACCTGGAACCAAAATTTAATTATTAATCTAGAATGGTACAGTTTGAATTGAATAACCATACTTTCATTACATTACACAATCCATAAGTAATAAGCTACACAGCCTCAGTTCAGGAAAGAAGTCAACAAAAAGTCAACACAACAAAACAAAACAAAACACGAATACATTATTTTAGAATTTTGGCATCAAACGCCCTAGTGAAATGGCTTAAAACAAAGAATTTCTTACGGCACATTCATAACTTGAATGGACTGCAACATGTCGGAAACAGCAATAACAAGGTCACCAGATTTGATCATAC
Source organism: Calendula officinalis (assembly GCA_963853835.1). Classification (NCBI taxonomy): domain Eukaryota; kingdom Viridiplantae; phylum Streptophyta; class Magnoliopsida; order Asterales; family Asteraceae; genus Calendula; species Calendula officinalis. Next base: position 13,299,892 of record OY970826.1, on the reverse strand, counting down.
CTCGGGCCTTGAGCAGCCCGAATGTTTTGTTCAAGTTGGTTTCCATGTCATCTGAGAAGCCCAACCGAAACGGTATTAAACCCCATTGTAGATTTAACCGTCTTCTGACCGAAGTATCTGCTGTGAAAGCAAAAATCGGGCAGTCCGGGCGGCTACGCGATAGGAGAGATGCCATGTGCCCGTCTTTCGTGTACACAAACAGAGCATCCACCTCTAAGTTATTAGCTGCAAATTCACCAAATTAATATATTTATATGAGCAAAAGACTGATGTTACTTCTATATAATTAGTCAATGGCTTTTGGTCTATTTAGCACCAAATTTCAACCCATTTACCTAAAAATGGGTCTATATCTATATGGTTTAAATTAAAATATTATCATGTTAAATGGGCGAGCTTCGTAAGCTTAGCTATCAGGTTGAAAGTTACCCAAAGTGTGTTTACTCTAATCAGCTTAATATAAAGGGTTTATTCCATAAAATAGCTGCGTGCTTTTATTTACGTTTCATTTTACTAATTATAGTTTTTGTCCAGTTTAAGTAATTATAATTACTTTGGATGTGTTATTTTGGTAATTTTGCTTACCATTCTTTCGCAACTTACAAGCTTAGCCGGTTACAAACAAATGTGGCTTCAATTTGCATGTAATTAATATATGACCAAAATACATTTCAGTACTCTGAATTTGACTGATCAGATTTTCTACTGCCTAAACGGCTAAAGGTGCAATATGGTACTTTAAAGTTGACAAAATGGACAATTTAGGACCGTGACTCATTAATTTGATCGTGTTTTCTTACTTGACTTACTTTCATTCGAGCTTTTGACGGACTAAAACATATAAGTTGATCTCAATATATATTGATATATGAAGAAAATCATGTGTGAAAACAAGACCAAATTATTGAGTCAGGATACTAGATCATCCATTTTGTCAAGTTCAAGGTACCATGTTGCACCTTTAATAGTTTAAGGTAGTAGAGGACAAGTTCAAGGTACCAAAATGCATTTTAGCCTTAATATATCAAGTAGCTTAAAGTTATTATGTGAATTATTAACATAAAAGAAAATGTCTAATCTGGTTTTCTTTATATTAACAAGTCGTGTAAAAACTTTAAGCCATTATAACCACCTCTACCCGAGGTGTATGTGTATTTTGACCGTTGATAAGTAAGGCTGACTTTTGTTTTTCAAAGCAAATGAATTGCTAATAATAAGAATAATAATAAAGATTTCTGACCCATTTCGGCAGCAGAATTGCAGATCTCTTCAGAAATACTATCCGAAAAAGAAGAAGCAATATCAGGTAAATCCATAACTTCATGTTGTTTCTCTTCTCTCCACCATTTCTCAATCCTCAAACTAACACTTCTCAAAACGGTCAAAGCTTTATCAGGAAACTGGCCCATTGCTGACTCACCAGACAACATAAGTGCATCAGCTCGTTGTCTAACTGCTTCAGAAACATCTGCCACCTCAGCCCTAGTTGGGGTAGGGTACTCAATCATGGATTCAAGCAGTTGTGAAGCAACGATTACTGGTTTGTTCAACTGTCTGCAAACTTCTACAATCTTCTGCTGAGCTAATGGAACCTGTTCTAATGGAATTTGTGCACCAAGATCGCCTCGGGCCACCATGGCTCCATCTGAAGCTAGGATTATTTCTTCCAAGTTTTTTAAGGAGTCGATGCTCTCGATCTTTGCAAGTACTGCTATGTCCCTGCATCATAAATATAATTTAAAATAAATGTTTATTGAAATATATTATTATATTAATATGAAAAATGTCTTACCCATCACGAGAGCGTGCTTTGATGTAACTTTTAAGATGATTAATGACTTCTGCTGACTTGACAAAGGACACTGCAATGAAATCAACACCTTCTGCAATCCCAAAATCGATATCCAACCAATCCTAGGTAACATATACATGATCAGATATGAATTTTATTCAAGATTTCCTTGTACAAGTTGTAAAAATAATAAAAAAAACACCAACCTTTGAGGAAATTGTTGGAAGCATAGCATTACGTTCACGAACTAAGCTTCCATCTCGCCAAAAAGTCAAATTAGCCCGAGGTAACAAAAGACCAGGATCAGTGCACAAGCAGTTGACATCTGGACCAATTTTTTCAATCACTTCAAACCTCACCATTCCACCATCAACAAGGAGTTCATCTCCCACTTTCACATCTGTCAACACATTTTCAAAATCAATTTCCAAAAAAAAAGAAGATAATATTATCTTCACACGGTAATTAAGCCGAAAATGATGGTGTCAAGTTTTGACCTTCTGCAAAGCCATCATAGTTGACCGTGATGGCACGCTCTGGGCGAAGGGTATCATAAGCTCGAACAGTGAAATTCCATACTTCTCCATCCTGCATATAGTAACAACTTTTACATAAACAATTCGATCATGTTTCTTTCATGTTGTTTTTTGTTTGAACATTAACTCGGTCAGGTAACTCAATTGGGACTAATTCAGTTAGTAACTAACAAACGACCCCTAAAAATCATAAATTACAGAACTTTTGAGAAATTATACCTCAGCTTTTGCAGATGAAGCGCCACCAAGATCCCCCATATGAATCTCACTTCCTTCAGTATCCATCATAATAGCAACAGCATACCCTTTTTCTTCATTCAACCTCCGAACTCTTTCAATCACTGTCTTGTGCCACTCACGTGTTCCATGACACATATTAATCCTCGCGACGTTCATCCCGCCGACGGCCAACGCCTCCAGCTGCTCAAACCCGCATGTCGCCGGTCCGATCGTGCACACAAGCTTCGTCCGGCGAGTACTCCTGAACCCGTTCTCCTTCAGCTCCGCTTCCGTCACCGCATCTACCTCGATCGAGCTGGAATCAGGTGGCGGTTTGGTCCCATTTTCACTAACGTAATCCGCGGTGACGGCGGATAAACCACCTGCGCCGTTGTCGGCAGCGGCGGAGAGTAAAAGAGGCGATTTTAGGGGGGATTTGGTGAGGGGAATGAAGCGATTAGGGGTTGGGAAGATGGGTTTTGAGTGGGAATGTGGGAAATCCGGTGAACGGGAGGTTGAAACGAAGAAACTTAAAGATTGCGCCATTGAAATTGGTGAAAGCAAAAGGAAAGTTTAGAAAGGATATAGACGAGGGGGGTGGCGGAGACAACGAGGGATATTGTCGTGTGAGGGAGGGAGGGAGGAGTAGGAAGGCGTTGAGTAGTGAGATGTTATTGTTGGTTGTATCCAAAGTTGTAAAAAGCGTAAGTTATAGTTACACTATCAATCTTCAATAATTAGAAAGCATTGATTTTGATTATTTATTTCTTATAGTGAAATGACTAATTTATTTAAAGTTTGATGTCTCTTAGTCATACACATTAGACTATCTCCATTAGCAACTCAACTCAACCTAACTTTCTTAATAAAAAATTATTTCTCTCTCTTCCACCTACACAACTCAATCCAACATTATTTTTCATACTTAGAGCATTAGGTTTGGTGACACAACCGGCCCTGAAGGAAGTAGATGTAGGCCCAGGCCTATAACATATTTTAAGAAGGGGCCCATATTTTTTTGTATTTTGAGAAAAATTAAAATTCAATACTTTTCACCTATATACAAACTACAGAATGTGTAAGATTATTGGAGGAAACATCTTCAATGGTCAAGTATTTAAGCTACATAATTTATTTATTTTGTTTATATTTTTAGTTTTTTTAATCGAAGAGCAATTATTTATTTTTGAACCATATATAAATTTTGTAGGGTTTCATTCATTGATTTCAATAAGAAAATACAAGTTAGGGGCACAAAAAAGAAAAGAATATAATCTACAAAAAAAATTAGTTTGGTTTTATTAGTAAGCATTTTCATAGACGCGTCATATTTAAATGAGTAATTTATTCAACAAATATTTTTATATGAAAGCCGGGGACTCTCGGTGGATCTTCTTCCGACTTCTCCCATGTTATAATAGGGGCCCCAAAATCAATATTCGCCTAAGGCCCTGATAAACTCAGGGCCGGCCCTGTGTGGTGGCTTGGGGTCGGATGCCACCTATGCGCCACATCATTATTTCACATTTCACATTCAAAACCCCCAAATCCCCCTCTACCATCACTAACCAATAAGACTCCTTTAAAAAATAAAAACCATTAAAAAAAATAATAACATCTCTCCTCCCATTGTTCCAAAAATACCATCTCTCCTCCCATTGGCTCGTGGGCTACGCCACCCATCCGACTTAGGGCCTCACTCACCCAGCACATGGTGTGGTGGCTTGGGTCGAAAGCTGAGGTGACGTCCGACTTGGGGTCTCACTCATTACCACACCCCTTGCTCTTATTAACAACTCAACCCAACCCAATCAAAACAACCAATCACAATATTCCACATCCTATTAAGAAATATAATAAAAATAAAAAGGAGGTGACTCTTGTTGGTGACCTAGGCCTCTCCACCAACCTAGGTCACCTCTTTTAGTGACCCTCTCTCTTTATTTCTTAATATTATATTTGATGACCCCAACCCCCATACTACCAATGGGGTAGTCTTAAGTATATAGTGAAATGACCAATTATTTTTATTTTTAAATATTATTAACTTACTTTATTAAAAAATTATATGATTAATTGCTCACCAAACATAATTTTATCTAATTAAACGAGTCACCAGATTAAGAAGAAGATGTTTAATATTTAAGCTAATGAATGTTTAATAAAATATTTAATGGTAATGTTTAATTTATAATAAAATGTTTAATGTTATGTTTTTATATTTAGTATTTAAGGATAACTTCTTTTATATTATAAAAAAACCAGGTTAAACCGTTATTACAGATTTTTCAGTCCGAACCGATTTTAGGGTTGGATTTTTACACCCCTAAAACTAAAACCGATCCATTATTGAAGAAACCAATTTTCAACATTTGACAGAAAACCGATGCGGGATTACTGAACCGATTCAGTTAACAAACAAGGTTTATGTACGGCTTTCAGCCACGATATCCATCCCTCTTAGAGCATCTCTGATGGTAGTTTCTTACAAAGCTATCTTTTGTTTAGTTCATTTGAAGGTAATGGTTTTCTAGCAAAAAAATCTTTTGCTTCAAAAGCTTATTATTTCCTAAATCTTTCTCAATAAACAAAAAAATAAATTATATAGGTTAATATACATGGGACCAAAAGCTTTTTAAAAACCTTATTAAAAAATATGGTTTGGTTTGGGTCAAAGTGATTAAATCAATGTATGGAGATAATGGGTCGTTGGATTTGGTGGACAATTGCCGAAGGATGGGCTCCTCTCTGTGGGCCTCTATTTTAAAAATGATTAAAAAATATAAAGACCGGGGGATTGATTTTATGGGTCATTTTAAAAAAAGGGTTGGCGATGGTCAAAATACCCGGTTTTGGTTAGACAATTGGATTGGGCCGAGACCCCTCCAAGCAGATTACCCCCGGTTATGTCTGATAGGTAATGATAAGCTATGTTCGGTGGTGGATCGAATTTATAACGGTGGGGTGGTTTGGTCGTGGAGCAGGGGTATTAGGGGCGGAAGGGAGGAAGCTCAAATTTTGGAGCTCGGTCGTTTAATTGAAGGTATAATTCTAACAAATGAGCCGGATCGTTGGGTATGGGATATTGGGGATGACGGGGCGTATGAAGTCAAAGGGGCTAGAAGGTGGCTTGATAACCTTTTTCTTCCTTCATCACCGGTTTATACTCGATGGAATCCACTTGTTCCTCGGAAAGTGAATATTTTGTTTTGGAAGGTTAACTTAAATATGGTCTCGTCTAAAGTCAATTTGTCTTTTAGAGGAGTCCCTTTGGACGATTTACAATGTGTTATGTGTCGGGATGGTATTGAAGATACAGACCACATCTTTTGGAGTTGTCGGGTTGCAAAAGAAGTGTGGCGTGCTATTGGGCATTGGTTGCAAGTGGTGGATACGAATGTTGAAGATTTGGACGAGTTCTTATATATTCTCGATAATAGCTCGTTGACCTCTCGATCTAAGTTGGTTATAGAAGCGGTGGTCTTCACGGTGGTGTGGGTATTGTGGCGGTTTCGTAACGCAATTACGTTTAATAATGGAGACATTCGGAGGAGCATCATTGTGGATACAATTAAAGAAGTTGCGTTTCTTTGGATTTGTAATCGTAGAGTTAAATTTAAAGTTAGTTGGCCTGAACGGCTTATTTTACCCTGTAATAGATAGGTCTCCTGTTTTGTTTTCCCTAGTGTTTTGCTAGGTTCGTTTTTAATGAAAGTCGTTTAAAAAAAAAACCTTATTATAAATTTTAAGTACAAAATATAAGTATCAATTACAGGTCATTTAATTATAATGTGCGTAACCGGCGACCCAAAAGCCGTTCGCGACCACCACATCCTCGATCCCCGACGCGCCCCCAGCGTTACACCCTCCCACCCTCGACCCGTCGCCCCTGGCTAGGCGGGATGGTTTCAACTCCCGTATGACGAGTAGTTCTTCGGGTAGCAAAGCTAGTGTTGAGAAGCTCTCGACAGAAGAAGTTAGTGATTCTGAATCGGAAGAGAATTCGATACTAAGGGTAAAAAGATAATTAATGGTAAAATGTCATTGAAATGGTATGCTAAGTCAAGGGTAACAAGTAATTATTGAAAAAGGATATTAGAAAAAAAATGTGATAGCTTATGTTTGCATTATGGATCGGAGTCAATTGGTTGACTCGAGTTGACCGGGTGATTCGGTAAAAATGTGGATAATTGAATGCAATGGTGGTTACCTAGGTGGTGAAAGAAAGATTGGAAATTTTGATGATGAGAAAATGAATCGACTAAAGACGATTGATAAATGAGTAAATCGGTGGAAAGCACTAGAAATGATTATGGTTACCGTGTGGTATAAGGGTATAAGTGGGAGTAATGGCCTATGAAAGGCATATGATTGTAGGAAGATAATATATGTGAAATGTGGGGAATTGTAAGTCGAATAAAGAATCTGATAAATTGTATGATGAAAAGATATGCGACTAGTTGGGTAAGAAAGTGTTAAAGTTATATGATGCATACTAGTATGGTATGCAAGATAGAATGAGAAAGTTTGGATCTTATTGATTCGGAGGCTTTCCGGTTAATGAGTTTGTATGAGTCACTTTGGATTGGAGGCTTTCCGATCATTGTGACAGTTGGGTCTTGATGGATTGGAGGTTTCCGATCATCTTGATTTGATAGTTAAAGTATGGTAAGATGTGTCAGTATTATGATGTTTATATATGTCGTATGTAGAACCATATGGTTAATTATTGATATGATTTTATGGCAAATGAGAACTTGGGTTGAAAACACGGGTCGTGTTTAAGTATAGGTAGGTGTGGGAGATGCCTACAAGTATATAAGTTTTGGGAAGAGATGCTTATAGGAAGCAAAGCTTAATGGTAGCCGATGAGTGGAGAAAATCGGTTGACAAGTGGTTAGGTCACAATTCGATGTGAATGAGGCTCTAAAGCCGGTAATCGAGAATTGCAAGTGTGGTGTGAGAATATTTGAAAGAAATTGTAAATGGTATAAGTATTTGAATGGAAATAAAAGAAAAACAATAGAGATTGGTATTGCTTTAGATGGAAATTATGAATTGATTCTGGAAATAGAAATCAAGGAAAAGAGAAACAATTAAGAAAGGAGGTATAGAAATTGGAATCGGGAATAAAAAATTTGGGAAGTGATGTCTCACTGGTAAAGGATATGTGAATTTTGCAAAGTAAGTTTGACTTTATTCATAAGTCAAGGTTGGTCAACTAGTGGATTGTTGACTTTGGTCAAAATTTGGTTTTGACTTTCGTTTAAATGCTTAGACGAGGATAAGAACATAATGTATCGCCTACATGTATATGATAATGGTAAATTGATGGAAATAATTATAGTGTGCAACTTTGACCGTTGGGTGTTTCGGGTCGAATTTGAGAGTCGAGTATATGATTGTTGATGAATCATGAATGTAAGGTCGATTGTGAAGGAAAGGATGATTAATGGAACCTCTAGTGGGAAAGGAAATTGTCAAAGTATGATTGACTCTGTGCTTAAGTCAAAGATTAGATAATGTTGACAACTTGGTCAAAGCTAGACGTTGACTATCGTTTTGATTCATTGGCTAATAGTAATGATTGAGTCATATCGTCCCTATGTGGATAAAAAGATTTGTTAAATGATTGAAAGTGTTATGGCCAAATTGTGTAATTTTGACCCGTTCAGGTATTATGGACTCAAGGTTGACTTTTTGACCCGTTTGGGCCTACGGGGATAAATGGATGCTTAAAATGAATATTGTTACCAGATTGCAATAGAAAAAGTTCGATCGTGTTAAACGCAAGGGGAGGAGAGTGGAATGCTCGGTTGAATGTGGACCGGGAATCTTTGAGTAGATTCCGATGACGGAATCCTTTTAAGAGGTAGATAGTTGTAACTAGTCGTGCACAAAATACCCGTAACCGAAACCGGTACCTGAACCGTAACCGAAACTGGTCAAACCCGGTTTTGACCGTAACCGGTTCGGTTACTGAATAACCGATCGGTTCGTACCCGGTTATCCATTTTCGAGCCAAAAACCGACAGTAACCGGTTTCTGATAACCGATTTACGGTTATTACCGTTAAAACCGGTTTTATAACCGGTTCGTAACCGGTTTTCGCTGTGAAATGCAGAATTAAAATCAGACCGTTTTTTAACGGTCATATGACCGTTGGGGGCTGTTTTGTGACCGTTGGGAGGGTTTTTTGGACCATTTTGCCCCATAAACTCCCCTATAAATACATATCTTGTATTTGGTTAAAATCACAACTTCAATACACCCAAAAATACTCTCCAAACACTTTCGATTAGCAAAAAACGTCAAAATGTCGCACCCAAACCAAAGCCAAAGTAGTCAAGATTTCACCGGTGTTGGTTTTACAAATGAAGAAACGATAAGAAGGGGTTCACAACAAGAGGGTCAAGCGACTATGGCACGAGACGGTGGTATCTTTGCGTACCAAGTGGAACGTTGTCGAGAACATATGGCCAAGTTCGTGATTCAACAAGGTTTTCCGTTCAACCACTTTGACAACCCAAGATTGACGCACCTCATCCAACAAGAGCTTCAACCACGTTATAATCATGTAAGTCGTACTACTCTTAGACGAGATTGTTTAAAACTTTGGAAATTGGCTAAAAATGATCTAGTAAATGGTTTTGAAAATTTAAATACAAGTGTGAACCTAACAACGGACGTTTGGTCGGCTCCTCATCGTTCGCCCGGTTCGTACCTTTGTGTTACCGCACATTGGATCGATCCAAGCACGTGACAAATGATGAAGCGTGTGATCGCGTTTGAAGATTTTCCAAATCCCCATACGGGTGAAAATTTATTTTATATGTTAAGTCACGTAATAAATTACTATAAATTAAATGGAAAAGTTTTTGCAATCTCGTTTGACAACACATCTAATAATACAAATGCGGTTGCAAAGCTAATATTATCATTCAAACCTCCCGTGAATGGTCTTTTCTTCCATAGTCGGTGTCTCGCACACATTATAAATTTATTTGTGCGAGATGGGTTGAACTCACCGGAGATTGGTGCTATAACACATGACTTTTACTTGATGCTAGTGGATGTTTTTAAAAAGGGTCCAAAACGAGTTAAAAGATATATTCGTTTGTGTAAGCAAATGAATTCTTTGTTTATCACCTAATTGGGACATTACCACTCGTTGGAATTCAAGTTATGACATGTTTGTATGTGGTATTCGTCAACGTCAAACTTTACAATATTTTCATGACAAACTTTTTACAAAGAAACGTGTTAAAAACAAATTTAGTGACGAAAAATGGGAGGTTATTAAAAAGCTAACCGAATTGTTTAAACTTTTTAAAGATGTAACGGTTTTAGTCTCCGGTGTTTACTATCCAACAAGTCATTGTGTACTAAAACAACTATATTTGATGGCTCATAAAATTGACACTTTTGATTTGGAAGGTGGTATTTATAAAACAATGGTCGTGCCAATGAAAACTAAACTAAGAAAATATTTTCGCAAAATACCATTGGCAATTACATGTTCGGCCATGTTAGACCCTACTTTAAATAAAATCGGTGTCGAAACCACTATGAGTGCAATTTGTTATGATTTGGAATTGCATTTGGTAAGTCCTTCATATATTAAAAATGCACAAGATAATTTTTGGGAAAATTTTAAATCATTATTTGCGGTTTATTTTCAAAAGTATGGGGCACCAAATGCTTCTTCAAGTTCGTTTGCCCCAATTTTTGGTGATGTTGATGTTCCCACCGACCCATTAGCCCATTTATTTAATACTATAAGAGAGGAAACAACTAAACGACAAAGGGGTGAGAGTAGTGAAGAATCCGCTAATGGCGAATTGTCGAGATATACGAAAACAAACTTTTTAGGCAATATGACCACTTGAGAAATCGAACATTTTGATATATTGGCTTGGTGGAAAGAAAGGGAGCCTCAATTTCCCATTCTAAGCGCCATGGCCAGAGATTGACTAAGTGTCCAAGCTTCTACGGTAGCTTCGGAATCGGCTTTTTCTGTTAGTGGCAGGATATTATCTATTAGGAGAACAAGACTCACGTCGGCGTCTTTGGAGATGTGTATTTGCTTGAAGGATCACTTGGATGCGGCGGACCGGATTCAAGACAAACAAAAGCTAGAGAAGGAACTTGACGTTAAAGAAGAACTTCTCGACATGGAAGTTGCTCAAGGTCTTGCAACCTCACTTTCCGATGAAGATATAGCTCAAGAAGGTGAATCGTCCCGAGCATCTAGCTCCGATGGTTATGAGTATGAAGATAATGACCCACAAGAAGATAGCGACGAAGAGTGAAGATTTGTATTTTAATCGTATTTTTAGTAGTAAATCTCGAATCTCGATGATTTTAACGTTTCTATGCTTTCGAACTTTCGTATTTTTATGTTTAATTATGTGTACTTGAATGTTTTTAACGTTTCTATGCTTAATGAATGTTTGTGTTTTGCTAAAACGTTTAATGGTTGTGTTTGATATCGAATTGCGGCCGGTCAAAACCGGTTTTTTTACCGGTTACTAACCGAACCGGTAACCGGTTACACCGGTTGGGGTTTTTGGGAGTCGAAACCGGTTACTAACCGAACCGGTTATTGGAGAAACCTGTTACGACCGACGTTGACCAAAACGGGTTAGGGTCAAACCTGAAACCGGTTTTTGGCATAACCGGTTACTGTGCATCTCTAGTTGTAACGACCCAAAATTTTGTATCGAATAAATTATGGGGAAAATATGATAAATAAGGATAAATCATTTAAAAAACGTGGGATTTGGTTTCGTATCAATCGGACATCGTCTGCTATGTGAAATCCATCGTTTGCTATGTGAAATGACCATTGCTGGAAAAGTTCACGCCCGAGTTCACGGCGGGAACTAGTTCACGACTGAGTTCACGGCGCGAACTTTAGTTCACGACCAGGAACTATCGACGGAGATTTTTGGGTTCTGACGCGTGAAGTTCACGCCTGAGTTCACGGTGCGAACTTTCACTGAAACTGAATAAAAGCGGGATTTCAGCCATTTATGCTCATTTTTCACCCCTCACTCTCTCTCTAGAAAGTTTATGCATATTTTGAGTGGAATGAATGCTTTGGAGCCCATTTTGACCTCAGATGTTGTGTAGTAACACTCCTAATGGCTGATTCAAGGTATATCTTAATCTCTTAACTTGTTTTTAGTGTAGATTTGGGAAGATTGATTTGGGTTATAAACCCTAACTTTTGGGGTTTTCATGAACGATGAAATAGAGTGTGAAGAACTCTTATCTATGGTGTTTAGACATGGAGAAACATATTTTTAACTTAGATCTATACTAGTTAAGAGATTGTGAAATCTAGGGTTTCAAGAATGTCACCAAATTTGGGGGAAATGATGATATTGGTATCTTGTCAAGAATATTGACTAAGTATGTTAATGGAGGGTGTAAAACACCCATGGAAAGTATATGGACCTTGTGTTCATGTTGGATTTGTGAATTGTTGGGTTAACCTTAACTTAGGGTTTTGAGATTTCCACCAAGTTTGGGGAACTTGGTGGTTAAGGGTATTATGATGATTTAAATGGTGTCTAGTTATAGATGATAACTAGAAATATGTTGATTGTGTTGATAGGTTGCAAGAACCTAAAAGTTGGAGATATTCCAAAGGTGGGAGCAAGGATTCGTGTTGATAAACACGATTTGGGACGATTTGGAAGATAAAATTGGAGGCCATGTATGGTTAGGTTCCATTTGTATACTTGGTGGAATTTGGCATATCTTAACCAAGCCCTTCGCATTGGCTAGACGCGCACTGGCTGGTGGGGGCGGCTCCTCCGTTGTGGGTAAACGGGAAACCCGACTCTACGAACCCGAGGAAAGGCTGCACAGCAGTAGTAGGGGCGTTAAGACCGGAGTACCAAAGGCAAGCATGACATCATTATGAACATAAAGTCCCAAAGTATGGAAACCCAAAAAGAGGCTGGCCCAACTTAAATGAGATATGATAGCTTCTTTATGTTCTAACATTCTTGCCAATACATTATCCTCAGATGACGCCCCAGCTTGACTCGAGATCAAGACTCCTTACAGCTCGCACCAATAGTGGAGCGGCCGGAGATTGATTGAAAAGGCGCAGCCCTGCCGCCCCCTAGCCGCCTACCTACTCGTGTTCGTAGCTCGATCTATGGTCATTGAGGCCTCCTAAAAAGATCTACTAAATTCATCGAGTTGTTCCAAATAATCAAAACGGCCGGTGATTAATGGAATTCCTTGTCGGTTCTCTGTGAAATACTCGTTTGGCTGAGGGCTTCCAAAAAAAGGGTCGAGTACGAACAGCGGGGTAGTGGGGGTCCCGTGGCCCGAGAGCGGGGTTAGAGGACCCGCGGCGGGTTTGGGTTAGGATGAAAGTGTATACCATGATTCTTCTGTCTATCAATAACTGCATGCATTGCACGGTGGATGTGAAGAAGTAGGCCATTATCTCGGCAATAATGAGCCAAGCTAGTATTTGCAGTGAATCCCCCTGTTAGGTAGTCATGCATTACGATAGGAACTCCCAATTCTCTCGCTTGGGCTGCTTTAATGGTAGTCTTTACATTTTCCCTTTCACTCGTAGTATGGGGAAGAAGTGGACTTTAGAAGCACTCCTAATTTAGTCCGTTTTAAATCCATTGGATTTTTTTCATCTTTTTTTTTAGAAAAAGGCCGAAAATCCGTTTTGAATCTTTAGGGCAATTCATATATTCGGAGCATAGATTCATAATTTAATTGAAAAGATGTATCTAGGGAGAATTCACTTTGAAGCGACTGTTCCCTAGATACATGCGTCGTGATCTTTTATTTCACAATTTAATCAATTTAAAAAAGACCTAAAGTTAGGGATTTATCAATAGGTAATGTTGCACCAATACCCAACCAAAGGGCCATTGCGGTACCAATCAAAAATACAGTTGTCGCTACTGGACGACGAAATGGATTTTGGAATTTATTAACATTCTCTAAAAAGGGTACTGTTAATAATCCCGCAGGTACTGAAACCATTAAAAGAACACCCAATAATTTATTGGGTAC